>RDRW01000432.1:0-60232 GCA_007896445.1 Puccinia hordei | reverse complement strand
CCTTTTCTTGAAGATATCCCCATTTTCCTTTCCTGGGATTACACCACCCTGTGTCAACAGGCCCCAGTGTTCCAGGTACCTAAATCCTCTGCAATTTATTTGCAAGATACCTAGAGGGATCTAAACACCCCTGATTTATCAGGCCCTCTGGTTGTAATTATATTAATTTATTCAATATAATTATTACCTTATTTTCTCTCTAAATTTTTACGTCACAATCCCCCATTTATTTGGGAATTATATAACTTTAAAACCTTACCCAGAGTATTATTACTCTTTCCTTAAACCTTGCACCACTTGGCTAGAAAGCCTTGTCTTTGGCATCCGGAGGCTGACACCGCACAACCACCACAACTATGCTAATAATCCGTTGATGATAGAAGATATGACCCCACACAACAATCATTCACTTCTGGACAGCTCTCGTAAATCTCCAGCCTATGCTCTGCAAGTGGTAGTTTAGACCCTTCCCCCCTCTCTCACGATTATTGGAAACAAACCAACACCCCCTGACACTTTCCCTTCTGTCTTGAATGTACAACCGGCACTGAATGGTGATTGCAATATAATCCCCATCAATTGAAAACCTTTGGGACCTCCAAAGGCAGCCAAGCATTACATTCCTCAAAAAAGACATCCTCTTTGGCTGGCACATGGAGAACACTACTGCCGAAAGATGAACCTTTCCAAGAGGCAACTGGTCCTGGAGCTGAAGAAATTTGATTTGAGGTTGAAGGCCAAAAAGAAGCACACAACAGCAAGAGAAGTATAAGATCTACCGTCAGAGTTAGAGAGAACAAGAACAAGCCATTGAAAGGCCCAAGAGAGATCAAGATTGGCAGGATTGTCTGTCAGGAGACCAGCCAAATGGAGAGAGGCACGAGAGGCACACATGAAAGCAGTGACTGATTGGCTGCCCAAGGCAAAACACCCAGTGACATTCAAATTCGCACACAGGCAGTTTTTGCTTGTAGCTCCAGTATCTACCAGCATTTTTTTCATTTCTGTTTTTCTTTCGATTTAATTTATTGATTGCTATACCAAAAAAGAAGAAAAAACCTAAAAAATATTGTGCGAGTGATTGAAATATCTATAAAGTAAATTAGATCGATTGTAACCAACGGCTGAGAATGAATAAAAATGAAAATAGCAATATATATGTACTATTTTTATCTTTTATAAAGTAATTTGAATTTGAAGCCTAATACAAGTCAAATAACCTATGGTTGAGGATTTTTACTTGTAAATGAATGAATGAATGACTAATTGAAATTCTAATAAGTTCATAAGTCAATCCCCTTTGATTCAAAATTTTACATATTTGTTTTATCTAATATTTATATTTCTAAAAAAACTACCAATTATTAAAAATTATACAAAATTCTAATTGCAGGAGATATTATTAACTCTCTATGAATTTACCCTCCTATATTACACTTTAGTTATTTCTCCTACAAGGCGCCTATTTTCTTAAATTCACCTCAAGTAATACAAACTCTGGAGTAATTACATTGGGGTTAACATTGTGTTAATATTAAAGGGGCTGAGATTGCCTCTAACGGGATTTTCCCCCAGATTATTACCATACTAACCGCTTACTGTACTATTTTAGTGAGTGGGGTTGTATTATAATCAACCAGTCTTCTTTCCACTCATCCCTTCATCCTATTCCTAGTCACTAGATAATTATTCAAGTGACTAGAAGTCCTCTCCTACAGGGAGCAGTTAGGCAAATTGTTGAGCTTTACATAGCTGTGTTCCTTTTTACACCACGGTGCCAGCTTTTCTGCTGTAAAGCATTGAATTCCTTATTTCCAAAGGCTGCATAAGCTATAGTGAGAACTCAATAATCAGTAGTGTATTTGTCTGAGATTTACCCCACGTCACATAAGAGACCGGGGCTGACAGAAAGACATTGTTCTGACTGTCATGCAATCCATTCTGCCCCTCTACTGGCTGATGATTCTTCAGGTTTTGCGACTCATTTGGTGGACATGCTGCAGATCCTCCCAAGCATCACCTGTTATTTGCAATCATGTTATGAATAATTACACATGTGTAAACCCATTTAGTAGTGTAACATTTGATGCGTGTTGTAGGTAGTAAATACATCTCCTTCAGCAACAACAATCAATTTTTTAGCATTCCAATTGTATGCTCGTCACAAAATTGAGCCCTGGCCACACAGTAATTGAACATTGCATTGCGTGGGTTGTAGGATTGTGGGGATTTTTATTCCGGGAGGACTGTTTTGCCAAGCAAGTAAGCTGAATCTGCAAGGATGTATTGACCTGCTAACAAAATTTGGTTCAATGAGTACCTGGCTACTTCCTAGAATCATTCCCAAGACTCACCTTCATCAAAGAAAACTTTTGGGATCCTTGAATAACACGTAAATAAAACTATCTGCACAAGAGCCAGGCCACCCAGTGATAAAAGCGGTGATTTGTTTGTTGCAATTGCATATGATCTTGGCATTGAGAGAGTATTGCTTCTTCCTGTTGTAAAATACTTCACCGTCACTCCCGGCTTTTGGTAAACTGGGAAGGTAGTTCAATCAACTAAACCAACACAACCCTCAAATCCTTCATCCCTCATGACCTCAGAGATCTCCAATTGGCGAGCAGTCTGCGGCCATCTTACATATTTTCTTCCAAGTTTTATGATTGCCTCAATAGAAGAGTAACCTTGATCAAGGTTCCTTGGCCAATTTTACAATTACGCAAGAAACAACCAACCAATGCACCATTGCCGTGTTATCCAAGCCGCTCCAGTCTCAAGGCCAGTTGGTGGAGTTCAGGCAGTTGGGGTTGAGGACCACTACTTAGGAAGATGGGATTGACCATGATTTCGTTCAAGAGGAATATGAACCCATCTTTTGATGTTTGAACCTCTGTTCTGAATTTGCAGTCTGGTACCTGGAAAAGTCTGGAGATATTGTATTCTTTGTGTGAGATTGAAAGAGAAGAAGGTTGAAGATAATGGCTTGTGACTACAAGTTGAAACATGTCCGTGATATCCTCCAGAATTCTCAGAGAGAGATCCAAGTAATCCAGTTCAGCTTTTGTGAGGGTTGGCCGGCTTTGGGAAGAAGAACTCATCAAATTGTCCATGGCTACTTTGTGATAAAAAAAGTACAAACACATAGATCCCAGATCAACAATTGGCTTGTAGAAGTATGGGGCATCTTGATAATGTGACCCTTTCTTGATGGAAATTGTTTGTGCCTGTTTCCCAAGTTTTGCGTCGCACAAGAAGTCTGCTCCGTTTGATGGGGTTGGTTGTGTGTTTAGAACTGTACATATGTATGTAATGTTGCGCTCAACTGGGAGCCAGCAGTGATGGTGTGTGGAAGGATGAGATTCATTGCACACATCAGAGACTGAACAGAAAAACAAAAGCATAGACGGAAAAGAAAAGAAAGAAGAAACAGAGAAAAGGTGTGATGCGTACCTGGGAGCCAGCAGTGATGGTGTTTGGAAGGATGAGGAGAGCATCCTCCACATCTGCTGGTCCCAGGTAGGCACAGGGACCTGTGACATGTATCTGACATGTGAAGAATAGGTTGGAAGCACAAGAAAGGGAACTGAGAGAAAGAACAGAAGACAGAAATCCAACATTTAAAGAGGAGTGTTCAACGTGAATGCTCCTGCTGATTTGGCTTGCTCATGCAAGCCAGCTGCAGCCTATTTTTAATGCATCAAGGTGCATGAGCAGAACTTTTAGTTGAAGGAAGGTTTATTGACGCAGTTCAAAATTTGCAGCACGTGAACCCCCTTAATGCTTTTTGGGTTAGCATTGCCTAAGTACATAGTTTCTGGTTTCACAAATCAAGGAAATCTTCAATATTCTGACATCATTTGTCACTACACTAATAAATTTTAAGTCATCCGTTTGAAGGCAAGCAGGGTATTCTGATTGAAAGTCACCAAAACATATTATTACACTAGGCTATTGATTGAAATCTTGAATAATTTTTGGTATAATATGTATTGTTTGAATTGCACATGAAACGAGAACCTGGTCAGGCCCATTACCCAAAATTCCTTGATTCCAGACAGCAACCAGAACATCATTATTTCCATTATCATCGACCGCCAGAGTGTCTCTGAGTGATAATCATGTGGCGTGGCTCGATTCTATGAGTACCTTGAGAAGCCCCATGAGTTGAGGCTCTTGTTTGTTGTCAAATCCAGCCAACAGCCGTTTCAGCGGGCTCCCCCTGCCAGCTGGTGTGTCGTGAGTTGCACCCCCAAGTCACACTCGCGGGGATTAAGAGGAAGGATCCGGCTGGCACAATGTCAGAAATTGTCCAATCACGTATGCCATACGATCTGTCCCCGCAGAGATGAGCTTGGACGCACCCACTCTGATTATTAGGAACCAATTTCTGGTGGTGGCGGGAGAAAGGTTCGAGCGTGAAGCTCGTTTGTAGTGTAAGCCCAACCGCGATTCAGAAAGGGAGGAAGTATTCCCTCTTGTTCCGCGAGATAGGGTAGTAGGTAGTACTTCCCTTTCTTCCATAGAGCGGCCAGATCTGAGCTAATGTTGAATCGTTTCAGAATGGCAATTGTTTTCCCTCATCTACTTGAATACTGATGCCTGACGGAATTTTGGATACCATCCGTGGAGTAGCTGGCAACGGTGTAACGCGTTATATGTTGATTGTGTGTTCTGTGAGTGAGTTGGCGATCCCGGGGAGACAGCAGAGATACTTCCGGCCTGTCTGAATAGCGGTTGGCTTTCCAACATTCGAGCTCCACGCTTGGAATGCGCGTCCGCCTTCACCAGTCATCGTCTCAAAATCATCAGGGTGAACAAGCTCATCTCTGCGGTGAAAGGTCGCATGGCATACTTGATTGAACAACTACTGCAATCATGGCAGCCGGCCCCGTACGTTTGACTTGGGGCGGCAATTCGGAACACCCCAGCTGGAGGGGTGATCAACTTGGAAAGAGTCTTGGATGCATTGGACAACAGTCAGACTCATGGGGCTTCTCAAGGCACACATGGAAGCGACCCCAGTGGTATGCTGTCACTGACAGACAGGTGTTGGGTGGATGAAGAATGTTGTTGAATTATACGTGATCAAGACATTGAAGAGTAGAAGAATTTTCAAATGTAATACAAGACGAAAGAAAAGGTGAAGGAGAAGGATTGCATTTTCCTTATGCATCGATAATCCAGTTGGCAAAGGAAAATGATGCGGCAGTCCCCTCGGTCATATCAATGTCGCCGGGCAGCCCTTCGAAAGATGTTGGTTAATCTGAGAAGAGACCAAAGTGCCAATTAGTAGGGAACAAGGAAAGTTTGTTCAGTAACGGCCCATCGGAGCTTACCTTTGTGGAGACAAGATCAAACCACCTATCCGTGCTGGATTACAAGAGAGGTCAATTGGCTCAAGAGACATGCATCTCCCTACAATCAGAGCCAGACACATCGTAATCATTGTCAGTCGACGCAATTGACAGGAGGTGCATGGTGGAGCGGAAGCAAGAGGAGACTATTTAAAATGTACCTAAGTGGTTGGGGTGGGAGGGGGGTGATGAGGAGGAGGATCCGGCAGTTGGTGGGCTGGAGGGGGCGGTGAGGGTGATGACACAGTAGTGTGAGCCATTGCCCCACTTAGCATGGTTAGGGCCAGGCATGATGAGAATTGAGGAAGGCTAATAATCGGTGGTTCTGGACGAAAGATCCGAAAAGTGCTGGCGAGGAACTGGTCTGAATTTATACTGTCGAGGCTCAGCGCGCCCTTTGCACTTTCCAGGGCCCAACATTTCAGTCTTGGGACCGTCGCCCGACCCATTCTGCATGTGATCACATGATTATATGACGTGACGCGCTGGGCCGGCGGCGACGGGCCCAAGACTGAAATGCTGAGCCCCGGGAAAGACCCATGGGCGCAAGCAGCTGAGCCTCGACAGTATAAATTCAGACCAGGTCCCCCGTTGAATCTTTCCTCCAGAACCACCAACTTGCCTTCATCAACTCTCATCATGCCTGGCCCTAACCATGCTAAGTGGGGCAATGGCTCACACTACTGTGTCATCACCCTCACCGCCCCCTCCAACCCACCAACTGCCGGACCCTCCTCCTCATCCCCTGCCACCCCAACCGCTTAGGTACCTTTTAAATAGTTTCCATTACTTCCGCTACGCCCTCCACCTTCTTTAGGTGGAATCAACTGAATTTGGTTGTTATTCCCTGATCTCTGATTGCAGTCCAATGCATCTTTGCCGACCCCCTTTGTCTGTGTTCCAAACCAGCAGGGATGAGTCGTTTGATTTTCTTCGCAAAGAGGTAAGCTCCGATGATCTGTGACTGAAAAAAACTTTGCTTTTTCCTTTCTAATTTCCACTTTGGTTTCTCCTCAGCTTGATTGCTCTACCGGCTGGCCGGTGCACCTCTGGGACTAAGGGAAACTTTTACGTTGTAAGTTGGATCATGGATGCAGGAGGACATTCTAAACCTTCTTCGGCGCCTCCTCTTTCTAGCCTTGTATTCTACATAAACGCTGTGTCACTTTTTCATATCTTGATAATGTATGATTCAACCTTATCACTCTTGGACCCCCCAAGAATCTGTCGGTGATCCGTATACCACTCGGGTTGATGTTATGTTTACCTTGAGGAGTCTCGTGAGTCTCACCCTTGTCGAATCCAGCCGTGGGCCTTTCCAAGGTAATCCCTCTTCCAGCTTGTGTACTATGAGTTGCAACCCCAAGTTCAACTTCGCGGCCGGTATTGAGAGGCAGAATCCGGCTCGCACGATTGCAGCAGTTTCTCAGTCAGGCCTACCATGCTAACTGTTCCCTGTGGAGAGAAGCTTGGACGCGCCCACCCCTTGTATTTGGAGACAATTCCTGGTGGTAGCAAGAGAGTATTCTGAGCTCGCAGTTCGTATGTTTTGTAAGCCCAACTGCTATCCAGCAAGGAGGACCATTTCACATCTGTCTCCCCGGGATCGCCAATTCAGGCCAAAGAGCACTCACGACTAAAAAAGTGTTATACCTGTTCTAGCTAGTCTACAGCTGATATGTTCTCTTGCTTCAAACATGAATTGTAAGATAAGTTGGATCACAAGATTGGCATGCTGTAATCACTATATCATGCCAATTCAAAGAATCATGGGAAATAGTTTGAATTCCAGTCATAAAAACATTATAGGCTTGTCCAATCTTTCATTTCATATCTAATCCAGACATCTAATAACATCTTAATGCACCAACTTCAAAATAGGAAAATTAGAAATGACCTTCTTGCTAGAATACTGCCGTGCCATAACTATGTGCTCTTTGGTAGCCTTTCCTGAGCGCTTCCCTGAAGTGTTCAAGCGGTAAATCCTATTCCTAACAGCACTGTACAAACCAGACTCTCCAAACCCTCCGTCAAATATTGATCCTCATTCCTACCTCCTGTCCAATGAAAAAGTCCAGAAGATGATTGACCTTTGAACTTTGAGGGAAAATGATCCCCACTGGGCTATACTCAGCATTTGGACTCCAAAGAGCCATGCCAAAAAGAAAAAAGCTGGCACCCTTGTCTCCTTGCTTTCAAATTCACATACCTTTCAGCCTGTGTTGATCTGGTGTGTTGGCATTAGTTGGGCATGATTGAGAAAGAGAGGAGGGCAAGATTTAAGATCTTTAGTACACTAAAAAGTCACATTCTCCGTGTGGGACACCAATTTCAAAGAAATAATTCCAGTCTGCTGCGCACATTTCATGAATGAACACCCCCATATGATTTTGTATGCAGTGTCAGTATCTGAATTGATCCCAAGAATCACACCCCTAGGTGATAATTGTTCTGAAAATGATGATATTTTTATGACACAAAAACCAGCCTGAAGAGAGAATACATCATGAGAAATGAGAAATGATATACAAGAGCAGGAACAGAGACATACCACTAATGTAAATGGAAAGTAATTTTATAAAAGTGAGGACTGTTATGGAGGAGACTAATAGCAGGAAGTGAGCAAGGTATTCTTAAAAGGCAACAGCAATAGAACAGACAAAGATAACATTGAAGTTCAGTGTACATCAGGCAAAGAGAACAAGGGGCGAGTATGACAAACAAACATAGAGCAGTGAGCAGAGTGAGTTTGAGTTGATTACCTTGATAGAGAGGCAGAGAATGGAAGGGAAGTGAGTGGTGAGCAGATATTGGTGAGGGTAGCAGTTGGTGATTTGAGTGAGTTGAGCTTGAGATGGTGAATCAAGTCTTGAAGATGATTGAGTCTTGAAGATGATTGAGGACACAAAAGAATAAGGATATCCAGTTGGTCAAGTTTTTGATATTGGATCAAAAGATCCCTAAGTGATACTTCCTAGTCTGCTGCCGACTGTGTCAGATTTCACTGAGATTTAAACAATAATCCTCAGACTTGAGAAGAAAAAAAACATCTCATACACCATCAACCCTTAATCCACCATTGCCTCCGGCCATTCTAATACAATCTAGCACTGCAACTAATAACCAAATCTGGTCAAAGACATTCAGGATGAGCCTGAATGTCAGCTTGCTACTATGACAGAGCAACCTGTCACAAGCATTCAACACATTGTTTACAAAAGTACATATAGGAAACATAAGTATATCAAGTGAAAGTTAGGATATTGTTTGATTTTCTGAATCTACGCTAGCATTAACCTAGGGTCCCTCAATCATAAGTACCCCTAATTCCTACTCCTTGACTATGTAAATTAGCAAGTACCTTTAGAAATAAAGGGCACTTGCATTATTGTATGCTTATATATATATATATATATACATATGCTTACACCCCATTTCCAGTCATGGAAATGAGGTGTTGTGTAAATTGGGGGAGATAGTGTAAGTCCATCGTGTTTCACTCCAAAGCCGCATACCGCAGTCCGCATACCTTGAGATCAACCTGCGTGACTGAGAGCCCACTTCCAAGTTGGATTACAAGCCCCCGTGCAACAATGAGAACCCTTACAGGCTCCCCGTGTGGCAGGCGGACACTCGAATAGATAAAATAAATATTATAGACAACAGAAAGCACCCTAGTAACCTCTTTACATATGTTACATATGTCATAAGGATTAATAGGGACTAGAATACATAATTACATTATTTTATATTATTTTATACAATAAAATAATTGCAGTAACACTACACAAACAGTACCAACAATACTGTGGCTTATTATAAAATTACAAGAAGCCACAGAGACTATTAACATACAAACCAGTACTAATGAACTACTGACTGTAATTAATATATTAATAAACAAAATATGTAAATAAATAAAATGCATTAACCTTGGTGACTTATACTCAAGTCATAAGCGGCGGTAGCGTCACCAAGAAGGCCAAAATGTGGTCCCAGCTCCCACAAGTTGGCAAGCAATACCTGCAGGGTCCCCAGAGGGGTTTCAAGAGTATCTAAGGAGCTCGTCATCCGCCCAAAGAAGGAACCTCATGCTTCAAAATACCACCCAGACACTTATCCACCTTTTATCAGATACCAATCTCCATAAAATAGCATGGTATGTCCCTTAGTAGTATTCCTTTAGCCCTGTCTTCCCCACAAACACCACAGTTACCACCCAGCTCCATCAACCACCTTTTCAAGCGCTCAAAACTTTCCTGTTTTCACCCAGAATATCCTTAAGTTCCCTTAGGATTATTACAAGTAAGTAATAACCCTTCTTTGTTGAGAATATTCCCCATTCCTTTCCACTGGGATGTAAACCACACCTGTTCTCAAAGGCCCCAGTTTTTCAGGTCATTGAATCCGCTGCATTGTTACGTGCAAGATACCTTAGAGGGATCTAAACCACCCCTGATTTATCAGGCCCCTCTGGTTTTAATTATATTAAGTTGATTTGATATAATTATCACCATTTTTCTTGTTTGTTTTTTTCATGTTTTTTTTTCTATTTTCTCTATTTTTTCCGTCACAATTCCCTGCATTTTTTGGGAGTTAACTCCACATTCACCTCCAAGAGTTTTATACTCTTTTGCTTCATACTTTGCCCCACGTGTAGCTAGAAGGATTTATCCTTGGCATCATGTAGGCTGACACTGAATTTATCTCAAGTGGAGGTAGATCTTGCTCTGGAAAAAACTTCAACTTTTTCCCCTTTCCCTCTCATCGTCCTCTTCTTGATTATTGACCAATTTGATTTATTTGCTATCAGGCTTTTTGGTATTTCCCATGTTTCCAAAATATTGTCTTTGCATCTGTTTGAGTAAGCTGTATTACTAGAATAAGTTAAGGTATTTAATGAATTCATGCCTTTTCCTCATTATCTATCTTGCTCATTGTCTATTTTTATTAATTTCTATTGGTAGTTAATTACTTGTATTAGCATTGGATCTTAGATTCAATACAATATGGATCTCAAAATATTCCAACCAATTGTAATAATAGCACCATAGCATGTAAGCTTAATTTTCCAATGCAACTCCACTTTTCTTTCATTGAATCAAATTTCTCTCATTGTCAAATTATCAGTCCTGAAACACAATTGATAGATAAATTGCTGAAATTCAACCGCATCTCCCTGCATCCACAATGCATTGTAGACCTTGTTCCTTTCCTCAATAATCCTCAAATTCAAGCACATTGCTTATTTCAAATTAAAAAATCTGTTACCAATCACATTGCCAATATCCATCATGTGATCTACCATTGCGCATGTGTTGAGTAAAGATCCTTTGAGCTGGATGTGTATTTGCAAGACACTGTGATTGCATTGGTCAGTTAAGACCACAAGTAACCGTAGATTCCAATATTGTATCTGTTGAGTTTTTCATTTTTCTGTTCTCCAAAAATCTCCAAAAATACACTCCCTTGTCTTATCTTCTTTTATCAACTTGGATCAAACTAGAATACTACATTTATATACTAAGTTGTATTTTATTTACAAACTCTTAGTTTTATGGTTTTGTTTGTTCTCTTTTTTGACTCACTGCCTGATATTAAAATTTAATGAGATGAATTAACACCTCATACTATTTGTGACTTGTAAAGTTTTTTTTTCTTGATTAATTTGTCTGGCATGACTAAAAGAGGCTGAGATACCTGTCCAGTCAATACTTGCAAGAACCTATTTGTTCTGTCTTGTAAATTTTATTCAATTTCACTTATTCATTATTATTTTTCACAGCCACAGATTGAACACTTTTATCTGGTCTATAAATACATAGCCTGGTACAAGAAATAACAACCATGAGTTCTCCTCATCATCAACTAGTCCCTAATATTGAGTCTCCCACAGTCTGTCCAACACTACCTCTCCCTTTTTGTCTTTCAAATAATCCAACAGTATCACCTGAGGAATAAATTTCTTCTTTGATTGTCACAATTTATTGTTTTGAACGTGATCTTTGGTTTTGACATGTGGTTTTTTTTCTCTACATGTATGTGATGTCCCTCTTGTATTCTGGATTGAAACTTTGGGAATGACAATTTTTGTTGTTTTGAATCAGATATTATAGGTATGTCCTTTTTTCTTCTGGATTGAGAATTTTGGACCTATGATTTTTTGTATTTGGATTGACATCTTACAATTATGACCATTGTTTCTTCTGGATTGAAAATTTTGGACTTACAGTCCAGAACTCTTGAAGATTTCAAGTAAATTGGGTCAATAATCAATAAATGAAGGAATAGAAAAGAAAAGAAAGAACATGACGAGAAAAAAGAATAACAGAGTGACAAAGGACAATAAAACACCACATACCTCCACTTGGATTACCGAAGAGCTCCTCTGGAATCTGCAAAGTCCTTGATTAAAATTGTTTTTGGATAAGAGATGGGGTTTTAGGGTGCAAGGCAGTTGATTGAGGAATTTGGGATTGAATATGTTTGGTGCTTGAATTGTCACAATCTTGTATTGTTTTCTTTTTTGAAAAAAAGTCATTCCATATTTTATGTTCCAAGCACCTATACTGGAGGGCTTCATTGCCACATGTGTTTGGAGAGGGAGGCCTTGAAGAAGAGATGTATTTGGAAAGAGGAGGTTAACATTGAAATATTGGGTGGCTTGGAAGAGGTGGAGGAACAAATTCTACAATTGCAGTTGGATGCTGATTTGAATGTGTTGTAATGTTTTTAGTGACTGAAGAACATCCCAAAAACATTTGTTTACCTTCAGAATCTACCACAAATCCACTGAAGTATATTTGGATCTTTAATGCTAATGGAATTAAGGAATGTTGGGTAATGGGCCTGAATTGGTTCTCTTTTCATGTGCAATTCAAAAAATAAATATTTTACAAAAATTCTCCCAAGCTTAGTGTAATAATATTATGTTTTGGTGAGCTTCAATTATAATACCCTGCTTGCCTACATATTTATGACTTTGATCATTGATTTATTAGTTTAGTGAAAAATGATGAAAGAATATTGAAGATTACTCCAATTTGGGAAACCAGAAACAATGTAATTAGGCACCGCGAACCTGAAAATCAATATTCATAGACCTAGCCCAATTTATTGTGTGCACAAATATATATAAAAATGCTGATTGAGAATTTATTGTGTGATTGAAGCCAACACACTTGAAGAAGAAACAAGTTAGAAAGGTTAAACAAAATGTGAACCAAAATTGAGATCAAGAGACATGCGGAAAGGCAGTTATTGACGGGCCATGAACTAGGAAGACCAGAATAGGTGGTGGACAAGGGCTTGAAACGAGGAGATTCCTGATGATGATCAGGAGGCATGTTGTTGTGTTTTAAGTAGAAGCTCACCAGACAGAGAAGGATTGGACACATAGGAGAGTGAAGATGAGAGCACAGAAAAGAACAGAGAGTAGAAATGAGGATTGTGGGCAGAAGATTGAGTTGAGTCAATGTTGATGTTGTAGAGGATTGAAGTTGATTGGTTGTTTTGATGTTGAAAAGGAAGGTGGAGAGGGATTGAGACTGAGTTGACGAAAATGAAAGGGACAAGTCGGACGCTGAACTGAGACGAGCGAGTATAGGAAAACTCATGAGTGTGACATGACCGTGATTCAATTTACAATTTTGTAATCTGGTTGTTATCCTGGTCCCGGCTCCGCTCTCTTTTCTCACGAAGCTTGGAGAGCAAGACATGACCATGGGGGGACTGTTACGACCAGGTTAGTGCCTTCATGCTGTGCAATGAAGAATGAGATTAGAGAACAAGGCTTGCACACTTGTGGAAGGTAGTCACCGTGATGAGGAACCCGACGCGCGGGGTCCGCCCCGCAACATCCTGCATGTGATCACATAGGCGCCGGGCCGGCGGCGACGGACCCAAGACTGAAATGCTGAGCCCCTGGAAAATCCAAAGGGCGCAGGCAGCTGAGCCTGGACAGTATAAATTCAGACCAGTCCCTCGCCTGCGCCTGCTGAATTTTTCCTCAAGAACCACCAATTATAATTTCTCAATTGTTATCATGCCTTGCCCAAACAATGCTAAATGGGGCAATGGCTCACACTACTGTGTCATCACCCTCACCGCCCCCTCGACCCCACCAACTGCCGGATCCTCCTCCTCATCCGCCTCTACCGGCCCAACCACTTAGGTACATTGTCAATAGGCTCATCTTGCTTCCGCTCCGCCATGCACCTCTTCGACTGACTATTATTATGATTTGCCTGTCCCTGATTGTAGTGAGATGCTTATCTCTCGAGCCACTTGACCTGTCTTGTAATTCAGCACGGATGATTGGTTTGATCTTGTCTCCACAAAGGTAAGTTCCCATGGGCCTTTACTGAACAAACTCTTCTTTTTCCCTGCTAATTGCGACTTTGATTTCTCCTCAGCTTGATGACTATCTCCCGACTGGTTTTCCGGAGCTCCCCAGACCAAATATTTCTCCCGTGCTCATTGGATCATGGATGCAGGGGGAAAATTTTCATCCTCCTTCTGCGCCTCTTCTTTTTAGCCTTGTATCCCATTTGAACACTATTTTACTTTTTGATATCTTGATAATGTATAATCCAACCTTATCACTCATCGAATCCCAGAGTGTCTTTGAGTGATCATCATGTGGCTTGTCGATTGTATGTGTACCTTGAGGAGCCCCGTGAGTGCGACTCTTGTCTATTGTCTAATCCAGCCAAATGCTTTTCCAACGGAATCGTCCTTCCTGCTGGTGCGTTATGAGTTGCAACCTCAAGTCGCGCTCGCGGGTATTGAGAGGAATGATCCGGCTGGCACGATTGCAGCAATTGTTCAATCAACTGTGCCATATGATCTTTCCCCGCAGAGATGAGCTTGTTGACCCTGATGATTGTGAGACGATCACTGGTGAAGGCGGAAGAACATTCCAAGCGTGGAGTTTGAATGTTGTAAAGCCAACAGCTATTCAGAAAGGCGGGAAGAATCTCTGCTTTCTCTCCGGGATCGCCAACTCACTTAAAGACAACACAACCAAGATATAAAGATGCCTCTAGAATCTTCATCTTCACGGATAACAAAGGGGTGCTGCAATGCCTTTCAAAATTCAATGCAGCAAGATCCGGGCAGTATCTCTTTGATGAAATTTTACAAGTCTGGCTGAAACTCCCAACTGACCTCTTGATTCATCTAGTATGGTGCCCCGGGCATGGAGGCATACGTGGGAATGAAGCTGCGGATTATCTTGCCAAAGCAGCGACGGAAAGAAACTCAACCCAAGATCGAGCCTTACCAGCCGGCGCATCAAAGGTCTCAGCAACGCTCAAGTCCCAGATCTATCACCCATCCATCGCAATGATCAAAAAGCGAATCTCGCCGCTCCCAATAGTCCAATCAGCCCTCATCAATCAGCTGTCATCCGGTCATTCTCCCCTCAACAACTACCTCTACAAAATTAAACGGCGCCTCGACCCGATCTGCCCCCACTGCGCAGGAAAAGAAACAACCACCCACTTCCTCAACTTATGCCCTCAGTAAAAACACCAGCGCAAAACCCTCCTCGCCGAGGCTCGCCAATTTAAAGCAGTCGCTCCCTCGAACGAACCCCATCTGCTACTGAGGAACCCAAAGGCTCACACTGTGATCTTTCATTTTATACAAGCGTCTAAAGGCTTCAATTTCTTGAAACAACTTGTTCATAGTCCCATTTTATGGTCCTCCCCTATCTACTCCCTCCTCTGGCTACGTTTCTTTCTATTTTACCCTCCCCTTTAGTGGGCTTTTTGTCCTATTTTCTCTTCCTTTTCCTTTTTTCTCTCTATGGCATGGTTTTGTTACCGCGTACTCTTTGATCTAACAAACAGGCTTGTTAGTCTTCCGTTTACTGTTGTGGCTACCTTGTATGTAGTATGCAATTTTGATATTCATAGTGTGCAATGCCACCGGCGAAATTACACTCTAAAAAAAAAAAAAGATATAAAGCGTTACACCGTTGCCAGCTACTCCACAGCTGGTATGCAAAATCATGCCAGGCATGAGTAGTCGAGTAGATGAGGGAAAACAATTTGCATTATTCAGCAATTCAACATTAGCTCAGATCTGGCCGCTCTATGGAAAAAGGGAAGTACTATCTGCTAAAACACAGATGCTTACTGAACATCTCTATCTGATCGTGATCCCCATCACCACCCAGGGTCATCTTGAGGAGGTGACCAAGGGCACCATTTGGAAGACGTGCCTTACTGACGATCTGAAGAGGCGTGTCTCCTGGCAGGCAGCGGCTGGACCAGCTTACCAGAAAGCATTCATGACAATTTGATAAAGCTGTAGCTCAGGCCACCACTAGCCGACCATCACAATCTTCAGCGCGTTGATCATTCACAACGTATTGTGAGTAACCTGCTGGAAATCCCGCTGGCACTACATGTACAGGCCAACTTCATGTGTTCCATTTCTACTCCTAAGATTCAAGGGAAGGTGTTGCACTTAGTTGTCTGTGGGGTGAATTGGCGATTCCGCAGAAGAAGTGTAGGTATTTTAGGTCAATAACTTTATTGCAGCAGATATCAAAAGCTAATACTAATAGATAACTGAGTAATAAAAGAAATAAAACAAAGAAAGTTTAAAAAAAGTGAGATGATTAATGATATAAAAGAATGCAATCACCAATTACATTTTGTTAGACTAGTCCTAGCTATGACTCAAAAATAAACACTGGGAAGATTTTTTGGGATAAATGAAAATGACCACAAGCCTGAGAGAAAAACACAAGCTCAATAAAACAAATAAGCCATGTCTGAGAAGCAAAGAAAGAATAGGGATCAAGATGGGAATGAGTTCTACCTCCACTTGAGTCAATTCGAGCTCCTCCTGCATTTCCTTGGTCTAGCTGAGTGGTTATAGCAGCACTAGCTGTTGAGCAGTGCGATTGATGTCAACAGTGAATTAAGGGAAAAAAACATTGATAGTGATTGGGACATGCTGGTTCTTCTTGAGTCTGAGGTTTTCACAGTTGGGTACGTGCACTTGAAGTTACGTCTTCAATACATATTGCATAACATATGCATATCACACATAACACCCTACTCTCTGGAGCGGTTCAGGATTAATTAGTCAACAAGAAGATGTCTGATTCGCGGTTGGGCTTACACCTTCACGCGCGTAATGTTCTTGTGACTCGATCCAAGCCACATGGCAATCACTCAAAGACGCTCCGGGGGGTGATGAGGGATGAGGTTGTATTATACATTATCAAGATATCAAAAACTAGAAAAATGGAATACAAGGCTTAAAACAAGAGGCGCAGAAGAAGGATCAAAACAATCCCCCTGCATCCTTGATCCAATTAGCAAGGGCAACCCCTCTTGAGTTCCTGGGAACCTCCGGATAGCCAGTCGGGAGATATTAATCAAGCTGAGGAGAAACCAAAGTGGCAATTAGCAGGGAAAAAGAAAATTTTGCTCAGTAAAGGCTGATCGGAGCTTACCTTTTTGGAGAGAAGATCAAAACACTCATCCGTGCAGAATTGCAAGACAGGCCAAGTGGGTCAAGAGACATGCATCTCACTACAATCAGAGCCAGACACATTGTAATCATTGTCAGTCGGCGCAATTGACAGGAGGTGCATGGTGGAGCGGAAGCAAGAGGAGACTATTTAAAATGTACCTAAGTGGTTGGGGTGGTAGGGGGGGATGAGGAGGAGGATCCGGCAGTTGGTGGGCTGGAGGGGGCGGTGAGGGTGATGACACAGTAGGGGCGTTGATAAACGCACGCCAAGCGCGCACGCCAACGCCAACCCGCACACCAATTTTTTTTGGCGTGCGGGGCCTACACGCCAAAAAAAAGTGGCGTGTAGGGTCTACACGCCAATTTTATTTGGCGTGTGAGACCCACACGCCAAAATTGGCGTGTGGTTCCCACACGCCAATTTATTTTGGCGTGTGGGCCCCGCACGCCAAATAAAATTGGCGTGTGGGCCCCGCACGCCAATTGTTTGGCGTGCGCTCCCACACCCCAAACAATTGGCGTGTGGGAGCGCACGCCAAACAATTGGCGTGCGGCTCCCACACGCCAATTGTTTGGCGTATACAACCTCGTCAGCCAGGAGGCAGTCCTCCTGGCCGACGAGGTTATACAACCTCGTCGGCCGGGAGGACTTCCTCCTGGCCGACGAGGCTTATACAACCTCGTCGGCCAGGAGGAAGTCCTCCCGGCCGGCAAGGCTATACAACCTCCTCGGCCAGGAGGACTTCCTCCTAGCTGACGAGGTTGTATAACCTTGTCAGCCGGAGGAAGTCCTCCCGGCCGACGAGGTTATACAGCCTCGTCAGCCAGGAGGACTTCCTCCTGGCCGACGAGGTTGTATAACCTCGTCGGCTGGGAGGAAGTCCTCCCGGCCGACGAGGTTATACAGCCTCCTGCCGGGAGGAAGTCCTCCCGGCTGACGAGGTTGTATAACCTCGTCAGCCGGCCCGCTCACGTAATCGAATGGGCCCTCCCATTCGATTACGTGAGCGAGGGGGGACCCGCACGCCAAAAAAATTGGCGTGCGGGGCCCACACGCCAAAAAAATTGGCGTGCGGGGCCCACACGCCAAAAAAAATTGGCGTGTGGGAACCACACGCCATTTTTGGCATGTGGGAACCACACGCCATTTTTGGCATGTGGGAACCACACGCCAAAATTTTTGGCGTGTGGGAACCACACGCCATTGGCGTGTGGGAACCACACGCCATTTTTGGCGTTTGGGTCTCACACGCCAATTTATTTTGGCATGTAAACCCTACACGCCAATTTTTTTTGGCGTGTAGGCCCCGCACGCCAAAAAAAAGTGGCGTGAGGGTTGGCGTTGGCGTGCGTGTATCAACGCCCCACAGTAGTGTGAGCCATTGCCCCACTTAGCATGGTTAGGGCCAGGCATGATGAGAATTGAGGAAGGCTAATAATTGGTGGTTCTGGACAAAAGATCCAAAAAGTGCTGGCAAGGAACTGGTCTGTGTACTGTCGAGGCTCAGCTGCCTGCGCCCTTTGGATTTTCCGGCGGCTCAGCATCTCAGTCTTTGGTCCGTCGACGCCGGCCCAGCACGTCATGTCATATCATTTGATCACCTGCAGAATGTTTTGGGGCGGACTGCCCGTCACATCACTGCGTCTAGCCCGATTGATACCATCCAAGGTGTCCGGGGTTCCTGATCAAGGTGATCTCAACAACTTTGTCCACAGCCAGACCTCCCTCATGGCAATTGTATTTGGGAACACACCAAGGCCTTGATGGCCCTCCATCAAGCCATCCCCCACCGGGGGCTTATACCCTACCGCTGGAAGGCTTTCTCCAACGTCGGGATGTTCATGCTATCATCCCAACGCTTACATACTCCCGGACCAAAGCTGATTCGCAGGCGTGGGACTGTGGATGAGGAACACAAGCTCTCCTCAACCCTGTTCATAATTGACTAAGGCCAATATGTGCATATTTTATGTCCAGCAGTTTATTTCAGCAATTACCCATAAAGATTAATAGAGTTAAATAGACTTCAATGAACCAAACATAAAGGTAAATATATACACAAAATAATTTATTCAATACCTTCTATAGCCAAAAACTTACTAGAACTCAACAAGGACTCATATAACAATTCATATAGGAGAATACAGAGATACCAAACAAGGCGGGAAAGGAAATGAGGATTGAAAAATAAATTGTGAGCTATGATTGGAGAATGGATTGATAAGGATTTGAAAAGGGAATGATAACAATCAGATCAAGGACCTCCACTTGAGTTTTCTTGGATCTCCTCCTGAATCATCTTAGCTCTTCTGATGAGTGTTGATGTAGAATCAGTGTGGCAGTTAGGATATTTGGTGCTTAGTTAAGGGAAGTCACATTTTATATTTTGGTTGATGGTGGTGGTGGTTGTGAGAATAGAATTAAATACTAAAAGTTTTATTTCTTCTATCAGGTTTGTGTCTTTATACACATATGATACACAATAATCATGCACAAGAGACAAAGTTCTTGTGTCACTCATACCTAAAAGGGTATAGATATGGTTGAATATAATGGCTGAAGATGTTTGAGTAGTGTGAGTTTAGGAGATAATGAATTCAGTTGCAGAAAGGTGATGAAGAATACAGGTAAAGACAAACATAGTAGAGAAATGGAAAGAGATAAAATGAGAATTTATTGGAATGGAATAGTTCCTGAGGGATTGGGAGTGCAATTTGATGATGATGTGTGAGCTGATCTCATTTTGACTGATAATAGTTGAGTGGGTTAGTGCTGTCTGATTGAAGGTAACGGAGTGGTTGCTGTGGAACTATAATCTTGAAGGGTTGAGTTTGGAATCCAAATTCAAGTAGAGATATACTATTGCCTTTTATGTTAACCTGTTTCCCGCATACGAGATGGTTAGGGACTGTGAATTCTTGGATCATAAACACATGGTTTGACTGAGATGGGTTGTTTATCTTGCTTTGGTCATAACTCACCCTAAGGCCATCAGGGCATCATGGCAAACAGGGGTGGGAAATTGAGTAGGGTTCAATCCATCATCCTTTCCTTCATTGCCTGTGGTGACGGTAAGGGTTAGTTAGCCTCTGATACCAAGGGGTCTGTCTCCTTTTAAGATTATCAGTGAGTATAAGGCTTTATAATTAGTAGCTGTTGCTATAAACTCATTGATATCCCTTCTTGGGATGTTGGTATTCTGACAGTTGTTTGGTTAGCTTCTCAATTCTTCTGGTTCCAGAACTGGATTTGAGTGCGTTAAACATTCTTGAGGATGGTGCAGTAATTGACAATTGCATTTAGTATGTTGCATAGATTGCTGAGGTGACCGGAGCCAGCAAGCAAGAGTGGGTTGATTGTTGGGAGGGATAGTCAATTTAAATGAAAAAGAAAGAGATAAAAGAGAATAAACTGAGCCAGCACGCAAGAGTGAGTTGATTGTTGGGAAGGATGAGAAAAGGAATCCTTCCCTCTTGCTGGCTCAGTCTGTATACTGAAGTGAAAGTACATGTGAATGTCACAGAGTGTAACATGAGAATAAGTAGATGAAAGCAGAAAGAGAAAGAGGAATAAAATGGAAAATACACACTGGATATTCCCAAACCCCCCTTGCAACTTGTGATAAAAAATAGTAAAGAGAAAGAAGAACAAAAAAAGAGACAACCGGGATTTTCATCAAACAAGACCAAATATTGCACAGTGTCTTTCCAGAAGGGCACAAGCAAGGGGCTTAGCTAGCACATCCACTACCATCTGGTGCAATGACACATGGAGAATGGTGAACATGTTGTTGGAGACCCACTCACGTACAAAGTGGTAGTGGGCCTCTATGTGTTTAGTCCTTGAGTGATGTTTGGGATTCTTAGCAAGAGCTTTGGCTACCTTGTTATCAACATGAAGAGGACGAGCAGAACAAGGACAAATAAAAAGTTTGGTAAGAATATTCCAAAGCCACAGGCCCTCCTTGCACAAGTCTGCAAGTGCCTTGTACTCAGCCTTGGTGTTGGAGGGCAAAACGGCTGCGTGTTTATGGATTTCCACAGGATGGCCCCATCATCCATGTCAAAGGTATGGGCAGATGTGCAGCAACAATCTTGAAAATCTTCAGCCCAATCACAGCTGGTATAAGCCAAGCACACCAACTCCCCTCCTAGTTGAAGTCAAAGATGTCTGGTGGAGACAAGATAATTTAAAGCCCTGATAGCCGGAGAGCTGTGGCTTGCTGAAGGGTCTTTGAGGTATTGTGAAAGTTTGTTGACACAGAAAGAGATATCTGGGCTAGTGCACTGAGCCTCCCACAGAAGGGAACTGATGAGCTGGGAGTAGGGGCCCAGGGACACTGGTTCATTTGGCAGACATTTTACTAGATCCTTGAAGAGGCTGTCTGTGTCAACTTCCTGTACTCTATTCCACTGAATGTGGCGTGTACAGAGAGGAATGTAAGAAAATATTACACTTTACAAGTGTAAATAACAGATTATAAGCTTTATAAGATAAATACTATAGTGTAAGGACACTTAAGTAGCAAATAAACAGGTTCTCAATGCCTGCTACCAGAATTCTGTTGGAAATAAAGTTTCACAGAAGGGCTAACCAGAATATAACATGTTTCTTCCAATAGAATTAAATAATATTAATTTATTGGGGGGAGTTTTGTGAGGAATTTTAACTAATAAGATAGTTATAAGGGAACAGGCCAGTCCTCCTTACTTACAGGATAAGGTGAGCGCCTTGGTAGCTTAGAATGAGTTATCTAAGTATGGGTTAAAATTGATGGGGAGGTTACCTTCAATTTAGTGAAGAAAACCCCCTCTTAAATAATAAAATAATTATTATTTCACATGCTTGTTGGAAGCAGTGATCAGAGTAAGATCACCAGGGGGAAGTGATCACCCTGTTCGTGATCAGATGTAAAATATGGTGTAATTTCTATTTTAAATGACCCCATAGATATTTCACACTAGTTATATTTCATTAGTAAATAATTATTTCAGAAATAATTATTTATTTCACTAAGAAATACTTGTGAATATAGTATCTAGGGACCAGAGCTTGAAAAAGCGCTTGCCCTGAAGGATTATTGATTTAAAATCACATGTACTATGTATATAACACATGGTACATAAATTATTTATTTAAATATATATGTAATCTTATAGTATATATTACTATGGGTTATGCTGGTATTTTCCAGGATTTTCATGGAAAAAGCAATACAAATAAATGGTTCTTTATCCATTTTTGTGTTTTTGAAAATTGATTTGCCAAGGATTTTCTTTAATTAAATTTCCGTTTATTTTTGATAAAAAATAGATATTGTCAGCCTCCCTGATGCCAAGGACAAGTCCTTCTAGCTACAGGTGGTGCAAGGATAGATGGAAAGAGTTATATAAACTCTGGGTGAGGTACAAGTTACAATTCCCAAAAGATATGGGGGAATTGTGACGTAAAAATTGAGAGAAAAATAGATTAATAATTATATTAAATAAGTTTAATATAATTAAAAACCAGAGGGGCCTGATAAATCAGGGGTGGTTTAGATCCCTCTAAGGTATCTTACAAATAAATGCAGAGGATTTAGGTACCTGGAACACTGGGGCCTGTTGGAACAGGGGTGGTTTAATCCCAGGAATGGAAATAGGGGAATATCTTCAAGAAAAGGGTTATTACTTACTAGTAATAAACCTTGAGGGATCTTGGGGATATTCTGGGTGAAACTGGACAGTTTGAAGCGCTTGGATGGATGGTTGGTGGAGCTTGATGGGCACTGTGAAGTTGTTGGGGAAGACAGGGCTAAAGAATAACTACTAAGAAGCTTACCAGACTGTGTTATAAAGATGTATATATCTAATAAGAAGTGGGTAAGGTTGTTAGTGGGTATTGGGAAGCATGAGGAGCCTTCTTTGGGCGGTTGAAGAGCTCCTTAAATAGTCTTGAGTTCCCTCTGGGGACCCTGTAGGTGTTATTGGCCAACTTGTGGGATCTTTGGACCACATTTTGGCCATCTTTGCTTTCTTGGTGACGCTTCAGCAGCCCCTGCTTTGAATACACGTCACCAATTGATTTTATTATGATATTTATTATTTATTTATTCATTTATATTGAGGTACAGTCTGTAGTACATTAGTACTATTAATACTAGTGGCTTATGAGTATTTATAATAAGCCACAGTATTGTCTGTACTGCTTGTTTATTCAATATGTTTTATTTAAATGTATTAATTATTAATATCATCCAATATAATTAATTATGTAGTCCCCAGTAATCTTTATTACATATGTAACATATGTAATGAGGTTACTGGGGCGTGTTTTTATGGATTTGGGGGTACCTGAGTGACTGTGGAGTCCGCGTGCCAAGCTGGGAGCCTGTAAGGGGCTTGTTGCTTGCGCGGGGGCTTATATCCCAACTTTGACGCGGGCTCTCAGTCACGCGGGTTGAACTTGAGGTTCTGCGGACTGCGGTACGCGGGGTTTGAGTAAAACACGGTGTATTTACACTATCTCCCCTAATTTACACAACACCTCATTTCCGTGACTGGAAATGGGGTTTAAGCATATGTATATATATATATAAGCATAAATGGATGCAAGTTCCTTTTTATTAAAGGTACTTGCTAATTATTCTTTGCTAATTTACATAGTGAAGGAGTGAGAATTAGGGGTACCTGTGAGTGAGGTACCCTAGGTTAAATTTAGTGTAGATTCAGAATATCAAATAATATTCTAAATATTATTTGATATTCTATTTTTTTATAATAATTTTTGTGGTAAACTTGTGACAGGTTGCTCTGTCATAGTAGCAAGCTGACATTCCCTACCACCAAGATAAGTCTCCCGGAAAAAGGTAAGTTTCCAACTAAAGATAAGGTTATTTAAGGAAAAAAAAAATTCAAGAGGACCTCTTGGATGCTCTGTAATTTCTCAGATGAATTGCTCCATCTGGGATATTATTTTCAGGTAACCATTCATCTTTGTCTGCTGATTGGTTCTTATATCTGACAAGATAAAGTCTTGTATCTTTTCCCTGTATCCTCTCTTTTTTATCTTTCAGGATTTTATGTACTTTCAATTGTCCAGAAGGTGGGACCTCCATCAGGGGAACTGGTTGTTGAGTGACTGGTTCATCTTCAGTTCTAGATTGGTACTGTTTTACCAGACTGACTGGGAATACTGGGTGTTTTCTTGATAGTTCCTCTGTCAGTATGACTTCCACAGCATTTTTTCCATGAAGTTGTTTAATGGTAAAGGGACCTATAAAAGGGGGTTTTAGCTTCCTGCTACCTCCCAAGTTATTGAAGTTAATAGTGGATAAAAGGACCTTATCTCCTATTTTAAACTCAGGTTCTCTGTGGCTTTTATCCCATCTCCCTTTGTTGTATTCTACTGCTTCTTCCACGCATTTCTTAGCATGTTGTTGGGTCAGATCTAACATTTTCTTGAAATCTAGTGCTGTTGGATGCAGGTGGGGTAATTTATCATTCAAAGTATCTTTGGGCATGCGTGGTATCCATCCTCTTTCCAAGACATATGGAGCTTCTTTGGTGGAGGAATGTTTACTACTATTATAGGCAATTTCCAATGCTGGTAGTAGACTAACCCAATCATGAGTGTATCCATCATGATTCTTAAATTTAAATCCAAAGGAGCAGAATCTACGTAACATGTCTTCTAGAGTTTGTATCATTCTTTCTGCTAACCCATCAGTCTGAGGGTGATAAGCTGTGGAGAAAGCTAGTTTAGTACCAAGCATGTCATGTAGGTTCCTCCAAAATTCTGATGTAAATTTGGGGTCTCTATCACTAATTATAATTTTGGGTATACCTACATCAGCCATGATCCTATTCCAAAACAACAGGGCAACCTCCATGGCAGTATCATCTTTATGGTTAGGTATGAACCTGGCTCTCTTGGAGAATCTGTCTACAACTACTAGTACTGAGTTATATGAGAAGGATCCTCCTGGGGGTAGGCCTGTCACAAAGTCCATGTTTATGATTTCCCACTTGTCAGTTGGTTCAGATATTTTCTGCAGTAAGCCAAATCTTTTTCCAGTTTGCTTATTGCCTTTCTGACACGCATCACAAGATTTGATATAGTTGTGTACTTGTTCTTTCCAATTGATCCACCATGCTGTATATTTAATTCTCTCCACTGTTCTTTCTTCAGAAAAGTGTCCAGAATTAACATTATCATGGCATTCTTTCAGAATGTTATCAATTTGGGAAGGGTCACTTAGCACTAGTACACTTGAATGCCTATTCCTGAAATATAGAAGGCCATCTAGGAGACTGAACTTTCCAAGTTTATAATGTTTGGCTAATTTTTCTGGTAGACTGGCTATTAGTTCTGTTGAGCTGTTGTCATTTCTAAGTATGTCTACTAGTTTTAACAACTCAGGATTCTTGTCATAGCTATTCTGGACTAATTCATAAAATGCATCATCTAAGTCACACACATGAATTCCTAGGATGGGAAATATGTCTTCATCTTCTGGGTCATAAGCAGGATTATCTGGGTTATTAGGCAAGGCCCATCTACTTAGTCCATCTGCATTTTTGTGCTTGGCTCCTGATTTATGAATAATAGTCATGTGTCCTCTATACTGTTGAATTGCAATTTGCCATCTAAGCATATGTCTATTAGGGGTCTTCATATTCATCAAGGTTCTTACAGCTGTGCAGTCAGTTACCACTAGGAAGTTAGATCCTTCAAGATAGTAATGTAACTTTTCCAGAGCCCAAACAAGTGCTAAACATTCCATTTGGCTTGCTCCATATTTCTTCTCAGTACTTTTGATTTGTCTTGAGATAAATAGAATGGGTTTCTCTGCAGGTTTATCCTCTATTATGAACTCCTGATGAAGGGCTGCTCCTAGACCATCTAAACAAGCATCAATATACAGTATAAATGGTTTAGTATAGTCAGGTTGTGCTAAAACTGGTGCAGTGGTAAGGAGTCTCTTTAACTCTTCGTAGTTTTGTACTCTATCATAGGTCATTTCAAATATTGTATCATGATTACAGAGTGCGTAGAGGCTTTTACTTACATTTGCAAAGTTGGGGACATGTTGGCGGTAATAACTACAGAAACCTAGAAAGGACATAATTTCTGTTCTGTTCTGAGGCATGGATTTCATTAAGACTGCTGCCACTTTGTTCTGGTCTATAGCCAGGGAAAGACCTGAGACTACTCTTCCTAGTGCTTTAAGTTCTCCATATCCAAAGTTACACTTTTTGATGGACATTTTTAACCCTGCTTGTGTGGCAGTTTGGAGTACTATATTGATCTTTTCTAGGTGAGTTTCCCAGTCATCAGAGTAAATGATGATGTCATCTATGTATACCATCATCCAGTTTTGTCTAATGAATGAGCCAAAAATGGAATCCATCATTCTTTGGAAGTGTGATGGCGCATTCTTTATGCCAAAAGGCATTCTGAGGTATTCAAAAATCCCTAGGTGACATATAATCCTCAGGAATTTCCTACTCTCAGGAGCTATGGGGATCTGATGGAACCCTTTCAGTACATCCATAGTGGTGATATACTTGGCCTTAGATAAGTTGTGTAATGAATGGTCTATCCTGGGAATAGGATAGTAGTCAGGTCTGGTGTAGTTATTCAGAGCACGGAAATCTCCCACCATTCTTGACTTTTCATTATGCCAGGCAATTATTACAGGTGTGGTGACTTCTACCTGTTCATTATGTCCAACTTTTCTCAGGACTTTGAGTTCTTGTAGCTCTTTGATGTGTGTTTCCAGAGCTTCTCTTGATTTGGGGCTGGAGGGGTAGGGTGGTCTCCTCAACTGTGGGGGATAAGGTTTGTCAATATTAACTTCCAATTTCATGTCATGGCCCTTGATGTTACCAATTGGTTCTTCTGTAGTGCAGAAAGCTTCTTTATGCTCAAAACAAGTTTTCAACACATCCATCTTCTGTTTCTCATTTAGTATGTCACTGACAGCAGCTTGTGATAAGTATTCTTTCTGGAAAGATAGTAGATCTTCTTGGATTTCAACATTGTTAATGGCCTCTGGTATCTTGATGTTAATGTTGCAGATTTGGAATTTTCTTTTCCAATCTCCACCAATAGTGTAGAATCTATCTTTACTCTGGAAAATATCTATACCATACATACAGAAAGCATCATTACCTAGGATCAGGTAATCACAGACTGCATCTTGTAACACTACAAATTCAACAGATAACCTAAGAGATCCTTTAGAGTGAGGAAATATTAGAGGTATGGATACTACTCCAGTAGGTTTCATGGCTGAGTTGCAACTACTGAACTTGGCTTTTGGCATGGGCATTAAGTTATCTCTCCATCTGGGGTAACATTCATCTAGAAAGGTACTACTGGCACAAGAACAGAAAGCTCCTACGTCAAGGAGGACTCTTATTTCTTTGTTGTCAAACAAGACAGTAGTATAACTAGTTTTCCCCATGGTGTAACTCATACCAGCTTCAGGTTTATTGGTGAGTAGCTTTGCGTCAGATATATGGCCAACCTTCATGGAGGGATCCCATCTTTGTGGTAAATTAGAGTCACCATGTATAGCATTAATGGATAATTCATCCCCAATGTCAGCTTGGATAACTGAGATTCTCATCAAGTCTTCTTCAGCTGGTTCATTCATGACTATTTCAAACTGGGACTGGGTATCTTCTTCAGTTTCTGATGGGGTGTTCATTACTACCATATTTACTCTTTTACGTATATTGGTACATTCATTTTTCCAATGACCCTTTTCTCCACACTTGAAACATTCAGGAGTAGCAGTTTTCTTGGGTATTTCAGTTGTGGGGTTAACCTTTGTGGATTCTTTTTGGAACTCTTTTCTCTCAGGGATGTTATTCCTGGTGTACTTCTTGTTCCATCCATTAAGGACTACCATTTCATTTAATACACTGCTGAATTCTGTCAGGTCTACATCTAGTGAGGGGAATCTACATCTCATTATACTCTCAAGATTTCCTTTACATTGACTCAGTAATCTGTTGTTGGCTTCTTCATCTGAGACTCTGTCATACACACATTCAATCCTTCTTCTTTGTTTCAAACACCATTCAGAAGCTGTTTCTGTGGTTGGATCAAAGTAATCCTTTTCAAAGGCTTGGCGCTTTTCATTTTTCCAAATTCTGGTGCCAAACTGGGCTTTGATTAATTCTTTCCACACTGACCAAGATTGGTGTCCTACAGCTTTACTTTTGGTAATAAACCAAGTAGAAGCCATTCCTTCAAAGAGTACAGTAAGTCTTGAAGTGATGACTTCATCATCAGCTTGGTAAGTCCTTACTATGTGATCAATGTATTCTATGAAACTCATGTGGTCATATTCTCCTTTACCATCAAACTTGGGCCAGTCTTTTAAGGGGGGCATAAGTTTGTGTATAGCAGTCATATCAGAGTTTCTGTAAGGTGTGGACATTCTGGTATCTTTGGTCATAGGTCTATTCTGCATAAAAGGATTGTTATACCTAGGTTGGGCACTATTGGTATTGAGGGCGCTATGTTTTTCTTGAGGGACAATGTTGGGACTCAAGTATTGGAGATTCTTATAAGGGTTATTCTGTTTCTCCTCTTTGTTGTTATAATAATTAGAATTAATATTGATGTGAGGAGCTTCATCTCTGTCAAGATACGTGGTGGGTTTAATGTCAGGTACCTTGTCACCATACTTATTCCAATTTTTTGTTGCTTGGTTAACCATCTCTTCCTCACTGTATGAGCTGCTGGGTCCTTGAGGCTCATGGTATTGTGGATTCATTTTCTCCTCTTTCAAGGATTCTATACCTGAGAGGATAGTTGTTAATTTAGAAATTACATTGTCTTTCAATTTCAATGATTCAATTTCAGAGGTAAGGACTGAGAATTTGTTGTTTACTTGTTCCTCTAGTTTCTCAAATTTTGTATTGAAATTGTTATTAAGATTTATAATTAAATCCTCTAGTTTGTTGTTATTTGTTTCATCCTTTTTGAGGGAATTAATAACATATTCTGCCATTGTTACTTGGGAAGTTTGCATTTCTTCAAGAACATCTAGAGTATCATTTGTATTTTTGTTAATTTCTCTTATTACTTCCTTAATAGCTTCACAATTTTTGTTAGTCTCAATGATTATCTCACTGTGATGTAATGGCAACTCGAGGGGCAAAGGTTTGTCCAGAGTTTGTAGGATTCTCAAGGTACGCGCTGTTATGTTATCTTTTAATTCCTCTAAGCTATTCTCTATTTTATTAACAATAATTTTTAAATTAGCTTCACTATTAATATCTAATGTAGCTATATTATTATTAAGGGCTTCTATGGAGTCGAATAGGGAATGTAGGATAGTGGGGCTTAATCTATGTTCTTGTATAGATTTGCCGCTATTTGAAGCAGATCTGTGGTCCTCTTCCAGCGGGCTGGATCGTTGAAGTTGATTGAGGAGGAGCTGCGGGTCTTCTTTTCCTCTTTCTTCTTGAATTTGAGACCGGATAACTTCTTGGGGGGAGCTGGGAAGTGTAACTTCTTTTCCTCCCAAGGATTCCAACCTTTCACGTACGCCTCTATTTCCTCGTTGGGAATGAGTTTCTGAAGAGCCTTCTGACTCTCTTGAGCGGTGGTCAAAAGCGCTCTCAGCTCGACGGTAGCCCCTTGTCGCAAGGATACTTGGCACTGTTTCCAGATGGAAACGTGCTCTTTCACCCGGAGTCTGATTTGTTCGTCCTTGGAGAGGACTTGGATCTCCGGGGTGGAAGGGCGTATCGGGGTAACTGCCAATGAGGGTTGTGGCCTCTCGTCGACGTCCATAGGCGTCTCCGCCTCTTGGCTCGGAGGGGGCGCTTCCTTGGAGGGGACTGGGTTGTCCATGGGAGCTGGTGCGACCTCCGGCGTTGCTGGGTTCAAGTCCTTGCGCGCTATA
The DNA here is from genome assembly GCA_007896445.1 of Puccinia hordei. Classification (NCBI taxonomy): domain Eukaryota; kingdom Fungi; phylum Basidiomycota; class Pucciniomycetes; order Pucciniales; family Pucciniaceae; genus Puccinia; species Puccinia hordei. The sequence continues at coordinate 30,468 of RDRW01000432.1, read as the reverse complement.
TTCGCCATTTGGAGGTTTTTGACGCGCTGGTGCAGCTCTTTTGCCGCCACGAGGTCTTGTTGGACTTGGGAGGAGACCTCGTAGTTGGGGGTTGTTGGATCTGGTAGATTTTACCATCGTGTAAGCTTTGTGTGTATTCAACGTTATAATAAAGGCTGCTTACGGTTAGGAGTGATGGTAGTTCCTTCTTCGGTGGACACAGTAGATTGCTCTCTGTTGTTGGACTCGAAGGAAGCCACTGAGGGAATCAAAGGTTAATGAAGGATGCTTAAGCGAAGAAAAGTAAAGGGGCTTACTTTTAGCTTGGTATTTTTCTCTGGCTAATCTTTCCTTTTTAGCTTTGAGATCTCAAAGGTATTTTTTCAAGTTGATTTCTGCGTCGAGGTCTCTTTCTTCGCGTAAGTGGGAGTGGTAGGAGGCTAGAATTATTCGCTCTTCTTGGGATAATAGATCCCAGTCGCTAGGTATGTAGTTTTTAATCTCTTCTTCTCGTCGTAATTTGAGATACACGAGGTAGTATTGAACCAGCGCGGCGTTTTCCTGTAAATTCACTGTACGCGCCGCAGACAAATGAAGAATAGTGAGTATAGAATACTGTGATATTTTTAGAATTTTTTTATTAGTATGTTTTTTAATTGTATGTAAAAAATAAAAAAATAAAAAAACTTACGATTTTTTATTTTAATTTTTGTGGGTTTGGTTTTTGAAAAAAATAAAGTAAAACAGTTTTTTGTTAGTTTTTTTGAAATTTTCTTTATGGGATGAGGATTTATAAAAAGATGATAATTTTTATAGGGTTTTTTTTATAAGTGTATATATTTTTAAAAAAAATAAAAAATTACGGGTTTTTTTTATTTCAAAAATAAATTTGAAAATTTCCCGGCCAGACCCCCAATTGTCAGCCTCCCTGATGCCAAGGACAAGTCCTTCTAGCTACAGGTGGTGCAAGGATAGATGGAAAGAGTTATATAAACTCTGGGTGAGGTACAAGTTACAATTCCCAAAAGATATGGGGGAATTGTGACGTAAAAATTGAGAGAAAAATAGATTAATAATTATATTAAATAAATTTAATATAATTAAAAACCAGAGGGGCCTGATAAATCAGGGGTGGTTTAGATCCCTCTAAGGTATCTTACAAATAAATGCAGAGGATTTAGGTACCTGGAACACTGGGGCCTGTTGGAACAGGGGTGGTTTAATCCCAGGAATGGAAATAGGGGAATATCTTCAAGAAAAGGGTTATTACTTACTAGTAATAAACCTTGAGGGATCTTGGGGATATTCTGGGTGAAACTGGACAGTTTGAAGCGCTTGGATGGATGGTTGGTGGAGCTTGATGGGCACTGTGAAGTTGTTGGGGAAGACAGGGCTAAAGAATAACTACTAAGAAGCTTACCAGACTGTGTTATAAAGATGTATATATCTAATAAGAAGTGGGTAAGGTTGTTAGTGGGTATTGGGAAGCATGAGGAGCCTTCTTTGGGCGGTTGAAGAGCTCCTTAAATAGTCTTGAGTTCCCTCTGGGGACCCTGTAGGTGTTATTGGCCAACTTGTGGGATCTTTGGACCACATTTTGGCCATCTTTGCTTTCTTGGTGACGCTTCAGCAGCCCCTGCTTTGAATACACGTCACCAATTGATTTTATTATGATATTTATTATTTATTTATTCATTTATATTGAGGTACAGTCTGTAGTACATTAGTACTATTAATACTAGTGGCTTATGAGTATTTATAATAAGCCACAGTATTGTCTGTACTGCTTGTTTATTCAATATGTTTTATTTAAATGTATTAATTATTAATATCATCCAATATAATTAATTATGTAGTCCCCAGTAATCTTTATTACATATGTAACATATGTAATGAGGTTACTGGGGCGTGTTTTTATGGATTTGGGGGTACCTGAGTGACTGTGGAGTCCGCGTGCCAAGCTGGGAGCCTGTAAGGGGCTTGTTGCTTGCGCGGGGGCTTATATCCCAACTTTGACGCGGGCTCTCAGTCACGCGGGTTGAACTTGAGGTTCTGCGGACTGCGGTACGCGGGGTTTGAGTAAAACACGGTGTATTTACACTATCTCCCCTAATTTACACAACACCTCATTTCCGTGACTGGAAATGGGGTTTAAGCATATGTATATATATATATAAGCATAAATGGATGCAAGTTCCTTTTTATTAAAGGTACTTGCTAATTATTCTTTGCTAATTTACATAGTGAAGGAGTGAGAATTAGGGGTACCTGTGAGTGAGGTACCCTAGGTTAAATTTAGTGTAGATTCAGAATATCAAATAATATTCTAAATATTATTTGATATTCTATTTTTTTATAATAATTTTTGTGGTAAACTTGTGACAGGTTGCTCTGTCATAGTAGCAAGCTGACAGATATCATTTATATAGCTTTATTACCATTTTCTAAATGTGGTAATGAGTGTGGTTTGAACACAGAGACTCATGTATCAGTCAGATATTCATAAGCTTGTTTGTAACTGTTAGACTTTTATACCAATTGTTGAAACAGTTAGGTCTAACTTCTGTGTTAATCAAAAAGTCAAGTTAAAAATAAATAAAATAAAATAAATAAATAATAATACAGTTAAATATTATTGTTTTATTCAGCTTGCAGTTTCAAGTGTTACATTCTATATGTAATATCTTGGTGGCTGACAGTCTGAAGGAGTGGCAACTGGTATGTGGGAATTTTTGATGAATCAAAATGCCATATCATCAATATAGTGAGATTGAGATAAAACATATTCTTTTGAGGGATTTTGTGTGATTTTAATTGAAAGAAAATGATATAAGTCCTCATCTGCACCAATGTTAAACTTTTTACCCCGAGAAAAAATTGTACAGTTGATAAAATTAGGTTCTCCAACCACCGCCAGGTTATCAAAGTCAACGGTCAATGCTCCAAGTAGTTTGCCATCCCCCGTTTTCAAAATACAGGGTAGTGTTGTACTGGGATTGAGAATGACAAAGGGAGGTTAGAGCAGCGTGTAGTTTGTGGTTCCATTGGCTTGGGGACTGTGTCAAACGGTAGAGTGATTGATGAACTTCACAGACACAATCAGGGAAATTAGGGTCTTTGAAACCAGGCAGTTTCTCCATAAATATTGGGGACTCAAGGTGACAATTAAGGAAAACAGTCTTAAGATCAACCTGGAGGCCTTTACAGGAGCAATAAGCAACACTGCAAAGAGGTTTGTATTGCTTAAAACCCCCTGCGGTAACATCAGCTGGAGCCAACAAATATAAGATTGGTCTGGGAGACCAATCTTATATCAAATGGGCAAACCAATACATTAAATGGCCCTTTGAATGTATCAGGAGGCTCAGCAGATACAAGATTGGATTTTCAGACCAATTGTATATTGGTTGGCTCGGGCCAAAGCCACTGCGGGGGGTTGTAAGCAATAAAACCCATTTCCCAGTGCAAGAAGACCAAGGATGAGGTGGAGATTTTCCAGAAGAAGAGTAGGAGCAAATAATTTGTTGAAGTCAATGCCTTGAACCTGTCAATAGATCATTGCTACCATCCTGGCTCTAAGTTGAAGAATGGATTTATCAGGTTGCCGTTTGACCTTGAACACCCATTTTGGTTTGATGATCCAACACTTGGAGGGAAGGGGGAAAACTTCCCATGTTTGCATTCCTAAAAGCAACAAGAACTCATCTTCAGCAGCTTTTACCCATATTGTGAGTAGTTCCTGGCTAAAAATAGAGCAAGAGGCACCACTATCTAGGAGGCAAGAATGCTCTCTGCCTTTGATAAAAACTGTAGTTAGATTAGATTTTCCTGTGAGATGAGTGTTTCCTTTTTCAGGCTTGCATTTCATCAGTCTAGCATATTCAACATCAGCTTTGTGGCTGATGGGTCTTAGCTTGGATCTCAGCAATAGAGATCTCATGGTCTATTTCAAATTCCACAGCAAAGTTTCCAAAGTTCAAACCAGATATGTCAGCTTGCTACTATGACAGAGCAATCTGTCACAAGATTTCTACAAAACGTATTATAACATACATAGAATATCAAATAATAGTTAGAATATTAATTGTTATTCTGAATCTACACTAAAATTAACATAGGGTACCTCACTCATAGGTACCCCTAATTCTCACTCCTTCACTATGTAAATTAGCAAACAATAATTAGCAAGTACCTTTAATAAAAAAAGCACTTGCATTAATTAATGCTTATATGTACATATACATATCACCAGGAAAAAAAAGTTGGCACCTCTATGGAGGTGCCTTCGCTTATCTCTTACCCATCCTCAACATATCAACACTGTATCTTGACTGTATCCCCCACTTCAACAGAATGTATCAATGAGGTATCTTGTTTTCACATGACTGCTCCAAAGTTGAAGTATTTCCATATATTTAATTAATAATTTTTCAAATGGTAAGTAAATCCCCGATAAACTTCATGAAATTTGACTAGTGATCATGAAAAACCACAAGGAGGGGAATTCACTGTATGTCTCCATTTGTCCCCCACATGTTACGTCTTGCTAACTCAACTTTGTTCTTCAGCGCTTGATACAACAACATGTTGCCACCCTGATAGGGTCAAAAAGAAAAACTCTACCTCATCATGATGAAGAGGAATTGCGCATGGATATTGATGATCAGGTGGAGGATCTCTTGAGTGATCCAGACTACCCGTATCCTCATGGTCCTGGTCATCCATCCGCTACCCCCGAAACATTGACCATCATGCGCAGGATGATGACTGCCCCTGGAGTTCATTCCTTCCGCCCAAATTTCAACCAACCAATCAACAGTCCTGATAATGAGCATCTGCTTGATCTGGCCGTGAAGACATTTCTTGAGCTGGTCAAATGCAAAGAGTACACTGGAATTGTTCCCAAAGGTCTGAACGAGGAAAGCATCCAAAATGCCATTCATCTCCATGTTACCCAGCAACTCAGAAGACAGTCAGTTTTTTCCTGATGCTTTGTTTACCTATCATATTGATTCACGTCTCCTTACTAAACAAATTTCATCAGGTATCAACAAGAGAATAAGTGGTCCAAAAGTCAACAAGAAGCACAAGACAAGACTGCTTGGCGCACTTCTAGATTGGTTAATGTAAGCAACAATTGAATTGACCGCTTAAATATATTCCCGGACTAACAAAACCAAACTTTTCTTGCAGCTACAACACGCCCAAATTGCGACCTTAAGCAAGTATCAAAAGCTTTTGGGCCTTGTTCCAATTGTTGAAGGCGCATTCAGTGACAACAATACCAATGATTAAGTATCTCAAATGATCCAAATCGCTTATTCAAAAAGAAATCCCAAAAAATCACCGTTTGATCAATCCCATGGCAACATCACAAAATTTCTCGCATGATGCGTAAAATTGATGATTTGAAGGCTGCTATGATAGCAGCAACCCCGAAAGGCTCTTCTGGTGCTGCGGCCCGGGAGCGTCAGAATGTTTCTTTGCCAATTGAAAGCAAGCTCAAACCACCATCCAATTTTCCAAAGGCATGCTTTGATTGTGAATGGCTTGACTCCCTCACCGAGCATCAAAGATCTGCTTTGAAGTTGCGCTCAAAACCTGATATTAGACTCCTGGTTAAGGAACTTGAGGAGATGGTCCCCAGAAATTAGTTCTCATTTATAATCACATTTTTCCTTGTACATAAATAATTTATTTGTAAAAACTCGGAGATGGTCCCCGGAAATTAGTTCTCATTTATAATCACATTTTTCCTTGTACATAAATAATTTCTTTGTAAAAACTCCTGTACATAATTTATTGTAATTGTATCTACTTTAACCGATCAAAATTTATCAAATCTAACCAACGCTTGACTCTGAGAAATATAATTCAACAAAAACTGTGAATCAGAGAAATGGGAAATGAGTTGATAACAATTGAAACAATTGATTACACATGGAGTTCCTGATAAGGATGGTAGCGCTGCCGCATGAGGGGGAAAAAAAAAAAAAAAAGGGGAAAAGTTGAAAAGTTGATCAATATACCTGATTTTTGATCAATATACCCTGAGGAAAAATGAACAATCTTTGTAGTGGAAGATGGTGAGGGGAAGAATGAAGATAAAATGAAGCAATTCACAACTTTCAGGTCAAAACTGATGCAGCTTGATTTTAGTAACAGTTATTCCAACAAACTCCAAATCCTGGATAATAAATTAAATATATGGTTATTGTGAATTGATCATAGCTAATAGGCGTGATTCTATATTTATCCTGAAAATTCCATGAAAAAAGAGCTTAAATTTGAGTGGACTTCAACTAATCATCCACAGGACCTGCATATTTAGTTTGTCAACGGTTAAAATTGGTCAATTTCGACCTGAAACTGTGTTTGATTTCTAATCATGGATTCTGATGGAATTTGAAGCTGGAAATTTCAGTAAAATGTCACAAATTTTCCACAATATGACTGAAGTATCTCTATCCAAATGCATTCTATGGGTATTCCAAATTACTAAGGAATCAGGGACTGCTTAATAGCGGTTTCTCTGTTCCATGCAAAATTGAGAGATTAAATTCCATGATTCATCAATTTGGTGGAAATGGTTACAATGGACAAACAATATCCTCTATGTCAAATCATGGCCTCCAAGCTCAGCTGGATTGTAATATCAACCACGACTTCAAATGATAAAACAGCTTCCTTAAGAAATTGAAACCAATGTCTTGCTTGGTACATATGGGATATGGTATCCAATTTAGTGTCCTAAATAAAATGTAATTCAAGTTTGACAATTGGTGGTTTGTCTGGAGGATGATGGGAGTATTTAAGCAAGGCGCTTATGGGGTGGTTTTATTATCCAATCTTTGAAGTTTGTGTATCTGTTGATAGAGAAGGCTGAAACTGGAAATTGCTTCTGAACAGTAAACCCCAAAGAGTACTGTAGAGCAGATGACTTTTGATAGAAAAAAAAAATACATGAGCTAAATGTCTTGGCCCAAAGAGCTAGTGTGCTTGAATTTCACAGCAATCATGGTTTCAAATGGATCAAATAAGAGGTGTATGATCCAAATGAACAGCTCTGAATTTTTCATATGAAAATCAAAGCAACTGAGCATATACTCAATCAAAATGTTTCATCCAGCACAATTTATCTGTTTATCAGATGTATAATTGATTTGAGGGATTTTTAATTCCTCTGTGATTGAATTTCCTGGGGATTTCACCTGTAAGGTTAAATTCTTGATGTTGAGTTTCAGTTACCAACTGAAACCCACAAACAGTGAAATCTTCTGTAAATATCATATGATATCATCATTCCTTGGAATATATTAAGAGCTCAAAAATACTGGATCATACATGAAATCACTCAGAGTGTGCCTCTTTTTTTAGCGGTTCTTCAAAATTCCACAGAGGTCAGAATCTTGATTTCTACTATAGTAGAGTTGGTGCTGGGGGAAATCAAAACTCAAGTTGAATACCCTGGAAGTTGTATCTTGTAATTTATCATCTAAGCTGAGTGAATTGAATGGATAGGTTTTTCAGGCAGTTTTCTGTGAACCAAAGTTGTAATGTATTACCCACATAACCCTTCAAAATTTATTTAAAAACTTCTTGTCAGAGTTGATCATAATTTATGAAGCCTGAGAGGGATTTGCTTCAGGGAAAACAAGGTCTTTGTATTTCACCACACTGTCTCCACTTTGTATCCAACATATATCAATCACTTGATTAAAGGGATAGCAGAGGGATACATACGTTTTATGCCTGATGTCTGGCTATCTGAATCCACTCATATGTATCCAGTTTCAAAATATATCATACTGCAGGGTTGAATTCATCATTTTCTCATGTGGTCTCTACCAAATAAGTGTCTTGGGTTTGATCTAACCTACCCCCCCCAAGGCTAGTGAAAATAACACGTGCAAAGAGAAGCACTCTCCTTGAAAATGTCCAATCAGTTATTTTAATGCAATATTTGAGCTGCCTTATACACAAAATCATTGAAGTTTCATCAAACCAAAAATAAATATTTTTGTGGGTGGTTCTTTATGCAAGAAGCGTGCAGCTTGAATGTGGTTATTCAAGATCCTTTCATTCAGGTAAAAACCAGATGAAAAAATTTGCAGTTGAGTTTAATCTTCACTAAGTGTTGGAATTTCATCATTCACATATCTCATTGTTTTCTCTGTTTCCGTATCTATCACGCCTTTCACTTCCTGTCACTCAATTATCCCCATAAAGATTGAATTTGCATGCAATCCACAATCTTCTGTCCTGTAATCTGACCCGAAAGTTGTTGTAAATTTCAAACCTAATGTTTATATAGAAATCAAAATATCTGTTCATCTAAGTGCATTTCCTCAAGGTCAATACTTCTTGTTGGATGAGTAATTTTCTGCAATGCAACCTAGCGGACTGTATTTCTTTGTTTTCTCCTGACTCAGGTCTTAGTATCCAGAATTCCTGTCCACATCCTCTTTATTTTCCCCTGATAAATATCTCTTCAAAAATTCCTGGAAGATCTGAAATTTCCACTTGTACTGTAGCATAAAAGTATAATTATGAGCTGGGGCTTCATCTTAGTGATTAAGCCCGGCGGGCTTAAGGAGGTTGGTTGGAACAAAAAAAATCGAGGGTCAGGCCAAAATGACAAGCTCAGTTAGGATTTAAGCCCGGCGGGCTTAATCTATATCAGAAAATCGTGGCAGTTTTATGTCTCACCAATTAAGTAAGTTTTGGGAAACAGATAAAATCATAGAATCTGGACAATTGTTTTTTGAATCCAGATTGATTGATATTAAGCCCGGCGGGCTTAAGATTGCTTGGACTAAAAGACTTTGAGTGTAGGGCAACAAGGAAGCACAGGGGTGTTTTTAAGCCCGGCGGGCTTAATCTACAAAAGATATTCCTGGTGGGCTTGTGCGTCACTAGGTAAGTATGATTGGGTCCCGCATAAAATAATAGAATACATCACATGTTTTTGGTTTGACTCCAAAATTCATTGATACTAAGCCCGGCGGGCTTGAGGATGCTTGAACTGAAAAAATATTGTATGTGCAGGAAAACAAGGAAAATCAAGGGTTCTGTTTAAGCCCGGCGGGCTTAATCTACAACAGAAAATCCTGGCCGGCTTATGAGTAATTGGGTAATTAAGATTGGGGTTCGACATAAGATCATAAGATATGGCAAAATTGTTTTGTTTGAATCCAAAATTTATTGATTATTCATGGAAAAAGAATGAGATTTTTCAAATCATGTGAATCATTTCTAACCAAAGTTGATATTATAGGATGACAGATGGAAGCTGAAAAGGTAATCTATAAATACAAGACCAGTGTCAACCATTCTTTGATAATAAGTAATCTTGGGTCTTAGTTGGAAAAAAAGAGTGTGATGATCAGAGGTGAGATCAGAAGGCTTCCAGAATTAATTGGTAAGAGATATGGTAAGAAATATATCATCAAGCCAATCACCATGATTTTCAATTTATTGCTCTTTCTCAGTAATTTTGAATAACTTACCGGAGGACTTGACATGGTTTTTGAAAATTATCTAAAGTATCATCTAAGGATAATCTAGGATTCAGAGCAGTAACACCAAAACAGGATGGTATACATATTCCAACAACACCACGAAATTATACAGGAGATTTGATACCCAAGAGGGCTTTTCCATGCGGGAAGCTTCCAAGTAAATGACTTAAGCTGTTTTTGTGGATATTTAAAAATTCTCATGTAATTGAATGGCCAAATTTCATTAGGATCAATAACATCTTTTCTCTTACAATTCTTTTTGGGACTTGACAGGGATACATTTAAGCAGATTTGAAGAGAGAATCAAAACATAAATTGATCCCCACCTGAAATCTTGTTGTGTCTAAATTAAATTATGTGTTAGGTTGAAATTTATTGAGACAGAAATGAGAGATATAGTCTATATCAAATTAATAGGAGGTTGAAATGGTAATTCTCAAATGGATATTAACATATGTGGTGGAAAAAATGATCCTACACCTGGAAAGTGTTTCCTGATTCCAACTAGGGCATTCAATTTGATTTTAGAAAAATCTATATGCCATATTTATGAATGTGCAATGTGGCACCAAAATTAATGGAATAATCTTTTGTTGATTTTTTGCAGAATTCAAGGCCCACATTCCATAGATGCTTTTTGATAGGAGATTTTTATGCTTGTGTTCTTAGTTCAACTTGCACTTACCAGAATTACAAATTATCTGATGAAGGAAAAAGAATATGATATCACTGTTTTTCTGAAACTTGTGAACATGGAGGAAGTAAAAAAATTGGGGAAACCAATGCCATATTGGCTTCAAATTGAATAGCTGATGGGTACAAAAGAATAATTCTTAACAATGCAAAGTTTCAACATAGACAAGGAATATGTAATAAGAATTTTGTTCCTTTTTAACAGGAAAATTTGAATTTTTCAGCTTAAATTTTGCAATAAATGGCTTATAATGAATCATGTTGTTTACTTCAAGTTGATTATCAAGATTGGTTTTATTTCCATGTTTAATGGGCGTTGATAGACGCACGCCAAGCGCGCACGCCAACGCCAGCCCGCACGCCATTTTTTTTTGGCGTGCGGGGCCTACACGCCCTTTTTTTTTGGCGTGTAGGGTCTACACGCCAAAAAAAAAGGGCGTGTGAGACCCACACGCCAAAAATGGCGTGCGGTTCCCACACGCCTTTTTTTTTTGGCGTGTGGGCCCCGCACGCCAAAGAAAATTGGCGTGTGGGACCCGCACGCCAATTGTTTGGCGTGCGGGTCTCACACGCTCACGTAATCGAATGGCCCCTCCCATTCGATTACGTGAGCGGGGGGATCGATATGTGTATCCCCATACACATAATACATGTATGTATTATGTGTATGGGATATACACACCCCCCGCTCACGTAATCGAATGGCAGGGGCCATTCGATTACGTGAGCGAGCCCGAGTCTGTTTCCGGACTGGGGCTCGCTTATGGTCCTGGTTTTTTCAACCAGAACCACAACAAACCCGCCCACCGCTCTCCGACTCGATCAACCAAAGCGGTGAGTCTGAAAATCCGAAAAAAAAAAAAAAAAAAAAAAAAAAAAAGGGCAAATAAAAAAAAAAAAAAAAAATCAAAAAAAAAAAAAAAAAAAAAAAAAAAAAAAAAAAAAAACATAAAAAGGAAACAAAAAAAATGAGAAATAAAAAATGAGGAAAAAACCCCCAAAAAACCAAAAAAAGGTTTTTTTTGGGGTTTAATTTTGTGGGAAAAAAAAGCCCACAGGCCCAGGGCTCCAAGACCCAACTGGCCCAAAGACAGGGCCCAATGGCCGTAAGAAGGGGCCCGCCTCTGCCCATCACCTCCCGTGGGCCCACAGGCCCACTTTGATGCTCCAAAGGGGCAATAAAACATTCAAAGGGGCCATTCAAACCCCCCAGGCAGCTCAAAGGGCCCCGTATAAGCCCCAGACGCACACCATTCCCCCCAAAAGTGGCCCATCTCAAACACATCTCTTCCTATTTCCATTTTTTTTTCACCGTAAATATAGTAACACGTGCTGACAAACTCTCCCATTCAAATGCAAACAGATTCCGCACAAATCACCAAATCAGCAGCAAAGATGTCACACACCGGTGATTACAACTCCGCAACCAATCAGCCTCCACGCCCATACGGATTCTATGAGGTTGACCCCAACCATCACCCGCACGCCCCACTTGGCAACATGTATCAAAATCAAACCTCTGCGTATGGAAATCCACACGTGCTTGGCCAACCTGCAGCTCCAATCAATCAATCAGGCCACCTAGCAACTAACTATGGCTACCCAAGCAACCAATATGGCCAAGCCCCCCAGCCCCTTACTGTCCCCTCAGCCCACCCAGCCACCTACAGCTTCAATGACAACAACTACAGACTGGCAATCCAGCCAAACCCTGGGCCCCCAGCCCACCCAGTAGCGCAACCTGTGTTCCGCCCATATGAGGTACAATTGCCTCAATTCACCCACTATCACAATCGACCTCCAGCCTCTACCTATCAGCTTGATCCAGCCCAACCATCCTATCTGGCTCAGCCAGCCCTCTACGCACCACCTCATATAACTCAAGCCCCACCATCCCATCCGTTTCCGCAATCCCATCAAGCACCACAAATCTCAAACTACTGGCAGCCGGGACCCCAACCATTGTCCCACCCGGCCAACCCATTCACTCTTGGACCCACTCACTTCCAAGGCCTGCCAACCTCACACAATTTCCCCATTGGCCAACCATCAGTGACCGCTCCGCCGCAGACAAATCAAGTCCCTTCCATACCCGTCATGCAAGATATGCAGCCATCTCTGGGGGAAATAACCTCCTCTGCGCCATTTAGCCCTCAAATTTGGCCACCTGCACAACCAAGTCCTCAACAGTTTCCCCAAGGAACTTTCAGCCCTCAAGACCCTCAAAATGTGGCTGAAGGTGAGTCTTCAAATACTTCTCCACTTTGTTTTCATATTAACAAGAACTAATGTTTACCTACTCAATCTCCCAGTCAAATACCCAAGGGCCATGGCTACATCTCCCGGCGGATATCAACCTGCATCACCCAGCCCTCAAGTATTTCCCCGAGCAAATTTCAGCCCTCAAGTCCCTCAAACTGTGGCTGAAGGTGAGTCTTCAAATACTTCTCCACTTTGTTTTCATCTTACCAAGAACTAATGTTTACCTGCACAATCTCCCAGTAAAATACCCAAGCGTCACGCCTACATCTCCCGGCAGGTATCACCCTGCACCACCCAGCCCTCAACCGTTTCCCCCTGCAACTTTCAGCCCTCAAGTCCCTCAAACTGTGGCTGAAGGTGAGTCTTCAAATATTTCTCCACCTTGTTTTCATCTTACCAAGACCTAATGTTTACCTAGTCAATCTTCCAGTATACCCGCTCAATCCTTTAGGACGTTCACCGCTGGCCCCCGCAATGTTACCCGCTGCCAATCAACCGCATAAAGTGTTGATGAAATCTGAAGATGTACAATCTTATGATTATTCAGTTGGCAGTAAGTTCTTCTAGTTTCTTAATTCGCCCACTTGAGGCAGACTGGCTGAACTGCTTGTGTTTCCAGATGCAATGGATGCACCACCCGAATTCCTTTTCACATGTGTCACTGATCTCAAACACTTTGTCACCACATGGGCCCACGAGCATGGTTACGCTCTGAAAGTTTGTGCTTCCAAGAGGGACAAGAACATCTACTTTGCATGCACAGTTGCCGGGGAAGACCAAACCTCAGTTGATGCTATCTGGTTTCGAGAGTCTAGGAATAAGCGACTGGGGTGCTGCTTCAAAATATCCGGCCACAAACCGACTTCAGTAAAACTCAAGGATGCACCATGGGAACTCCGATGCCGAAAGACGATTGAGCACAATCATGGTCCAATCGATCTGGAACATGTAGTCATCCACAAGAAGCTCTCTGTCGAAGGCCAAACTGAGGTTGCTCGCTTATCGTCTCTAGGAATGCAACCCCAGGCAATCGCTAGACTCCTTACTAGCAGTGAGGGAAGGTTTGTAACCAACAGGACGATATACAACACCAAGCAGGCACTGAGGGCGGAGAAGAGGGCTGGCAACACCCCAATCGAGTACCTCCTACGTTGCCTCAACGAATCCAATTGGACACACGAGGACGTTTACAATACGGACGGCAAGCTCCTTTACTTGTGGTTTGCGCACCCAGGATCGTTGCTTCTTGCTCGCAGGTTCCACCATGTGGTCAACATTGACTGCACTTACAAGACGAACCTGAACAACTACCCCCTGCTGCATGTGGTTGGCCAAACTGCAACCAATCACAGTTTTTCGATTGGTTTTTGTTTGATGCGAAACGAGAAGAATGAGGCCTACTCATGGGCTCTTGATAAGTTGAAGTGGGTGGTATATTTGACTAATCACCTATTCTCATCATAAACTGACTGTACTCCGGTGCCTGTGTGATACCCATAGATCTATATGGGACGCTGACCACGCGCCAAAGGTCTTTGTGACAGACAGGGAATCAGCACTGCGTAATGCTATCTCAAAGCACTTTCCGAATGCAATCGCGAACTTGTGCATGTGGCACATCGATCGGAACATTGTGACAAACTGCAAGCAAGCCTTTGCTGGCGATGGCGAAGAATGGGCCAAATTCATGAGGCTCTGGCATGAGGTCGCACATGCCCCCAATGAGGACACCTGCAACTCAAAGTGGGCTCAACTGACACGGTACCTAGTCACTCGAACTAACGTCTACGAATACCTGTACAAGAACGTCTGGAGCGAGCAACAGAAGTTCATGAATGCGTGGGCCGGAATGACACCCCATCTAGGAAATCTGACTTCGTCACGATGTGAATCTGCCCACAGCTGGCTGAAAACCTATGTGACGTCGGCTAGGTGCGACTTTGCAACACTTTTCATTACAATTGCTGCAGCAGTGGACCGACAACTTGACACAGCCCACACGAACCTGGCACACGAGTTACAGAAGGGATTAACCGGACTACCAAATGCCTTCAAGTCCCTCAGCTGCAAAATCTCCTGTCATGCGCTCAAGTTGGCCTTGTCTCAGTACAACAAGTTCATCAAGATGAAGAAAACCAAGCCTGGGGATCCCAGCCTTCAATGCAAAGGTAATTTCCAGGCTGGCTTGGGCATTCCGTGTTCGCACACTATTGAATGTTTGGTCCAGGGGAAGGGAGATGTGGAGCCTTCTGATTTCCATGTCCAGTGGCATCTGGCCTATAACCCTGATGGTCCAGTGAGTCCTCCTGATGTATGACTTGTTCATGTCCCTCCTAGCTAATCTTCATCTATGTTCATTGCAGGCTCTTGATGAACCACTGTACGACTTTGACAACGATTTTGAGGATTTCAAGCAGGAGATCTTGGCGTCCCACCACCCCTCGGCGTTAGAAGCAACAATGAAAAAATTACGAAGGGTCCATGCAAACACACACGTGGTTCCGCTTGCAGAGCCTGATCCTATCCGAGTGAAACACAAACTGGAAAGGCCGTGGAAGAAGAGAAAGGGTAGTGGGCGAGTTCAAAAGCGCGATGACACCCATGCAGAAATTGTGGAAGCGCAAATCCAAAAGGCGCAGGCAAGGAAAGCAAGACAGAAGGCCAGTGTATCAAAAGGAAAAGGGGGTAAGAGACAGTCCAAGCGCGCGCAGGCTCCATTGGACACCTCAGCTTCTTCCTCTGGGGACCTGGATGAGCTACCCAGTGTGGAGACACTCATGCGTAAGCAACTTTATTGCATGTCTTTTTAAGAGGCTGATAACTGATGGACTTACTAAGCAGTCAAGAGAACTCACCCCCACGAATTGGCAGCCTCACTATTGGGAAACGGAATCGGGGGTCTTCCAGTTCAGGAACATCACGGCGCAAGGAAACGTGGCAGCCCAAGTATGGTAGTAAGGATGGTGTAACAGATGAAGATTCTGATTCTGCAGATGCAGTTTCAGATGAAGATTCTGATGCCCCAGATGGGGAATCAGATGAAGAATCTGATGCCCCACATGGGGCATCAGAAGAAGAATCTGATGCCACAGATGGGGAATCAGTTGCAGAATCTGACGCACAAGGTGGGCAATCAGATGAAGAAACTGATCCCCCAGTGGATTCCTCCTCATCTATTGAGATGCAGGATGAGGAAAAGCTGCTGTCACCTCCAGAAGCCTCAAGAAAAGCCTCAAGCTCTCATGATCAGTTGCTGGGTGAGGCCAGGCTACATTCACCCCCCACAGCCAAGGTAAGTACTATAACTTTGACATTAGATTATCAGGGTCTGATTCCATTGTATGTTTCATAGGACCGGCATGTAGATGCTGAGGTTGCACCCAAGGCTGCCGAACAAGACAGGGGAATACCAACCCTGATGTTGCAGTGAGTGACTCAAGCTTGACACGGACAAGGAGGAATGCACTGACTCTAACTGATAACCAACTTCTCATCATTCTTGTCAGGTGGAGCTTCCACCATGGATCTTAAAATACCTGCATTCCACTTATAACCCTGCAGGTGATGGGAACTGTGGTTATGCATGTGTGGCACATGCATTGGCAGCAGATAGACCAGAGGGTCCCTACGCTAAGGCCAATGGGTGGTACCAAGTGCGAAAGGATGTGTTAGATGAGATGGAAAAGAACAAGGCACATTGGACAAGATACCTTGGGGGGCCTTCAGAATTCGACCGCGCTTACGGACGTGTTCAGGTGACTGACCCACGTGGATCAGTCCCCATGAACAAATGGATGAGCAAGTTGGATGTGGGACCGATTCTGGCCAATGCGTATAACCGGCCATTTGTCTTCCTCAGCAGAACGGGCGGGAGCACCACATATATTCCCGCCACTGTTCCCCCGGACCCTAAACCGCTGCCAGCCCTCTTCTTATCATTTTTCAATGATAATCATTGGATACGTGTGATAGTCAAGCGGACCCCCACGATTCCCTTTCCTCTCCCTAAAGTCTCCCGGTTATTTCACAAGAGCCCAGCAGCTCCTTGGCTAGACTGTGTTTCCCCTTCCACTACTCTTCACTCTTTGTTACCTAAATGATTAAAGGTACCAAGTTACTGCAAGTAACACTAATTATTATTATCCTTATTAATGTTTACCATTCTTATTATTCTTTAATATTATTCCTTCAAGATCTCTAGTGAATATTTGCGCAGCTGCGGCTGCGCAGTGCACCCGGTTTTCCGCATTTACACCCGGTTTTTTTTAATTTTTAATTTTTAAGCAAATAGCATGTGGAGGGCGGCATTTGATGCGCGTGACCTCCCCAATCATCCTCATTAAATATGATATTTAAAACAAATAAAATAAACAATTAAAACAAGGAAAATAAACAAAACAAAATAAAAATATGGAGGGCAGCATTTTAAATAAGTAAAATAAACAAAAGTAAATAATGTAAAATTAAACAAATAAGAATGAATAAAATGAATAAAATTAATCAATTAATTACAAGCAACAGACATAATTGCAAGTTAATGATTTATGAATAACGCAACTTCCCCAATTATCCTCATTCAATATTTTATTTAAAACAAATAAAATAAATAAGTAAAACAAGTAAAATAAACAAAACAAAATTAAATTAAATTAAAC
Organism: Puccinia hordei; assembly: GCA_007896445.1. Classification (NCBI taxonomy): domain Eukaryota; kingdom Fungi; phylum Basidiomycota; class Pucciniomycetes; order Pucciniales; family Pucciniaceae; genus Puccinia; species Puccinia hordei. Next base: position 13,358 of record RDRW01000432.1, on the reverse strand, counting down.
AAAATAAATGGAATAAATGAAATGAATAAAAGAAATCGTGGAAATCAAGCTGTGAGGATTTTTTATGAAAAATCCGGGTGGATTGGCCAAAAAAAATAGAAGCCATAGTTTTTTTGCAAATAGAAAAATTACTATAAAATTCTACACCCCTGTAAGTATAATAAATAAATTTAAAATCTTGAAAAACAATGCAAATCCGCCCGCAAAAAATTAAATAAAAAAACCGGGTGTAAATGCGGAAAACCGGGTGTACTGCGCAGCAATTTGGACGTCGCCGCTGCGTAAAACCGGGTGTAAATGCGGAAAACCGGGTTTTTTTATTAATGCCCAAGGTATTAGTATTAAATTAATAATACCTTGATTAACTAACACATGAATAATTCAGGCTACTCTGTGATAATAAATAATAGAGTGATAATATAGTATGATTAAACTACAATCAATCTTTACAATAAATGATATACTTAAATTAATAATACGTTGATTAACTAACACATGAATAATTCAGGTTACTCTATGATAATAAATAATACTTATAAGATGTGACAATAACAAATGACACATACGCATTGATAAGTTAATATTTTATTAATATTAATAAAAGGGCCTTTAATATAATAAGGGCATTAATCAAAAAACCCAGTTTTTCCGCATTTACACCCACTTTTCTGCGCAGCTGCGGCTGCGCAGTGCACCCGGTTTTCCGCATTTACACCGGGTTTTTTGTATTGTTAATTTTTAAGCAAATAGCACGTGGAGCGCGGCATTTGATGCGCGTGACCTCCCCAATCATCCTCATTTGATATTTTATTTAAAACAAATAAAATAAACAATCAAAACAAGGAATATAAACAAAACAAAACAAAACAAAAATATGGAGGGCGGCATTTTAAATAAGTAAAACCAGTAAACATTATTTATTTATCAAAATTTTAAATTTATTTATTATACTTAAAGGGGTGTAGAACTTTGTGGTAATTTTTAATTTGCAAAAAAACTGTGTCTTCTACTTGTTTTGGCCAATCCACCCGGTTTTTTTTTTAATTTAATTTTTGCGGGCGGATTTCCATTATTTTTCAAAGTTTTAAATTTATTTCTCATACTTACAGGGGTTTAGACTTTCATGGTAATTTCTATTTTGCTCAAAAACCATGGTTTTTTTTTTTTTGGCCAATCCCGCCGGTTTTTTCATAAAAAATCCTGACAGCTTAATTTCCAGGATTTCTCAACATTTTCACATTTTTTAAACTTTTTCTAAGCACTTTAAGGGGTGTAGAATTTAATGTGAATAACAGTTTTTTTTTTTAAATCACTGGTTGGATTTTGATGATTTTTGGACTCAATTTATTTCCAAACACCTTCACGTCTGTCTTTCAAGATATTCAGGGAGTTTTTAAATGGATTCATACACTTTAGAGGGTGAAGAATTCATTGGAAACAAATACTGATTATAAAATTGACTTCTTATCAGATTTCATGACAAAGAAATGGAAATACAATTATACACAGAGGTATGGTACATTGCATGATGCTTTGGAGTGTTACATGTTGTTTATTAAATAACCAACAACCGGGTGTAAATGCGGAAAACTGGGTGTAAATGCGGAAAAAACTGGGTTTTTTTATTAATGCCCTAGAATAAATGAAATGAATAAAATAAATAAATAAAATACAAAGCAAGAGACATAATTGCAAGTTAATAATTTATTAGCACACAAATAATACGTATAAGAAAGAGAAAATGTTATCAACACTACTGATAACAGCTAGAAAATGCTTACAAATGGTGAATATACGCCTGAATTACATTCCTGAACTGATATGTAATGGGCAAAAAAAATAGAAGACATTGTTTTTTTGGGAAATAAAAATTACCATCAATTTCTACACCCCTGGAAGTATATTAAACATTTTTCAAATGTTGAAAAAAAATCAAAATCCGCCCGCAAAAAAAAAATCAAAAAAAGGGTTTAAAAGCGGAAAACCGGGTGTGCTGCGCAGCAAATTTGAGGTTGCCGCTGCGTAAAACTGTGTGTAAACGCGGAAAAACCGGGTTTGTTCCTTAATGCCCTATAATAATTATGATACCACTAAGGAATCCCAATAGCCCAATTCTGGATAATCTATAGTTTAATGCTGATATATCATCAAGAATTGGCCACAACCTACCTTCAATAAGGTAGAAACCACAAACCCACATGAGTACTCCTTGGATGCCTATTAATAATACTCTGTTTGGGTTATATTGCAAAAAACACTTAAGTCTGATGTTTCATTCAAGTGGATGAGCAAGACAGTGGTGGAAATTACAACTCAAGGACATGTGAATGAGAAATAAAAGGGAAACCAAAGAAAAAACAACCCCCGGTACATATATCAGAAGTGGTAGTTGGCTACAGCTATTTCTATATCTTGGGAAAACAAAATTTGGAGGTTTTGAATAGAAAAAGATTTGTGAAACTCTTCATGGGTTTTTTTCCAATCAACCATTGGCAAACCATCATGACCAATCCGGTTAAATCCCATGGAGCACAAAAAGTTGAGAAAGTATAATCGGAGGTTATCCAAAGTCCCGTGAGGCATCACTGAAGTATTACCACTATCAACCTTATGTTTCAGAACATTGGCGCCAAATTCCAATAAGGCCGAAGCATTTGAAGTAGTCGGACGTTCGGACCCGTATTTGTTAGTGACAAAGGCGGTTGTTGGACCAAAAACCAGGAGACCAGCAAGCATCCGCATTTGCTCCCGCGTGTTTAATGTTGAACACTCATCAAGCTTTTTATACTTTGGTCTTGTTGGTGCCTGGAGACCGCAGATGTAACACAAGGCTGACATAGCCCCCGTGAAGTATAGACCAAGGACCTTGAGACCGGAGGTGTTTGGTTGGGGGCTTGATCCATCCTTTGCGTGACTTCCAAGGTTTTCATAAGTTCGTTGGAATGCAAGATGGGCAGTATGCACCAAAGATTCGTCCAGGGGGAGAGGCTGCCATTCACTGCCCTGTTGCTCCATGTGTCGAAGGGCCCAGCAGTCTTGCAAAGCACTTTTAAGCCGGAGATAAGCGTGGTCACTTGGAGAGAAGTATGAGGCCAGATTCGCCGCAAGTGTGTGGGTCTGGACACGTTTGGACAGCGGCGCCTTCCGGTTCTCCTGGGAAGCCTCGAGCTGTGCCATGTTGACAACTTCAGGAGTTATCAGAGAGAGAGCACCAGGTTGAGTGGGGTTAAGAATTCTCTCTGCATACCACACAAATATCAGCCTTTGTGATGTATGAACAAGTGAGAAAAAAAGTGAGTATTTACCAGATTTGCATGCCTTCAGAAGTGTATCCACTTCCCTCCAAACAACTCGGCTGAACTCCTGTGGCATCGTTGGATGTGGTGTGACCATTGAGGGGAGGTGTGTGAGGATGAATGCTATGTTTTCAATCATTTTCTCGGCTGAACGGTGTGACCACACAATTCCACCCGCCAAATTTTCATTCAAATCATCTGCCAATGCTTTTGGAAGCATTGGGCCAGGGATAAATAGACCCATAGCTGTGCGCAAAGGAGGGATGTTAATTACAAGATGGGTGTGCATAAGCAATGGGGAGTGACTTACAAGGAGGCGTCAGGACAGGGGGAGGAGGAATTGATTCGCCCGGTGGTCTTTGGGTAGGTGGCTTGACTGTTGATGGCCCAGCAACAGGGGGGTTCCGTGGAATTCTGAGGCCTTGCAGTGATTGCGCAGTGATGAATTCGTGAGAGGTGGGATGAGGGGTGAAGAAATTATACATGGGGCCTGTATTTTTAGAAGAAGAAGCAGAGTTGTCCAGGCGCGCCTTTTTGCTTGTCGGGTCTTCAACCGTAGGATCTTCAATTCGTACCATGTCATAGCGATATCGGGTTTGTTGTGGCACCGGTTCATGGACTGGCTCCTGGTGGAAGGTAGGTTTGGGACGTCCATGAAGGAATCGTTGGAGGACTTGCTGGTCTTCTGCACCATCTTCAGAGTCATCTGTTTCACCCTCTGCGTCAGGGTCTTCAGAGCTGTCCCGGATGGCTGGATTGTTAATTTCTCGTCTCCCGTCCGCATTGGGGGCTTTGGAGGACTTCTGGCCAATGAGTTGTTGGGCCGTTTGTACGCTTTGAAAGAAAGACTGGCCAAAGGTGTTGAGGGTTGTCTTGTGGCCTTCGACATCTGTCCGCATCTCTCCGCTTCGACGTGGGGATCCATCAGCTGGGTTTGTTGTGTTGGGCTGGCCATATTGAACATCCTTGTTTATTTGGTTTGCAAATTGATTGAGGGTGGGGATTGGGTTGGTTGCTGGAGGTAGGTGATCAGGAGTGGGTGCATATAAGTATGCCATTGAGTCGGTTGCAAATTCAGGGCGGGGGTGGGACTGTGGTGGAGCAGGCCTAGTGGCGCCTAAGGTGTTTTTAGCCGGGGCCGGGGTTCTGGAGACCTGTTCATTCTCATCGTCTGACTGCTCGTATTCAGCCTTTATTTTAGAGGCCCAATTCTCCAGGTTTTCACGTTCATCTGGTTTCAACGCAGGGTGCCGCGCCAGCTCTGTGCATTTTTCCCAGAGATCCAAACCTGTGTAATGGTGGGAGGGTGGGTGGGAGTGAGCCAGCTACTTATATTATACACAAAATAAAGGAATGAATCTCACGTCCTAGTTCACAGGTCTGATGTGAAGACATTGTTGATTGTTGAAGTCAAGTTGGTGATTTGTGCGGAATCTGTTAGCATATGAATGGGAGAGTATGTCAGCAAGTGTTACTATCTATGGTAAAAAAAATTAAAAAAAAAAAATGGAAGAGATGTGGGGGAATGAATGTGTTTGAGATAGGCCCATTGGGCCACTTTTGGGGGGGATGGAGTGCGTCTGGGGCTTATACGGGGCCCTTTGAGCTGCCTGGGGGGTTTGAATGGCCCCTTTGAATGTTTTATTGCCCCTTTGGAGCATCAAAGTGGGCCTGTGGGCCCACTGGAGGTGATGGGCAGAGGCGGGCCCCTTCTGACGGCCATTGGGCCCTGTCTTTGGGCCAGTTGGGCCTTGGGGCCCTGGGCCTTGGGGCCTGGGCCTGTGGGCTTTTTTCTCCCACAAAATTAAACCCCAAAAAAAACCTTTTTTTGGTTTTTTGGGGGTTTTTTCCTCATTTTTTATTTCTCATTTTTTTTTTTTTTTTTTTTTATGTTTTTTTTTTTTTCATTTTTTTTTTTTTTTTGTTTTTTTTTTTTTTTTTTTTTTTTTTTTTTTTTTTTTTTTTTTTTTTTTTTTTTTTTTTTTTTTTTTTTTTTTTTTTTTTTTTTTTTTTTTTTTTTGTTACTCACATTTTTTTTTGGGTGGTGGTGTATCGAATTCGTGGTCGTTCTGGTTGAAAACAACCAGACCGACGGTCTGATTCCTGAAAGGAATCAGACTCGGCGGGCTCGCTCACGTAATTGAATGGTCCCTACCATTCGATTACGTGAGCGAGGGGATATCGCATGCGATATCCCCATACACATAATACATGTATGTATTATGTGTATGGGGATATCGCATGCGATATCCCCCCACACGCCAAACAATTGGCGTGTGGTACCCGCACGCCAATTGTTTGGCGTGCGCTCCCACACGCCAATCGTTTGGCGTGTGGGAGCGCACGCCAAACAATTGGCGTGCGGGTCCCACACGCCAATTTTCTTTGGCGTGCGGGGCCCACACGCCAAAAAAAAAAAGGCGTGTGGGAACCCACGCCATTTTTGGCGTGTGGGTCTCACACGCCCTTTTTTTTTGGCGTGTAGGGTCTACACGCCAAAAAAAAAGGGCGTGTAGGCCCCGCACGCCAAAAAAAAATGGCGTGCGGGCTGGCGTTGGCGTGCGCGCTTGGCCTGCGTTTATCAACGCCCATGTTTAATCCCAAAATATCAAATTTATACAAAATAAAATATTAGTTGTGGTTGAATGACTGTGCAACAATTGTACCAGAGTTGAAAACCACAAGGAGTTCATGTTAGCCATGTTGTAAAGAATATTTTTGAAACCTTGAATTTCACTTGATCAAGCTACTTGATGTTTTTTTTTTTGGATTTTGAAGCTTGTGCATATCAGAAATTCAGCTTCCAAGGTGTTGGCAGTGGGGGTGGTGGATCTCCTGGGGTGATGTATGCACTTTTCAAATATAACTGGCTTATTTCAGAGTTCTATGGTCATGTTTTCCAAGAAATTTAGTAATAGATAAACCATGGTTGGATATAATTTTCATCCAAATCAAACTATAGTCTCCATTTCACAAATTATAATTTGTTTGATTTTATTATGAGCTGTCATTGATTAAACATTGGTTGTAATAACAAGAATTTCTTGCCTCAGAAATTTCTATAAAAACAATTGGATCTTTTGAATTTTTTTTGAAAACTCCTCTGATGTATCATTATACATTGGTGATACATAATAGATAGGCATGGAGATAACATTGGTGCACACCAAGGATACATAGTAGATAGAGGTGGGATAAGTGGGGGATATAGAGAAGTCACCTCCATGGAGGTTCCAACTTTTTTTTCCTGGTGTATGCTTGAACCCCATTTCCAGTCATGGAAATGAGGTTTTGTGTAAGTTAGGGAAGATAGTGTAAATACACCGTGTCTTACTCAAACCCCGCGTACCGCAGTCCGCATAACCTGAAGTTCAAGCCGCGTGACTGAAAGCCCGCGCCAAAATTGGAACATAAGCCCCCGCGCAAGCATCAGACCCCTTACAGGCTCTCAACTTGGCACGCAGACTCCTAAGTCAAGGTAAACTCAAATCAACACAAACACGCCCCAGTAACCTCATTAAATATGTTACATATGTAATGAAGATTACTGGGGACTAAGTAATTAATTACATTGAATAATGTTATAATTTTATACATATAAATAAAATATATTGCACCAGGAAAAAACAATGATCACTTGTCTACAAGTGACATCAGAAATCACAAAGGGGCCTTTGTACTTTGATATGTCACTTGTAGATAAGTGATCATTGATTTTTCCTGGTGTTGAGTAAACAAACAGTACAAACAATACTGTGGCGTATTATGAATACAATTGGGAATTATAACTATAAAACCTTACCCAGAGTATTATTACTCTGTCCTGATAACCTTGCACCACTTGTAGCTAGAAAGACTTTTCTTTGGCGTCAAGGAGGCTGACAAGATAACGGGTCAGAGGTACCACCATTATCCATAGCCAAGATCATGTGATTGTTCAATGTGACTTCTTTTTCAGAGTTCTCCTGCTTTTTTTGCTCAGGTTCATCTTCTCTGTTGTCTTCAGGGTCATCTTCTGAGTCAATACCTACATTATTAATCCTGCTCCTCTTCTTTGGACATTCTCTGGAGTAGTGACCGGACTGTTTGCAGAAGTGGCAGACTCCTTTATCTTTGTGAGATGTTACTGCAGGGTATGGTGCCTTCTTGGTTGGAACATCAGAAGTGTTCCCTTTCTTCTCATTCTGAGCTGAGTTTCTCCAAGAATTTTTGTTTTGAGAGTTGAATTTGCTAGATTTGTGTCTAGGTTGTCTCATTATTTGAACAGAAATAATCAAAGATAACCTTTGATGGGATACTAGTTAGTGAGTAGAGCCTGGGGTGATTTGGGGAGGATGGATCAGCAGACCTGGGAGATAAGAGAAACAGAAGTGATTATATTTCATTTAGGGAGTTGTAATGATACAATGGAAAGACAAAACAAGATAGGAGAATGGAAAATAACCTTTGATGGAATACTAGGTAGTGAATAGAGCCTGGGTTGATGTTGGGGAGGATGGATCAGTGGACCTGGGAGATAAGAGAACCAGAAGTGATAAAGAGAAAGAAAGAAACAAGAAAAGAGGAATACAATGAGAGTTCCAGGAAATACAACTACATACAAGTAAGCCCCTAACTACATGATCATCAGGCCCCATTTGTTTCCACCTCAATTCTCTTATACCCCCACATTGAATATCTTGTTGTACAAACTAGTCCATGGTTAAGAAATTCTTGAGCAGTTGTTGGATCTTGTTGCCGGTTGCAATTCTTGGTCATCATGTCTGCTGGGAGTCAGTCAGTCAACATGTAATGTAGATTCATTTCTTTAAGTCTAATGCTGTCTCTCATAACATAAAACTTGTAAGGAATGTGCCGAGTGCCATGATTATAAACTTCATTTGAAACAAGGGCATTGGTGCTGAGATTGTCATTGGATAATTCACAGTCGGCTTAAAAAGTTTTCCTTCTCAAAATAGGTTTGATGTCCACAAGAGATATTGACTACATTCAACAAGTGCTATTAATTCCAATTTGGAAGAGGAAAGCGAAGTTGATTGTTGAATGTGGCTTTGCCACCCAGTTAAACCATGGAAGTAGATAAGACAACCCAAGTAGGACTTTGCTTCGTTTGCTCCTCCATGATCAGCATCAGAAAAACCAAGTAATTCTGGCTCATTATGTAGAATCATGTTTTTGGCTAAATCAAGGGTGTAATGTTTTGTGTGACTGAGGTATCAAAGAACATGTGTAGCAGCAATAAGATGAAGTCAACTGGGGGTCTCTAGGAATTGAGCCAGACAACTGGTAGCAAACCCTAGATCAGGCCAAGTCCACTGCACCAGCCACTGCAGAAGGCCTACTACTTGCCTATATCCAAACGGTGGTAACTCCATTGGTTCACAAGGATTTTTCTTCTTGGATTTCCTGTTGGAAAGGGGAGGGGTTGGTGTTGACTGATGATGTACAATATTAAATTCCATCAAGATAGTTTTGATGAATTTATCTTGAATTAGCGTGATCTTCTTTTCGAACTGTGTAATTCTAATTCCCAATGCATATCAAACCTTCCCCATGTCTTCCATTTCAAAATGTGTATTAATTTGCTGCTTGAATTCTTCTACCCAGGTGCCTCCAAAGATCAGATCCTCTACGTGAGCAAATAGGTAGAATTTTCAACTTGTATCTTTGCTTACCTAGAAAACAAGGGTTGGTTTGTGATGTCTCTGGTCCAATGTCGAAAAGTGCATGCGTGAGAGCTTCATGCCAGCATCTTGGCCGTTGTTTTAAGCCATAAACATATTTTTTAAAGTTTAAAACATTAATAGGGGGAGTTCTGTCTTGACCTTGAGGAGTGTCAGCCACTGAGTACAGATCACAGTACCTGACATGTACCACGTAACTGCAAAGATTATTAATTATATTATCTCTAATAATAATTACTATTCTTATTAATTATTATTACTATTTATTATCATTATTTATTCTAAATAACTCCACGTAATATTAATTATTATTATCCTTAATAATAATTACTATTCTGTAGTTATTATTATTATTATACCTTCATTATTATTACTTTAATATTAATATTATTAAAGTACATTAATTACATTAATTAATATAAATACTTTAATAATATATTCATTAATAAACTCATGAATAATTCTGGTTAAGATATGTACTCCTGTTATACAAGATACATAACTTGTAGGCCTTTGCCCCCCTGTCACGTGAAATATCCAGAGTAACAGATATCACTCTTTCCCCTCTGATTACGCCCACATTCCTTAACATTGGAGTATTTCACGCATAAGATATGTAATTTAATATCTTATTAATAAAAGAACTTATTAATATTATAATAATTAATACTTATAAGATGTACCAATAATAAATGACATCATTATAAGTTAATAACTTTATTAATATTAATAACAGATCAATTAATACAAATGTCATGATGTGATCCAATCCCACTAAGGACTACTGATCAAAGATGTGTCCCATAACACAGCCTTAGTAGAAAATCACATCATAAACATTAACAGATCCTCCCAAAAGGATCTGTCTTTCCCCTGAAGTTCCACAGTACCTCCCAGGTCATGGAAGCGCTCACAGTTTCCCCCTTGAGGAGCTCTTACAATATATAAACAGACTGTAAACAGTTGTTTATCCCCCAGAGAATATTTAGAACACACCAGCACAGTACATACCTTAGAGTTATTTACCTTGCTTAGTTCCCCATTCTCCAACAATCCCCCAATTCTGGATAATCTATAGTTTAATACTGTTATTACCTCAAGAATTGGCCACAACCTACCTTCAATAAGGTAGAAACCACGAACCCAAGTGAGTACCTCCTTGGATGCCTATTAATACTTTGTATTGATTTGGATGCGCCTAATTAGAGCAATTAGAGCAAGCCTCTCAGACAAGACTTACTGATTGAGGAAGTACCTTTTTACAGGACTTAAACCATTACCCAAACCACTTTAAATCATCAACCTACCTTAGTTACAACCCATAACCACGGTTAGTTCCACACCCAGGCTGACAAGGAGGATATATGTAAAGGTCTTCATCCGGTTTTCCATTAAGGAAAGAGCACCAAAAATGCATTTGATGGATCTTGTACCAATTCAAGTCGCAGAGAGTGAGCAGCAGTCAAAGAGAAGTTGATCTACCAGTGGGTGAGAGAAAATGTTTTAGTCCATTCCTTCACGTTCATGAAATCTTCACCCCATAGACGGGCTTTGAACTTTGAGAGGTCTCTGTTGTCATCAGTCTTGCTTTTGAAAACCCATGTTGTTGTTAGTGGATGGATTTAGGGAAATATCTTGACTGGGGTCCAGACGTTGTGTCAAGACATGCTTCCTAGCTCAGTGTTGATGGGACCCTTCCAGTGGTCTTTATTGGAGCTTTGGATGGCCAAGCGTCAGATTTGGGGTCATTCATGATGTTAGGCACTACATTCGCTTCGCATCTTTGTTGCAGCCTTCCTTCTACAATGTTCCTTTGTTTGACATTTCCAATGATTTCATGGATGGTTTGACTTGGGTCTGTGTCCTTGAGAGATTGATGATTACCCTCTTCAGGGATTTCCACTATCCTATCTACATATGGGACATTTGTTTCAGGAATAAGATTGAGAGAGTTGAAACTTTCATCTTCATTTTTGGGTTGTGAATGAATGGTATTCTTGCTTTGATCCATTGTCTCTGGAGCAATTGATTCTGCACTGTTCTGACTGTTGACAATATCTGATGCAATAAAATCATTTGATATTTGAAAAGGAGAGTCATCAGAAGAACGGCCACATTTATCTAAAGTATTTAGAGCAGGACAAGTGTCAGCCTCCCTGATGCAAGGACAAGTCCTTCTAGCTACAGGTGGTGCAAGGATAGATGGAAAGAGTACAAAGACTCTGAGTAAGGTACACAAAGGTGCAATTCCCAAAAGATATGGGGGAATTGTACCGTAAAAATTTAGAGAAAAAGGTGGTAATAATTATATTAAATAAATTTAATATAATTAAAACCAGAGGGGCCTGATAAATCAGGGGTGGTTTAATCCCTCTAAGGTATCTTGCACGTAAATGCAGAGGATTGAATGACCTGGAACACTGGGGCCTGTTGGAACAGGGGTGGTTTAATCCCAGGAATGGAAATGGGGAATATCTTCAAGAGAAAGGGTTATTACTTACTAGTAATAAACCTTGAGGGATCTTGGGGATATTCTGGGTGAAACTGGACAGTTTGGAGCGCTTGGATTGATGGATGTTGGAGCTGGATGGTCACTGTGAAGTTGTTGGGGAATACAGGGCTAAAGAATAACTACTAAGAAGCTTACCAGACTGTGTTATAAAGATATATATCTAATAAGAAGTGGGTAAGGTTGTTAGTGGGTATTGGGAAGCATGAGGAGCCTTCTTTGGGGGTTTGAAGAGCTCCTTAAATAGTCCTGAGTTCCCTCTGGGTACCCTGTAGGTATTGTTGGCCAACTTGTTGGATCTTTGGACCACATTTTGGCCATTTTTGCTTTCTTGGTGACGCTTCAGCAGCCCCTGCTTGAATACACGTCACCAATGATTTTATTATGATATTTATTATTTATTTATTCATTTATATTGAGGTACAGTCTGTAGTACATTAGTACTATTTGTTATGGATTAATACTAGTGGCTTATTAGTATTTTAATAAGCCACAGTATTGATTGTATGTTTGTTTACTCAATATATTTTATTTAAATGTATGAATATTAATACCATTCAATATACTTAATTATGTAGTCCCCAGTAATCTTTATTACATATGTAACATATGTAATGAGGTTACTGGGGCGTGTTTTTGTTGATTTGGGGGTACCTGAGTGACTGTGGAGTCCGCGTGCCAAGCTGAGAGCCTGTAAGGGGCTTGATGCTTGCGCGGGGGCTTATATCCCAACTTGGCGCAGGCTTTCAGTCACGCGGGTTGAACTTCAAGCTCTGCGGACTGCGGTAAGCGGGGTTTGAGTACAACACGGGTGTATTTACACTATCTCCCCTAATTTACACAACACCTCATTTCCGTGACTGGAATGGGGTTTAAGCATATGCATATATATATATAAGCATTTAATTAAGGCAAGTGCTTTTTTATTAAAAGGTACTTGCTATTCTTCTTTGCCAATTTACATAGTGAAGGAGTAAGATTTAGGGGTACCTATGAGTGAGGTACCCTAGGTTAATTTTAGTGTAGATTCAGAATATCAAATAAATCTTCAAGTATTATTTGATATTCTATTTTTTATAATAAGTTTTTTGTAAATCCTGTGACAGGTTGCTCTGTCATAGTAGCAAGCTGACAACAAGTGTTTTTGATGAAATTTCACATGGTGGGAAATTATCACTTCACCTGATCTCTCATCTTCCACCCTGTAGGTCCTGTGTCCATACGCGGATCCCAGAAAGTTCCCACCGATCCACAGCCAAAGGGAAACAGTCTGTTAAGTTTTGGTGGTGTTTTCAACCACAATTTGTAAGGAGTGGAGAAATTTATTGATTTACAAACTGTCCAATTTAGAAATACACAGGTGTATGACAGGCCTCTTCCCAGTAATGTTGACCTAGCCCGCTATGCTTGAGTAGACATTGGGATTTGTTACCATTGTTTTATTTCCTCTTTCAGAAAATGGGTTGTTTCCAGAGTTCAAGGTGCAGTAGTTCAGGTGTTTGGTACCCATTGAGTCATAGAAGGGGTTGAGATTGGAATTTGTGAATTCGGTACCATTGTCTGAGCCGAGGAAAGAAATTTTCTCTCCAGAGGAATTTTTGAGATGTTTACACAGAGTTTTGATGATATTTCTGGTTTCTGACTGTCTCATCTTACATTGTATACAGACATAATGCAAGAATCTGTATACTACTCGGATGTCAGCCCCCGTCTCTTATGTGACGCGGGGTTGAATGATATATATATATATGTATTAATACTTGGGAAAAGTATTATTATATTTTCTGGGTCACACTATAACCGGTGAGGCCAGTGGAACAAGCTCTGATACACTATATAGTGTATGAGCTGGCACCAAGAGTAAACAAG
>RDRW01000060.1:0-84808 GCA_007896445.1 Puccinia hordei | reverse complement strand
TGAACTCAACCAATGAAATATAAACCAAGGGGGTCCCTTGGATTTATCTTTCATCAGTTGTGTCAACCAAGTTTAAATTGGTTGAGTGCATCCCCGTTTAACTGGGATGACTTCATCCTAGGCAATTATGCTGGCCATGTTGCTGTTTCTCATTATTATATCTTGCATTTCTTATCCTCTAATTTTTTTTCCTCCAGTTCTATTCTTTTGTTATAGCCATAAATCTCAGGTTCTCAGTTAAGGTATAACATTTTTTTTTTTCTCAAATCATTCAACTTGTTTTTGTTAGCTCACATGAATTTTAAAAATTATACTGTTCAGTCCATTAATCAAATCATCCAGTTCTTTCATCACTAGCAAGGGACTACTTGGCCAGCTCAACATCATCTTGTGCTGCAGAGTGTAAATTTTCTTCTACTGACAATGTTTACTCAAGTGGCTGAGGAATCATGAGCCCACGCAAAATTGAAAGTAGTGTTAGTATTCATATGTGTTTGAAAGACAGTTTATAGGTGAAAAAAAAAACTGAAAATAATTAAGATTTTTTTTTCTTATTTATTTTATTCATTGGTATCAATAGTACTACTTTTCTCCTACTTTTCTTTTTCTTGATGAACATGAATGTGAAAAAAGAAGAAAACAACAACTGTGCAAATGTAACTATATACAAGAAGTTTGGTGATTATTTCTCTACTTTTTGTCCTGGTGGGCCAAGTCGATCAAATCAAAACCCTGGTGGTTTCTTTTGGTCATGATTTTATTCATTCTCTTGATATACCAGCTCAGTGATGTGAGACCACAAATGTCTTTATGAGGGTGAGTGATGTTGACAAAGGTGGTTTGACTGAGTTGTTATGTAAACCAACCTGTGGTGTTGTGCGAGGCTGTGACATGACCTGAACATCCTTCGGTCCGGAGTTATTAGAGTTGTGCAATTGGTCCGCCAATATTGTCTCACCACCATATTTCCCGAATACTACCGCCCAGCTTGAAGTTAGTCAAAGGTATTCGGTCAGTGGAAATCGTAGGTGATAGAGACTGACTAGTCGATTGAAGATGGGTTCTGGTGGTTATCTGGCACCCTGCCTCCTTGGTCATGTGAGACATCAAGTCCGAAGGCAATCTGCGACTATTTCCGAAACCAAAGTTAGTGTTTTCTATTCTATCGGTCCCACTTGATCTGATCAATTATCTGATAATGTTCTCATAATCTCTCCCGACGAAATCATTACACGTTGTTCAATCCAGCGTTGGCGACATGATCTCATAAAGCAATCTACCACTGGAAAAGTCATCCAGTCCTCGGGCCCCTCTGGGCGGCATTCTAACACAGGCCTTGTGGCGACCGTCTTTGGTGCGACAGGATTCCTGGGACGCTATCTGGTACACAAGCTAGCCAAGCAAGGCACTCAAGTCATCGTACCTTACCGTGATGAAGATAGCAAGCGTCACCTGCGCGTGATGGGCGATCTTGGCCAGATCGTCCCGCTCGAATTCGACCTGGAAAACGAAGTTTTCATTAATGAATGTGTTCGAAATTCCCATGTTGTCTACAACCTATTAGGCCGAGAGCACGAAACCAAGAATTACAGTTTCGATCGACTCTTTATTGAAGGCGCATCCAAAATTAGCAGAATTGCCAAAGAGAACGGCGTCGGTCGGTTGATACACGTCTCTCATCTCAATGCATCGCTCGATTCGCCTTCCAAACTCTACAAGGCGAAAGCTGCTGGTGAAGGGGTTGTGAAGGATATCTTTCCCGAGGCGACAATCGTGAGACCCAGTATAATGTTCGGACAAGAAGATCGATTCCTCAATAAGATGGTTACCAAGCCGTTCACTTTTCAAGTCAACAGACTTGAAACCTTGGTGCGACCTGTTAGCGTAAGTGCTCTTGAATCATACTCTATTCATCGACTTTTTCTTTTTCTAAATGTTTCGTCACTCGCGCAACTTTCCTTGATACGTAGGTTTTGGACGTAGCCGAAGCCATGCAATTAATGAGCACCTCCGAGTCCACCGTGGGAAAAACTTTTGAGCTTGCCGGTCCTAGGATATACACCCATGAGGAACTATTCCAAGTCTTGGAGGCCTTGACACACAAATCGCTAACGCCCTCACTAATCAATTTGCCCTTACCGATCTTCAAGTTTCTCATGAAAATCGTCGACAAAGCAGTTTGGTGGCCGACTTTGAGCGAAGATGAGATTGTTAGGAGGTGTATCGACGATAAGCTAGAACTCAGTGAAGGATGCCATGGATTCGACTATTTTGGCATTGAGCCTGATGCCGTTGAGAATCTGGCAATCACGTATTTGAGATACTACAGGACTGCGTGCGTGCAAACTTTCTGGTTTTGCACCCTTTCGTTTTGTTTTCTGAGCTATACCGGGGTGCTAATTTGCACCTTGCCTGGCTGTTAGATCTCTTTTCGATTCACCAATCGAAAGAGGTGGTCTCAAAGTCAAGCCTAGGAATTACCATGTCGTAGAATGAAGTAGATTTCATGTTTGCCGTGCTCTGTAGTAGCCTGGCTTCTTGCATCAAAAGATACTGACTTGAAATGAATGAGAAATGCTACTTGTATTTGAAGAATCCTTAGCAGATATGGGTTCGATAGTATCTTGCCAGCCCATCTTTTTCTGAATTCGACTAAGTCAACATCAGGATAACCTCTGATGCGCACATGGGAGAATGTAATTTTCTGTTTTCAACCAAGATGTCCGAATCACGCGCGTTTTCCACCATCTCCGGAATCACGTGCGCATGGATTGGTCGCCTTAGGGCCAAATCCCGGGGGACTTCCTGCCATGTCTTTCAAATCATGCCTGTCAGCGAACTTTCTCCTTACCTGAGGCTTCGCCGGAGGGACTTGAGCCGTGACAATAATTCTCGGTTGGCAACATTCTGAGTTTTAGTGGCACTCAACTTTCAGTGCCCAGAACTCAACCTAGATGATTAGCCACCTATTCACATTTCCAATGCTTGTGACCTACATACTGGACGAAATGCCCGACAGGACGTGATTCACTATGGCGAAGCCTCAGGCAGGGAGAAACTTTCTTTGTTTAGCCTGCCAGCCTCAATGTCTCGGGTGGATGGATGTACATGTGTGGATGTGTCAGGCATTTTGAGGCAACAAAGAGGGTTTTGTTTGAAGGGTTTCCAATGTTGGTAGCATACAATGCATGTGTCTGCCTTGAAAATTAAGCTGAAGTATTCCCTAAGTATGACATGTATATTGTTGATGATTTATCTAGGGCTCTTGCGGAACTGAAATCAATGCCTCACTGAAGTGTATCACATAATTCACTTTTCACCTCATCATGACTTGAGTGTATCCTGAGAAATTAGCCACAAATATTCAGCCAAAAAAAATAACATATGTTTGGACTTGGGGACCAACAAGTGTAAGTGCACTACACAAGATAACTGACAAGACAATTAAGACGAGCACACCTTTTAAGGGACCAACAAGTGTAAGTACACTACACAAGATAACTGACAAGAAAATTAAGACAAGCACACCTAGAGTGAGGGTTCAGTTGAGACAGAGTTGTGAAACTGAATGAATTTCATGATCACAAGAGAGATGATAGAAACAGAGAGAAACAGCAATAAAACAGTGAAAAACCTTTTGAGGGACCAACAAGTTCAAGTACACTACAAAAGATAACTGATAAGAAATGAAGAAAAGCACACCTAGAGTGAGGGTTGAGTTGAGACAGAGTTGAGAAACTGAATGAGAAAAAGAGAAATTGAAATTGATACACAGTTTACTATTTAACTAAATGACAATTAGGTTTCACAACTTTGAATATAACTACTTAACCCTAACTGCTGCTACATCACAGGTTGCTGAGTATGCTTATAGTGAGATATTGCAATATGTATGTGTATACATTTGTGTTCCCAAGGCTATTTGTAAAATAAAATTGCCCTTGAGTTCCAGATGAGTTTATATTCAGCTGAAAAAAAAACATGTGTTTGGACTTGAACAAATGCCAGTGTGTCACATGAGTGTACATGTGTACATTTGTGTTCCCAAGGTGTTACATGAAATTGAATTTCCCTTGAGTTCCAGATGGGTTGGGATAAAATTCAGCTTTAGATGCAGGTTGGTTCAGATCAGCTCATGTTTGAATGGTTGTTGTTGATATCAATATGTTTCCCTCATTGATTATGGCATATATCATCAAGTTCTATGAAAAACATGATTTAGGGCACCTGACAGCAGGTGCCAGAAATCTTTCCCTGGTGGAAGAGATTAAGGCTTTTGTTACATGTCCCAGATGCACGTAAAGTTTAGGGAAAAGATATTTGTGTATAAACTGCTTTCCCTTGAGATTTAAGAAACAGTTTAGCATCAGCACATAAGATATGCAGGTTGCATGGTGAGATCAGCATAAAAATTACTGCTAAATGTGCAAAATTTTTGTTACAAGCACAAACAGTCAGATCATTTCAGCCATATTTCCTTCTAAATTTTGAGTTTTCTCTGTTCCTCCTCCTCAAAAATTCACTCCCTCAGTTATAACTTCTTTTATCAACTTGGATCAAACTAGAATATTACAAATATATACTAAGTTTGATTGTATGTACAAACTCTTAGTTCTATTTGCTTGATTGTTCTCTTTTTTGACTCACTTTCTGATATTAAAATTTGATTAATATGAATTAACGCCCTTGAAACAATATTTTATCTTGATTAATTTGTCTTGCATGACTAAAAGGGACTGAAATGTCAGTATAGTTAATTATCTTACAAGAACTTATCTTGTATGTCTCTCAAATTTTATTCAAAAATGTTTTTATTCATTATTATTATTTATTCATTATCCATTGCCACAACTTGACACACTTGTATCTAGACTATAATTACATAGCCTAGTACCAGCAATAACAAACCATCAGTTCTCCTCATAATTAATTAGTCCCTATTATTGAGTCCCCCAGATTCTGTTCAACACTACCTCTCCCTTTTCTCTTTCAAAAACTTCAACACTAAACATTCTCAGTTGCCTGAAAATTTTAGCAATGGAGTGGAATCAGAACAAAAGATAAAAGGGGTGTGTAGAAGGATTAATAAGAAATATATGGCTAAGTGAATCACTTACCATTACACATCCCAACATGCCAGAAGACTAGAAAGTTCATTGACTTCAAAATTTTGAATATGCTGATTTTTTTGGAATTTGTTTTCCCTTGAGAACATGAGATATGAGGAAATTGTTCTAGTAATAATACCTACTGATTCTCATCCATTATACCCCACTACCTGCTTCCATACCAATTCCCAAGAATTTCAGGGCAGAATAATATTCAGAATTTAAAATTCCATGGAATTTCTAGTCTTCTAAGACATGTAATATAAAACTTGTTCACTTAGCCTGATTTTCCTTATTAAGCCTACCACACACTCCTCATATATCAGATGCTGAAATAAAAATATTATCAAGAAGTTCAGGGAACAGACTATATACACAACTTGAACTTCTATAAACTTTCTAGCCTTCTGAGATACCTAACAAACATATTATTCACTTAGCCAGATTCTTCCTATCAAGCCTGCCATACCTCCTGTATCTGATGTTCTGATTGCACTTCATTTATCATAATTTCAGGGCACTGAGAATGTGTAAAATGAAAAAATAGCTGAAATAATTTTACTGTTTGGGCTTGGTGCAACATTGATATTTCCGTAGGGAATATCAATTACAGTCATGTGCATTTGATGGGATGTGTTATTCCAATATTCTTAATCAAAATTAATTGAAATTTATGAATTACCAAGCCAAAAAAAAACTGGTCTTGGACATGAAATGTCCCTAGATGAACAGCCAAATGAGTCATGAGGGTACTTTGCGTCCAACGGGGACTTGGTTTAATTTCCAAGCCCGTGGTGCAGGGACCCCGTCCCCGTGACACATGTTTCACCCGGGGGTCCAACAAGAAGTTCCACAAGAACCAAAGAAGACATCACGACACTAAAAAACATGCCAATCTCACAGAACAAGCTAATGCCATACTCAGATAACCCGTCGATCATCGAGGGAAACAACCAGGAGCAAAGAAGGAGCGCTGGAACACCAACACGGAGACATTCCTCTCGACTCAAACCGAGGCAGTTCTTCCAGAAATGGTTCATGTCTTCTCGTCATTTGAGACTTCCAGGCCAGGAATCCATGACACATGTTAGCCTCAACGACTCTGTGAACGATAATTCAAGATTTCCAATCAAGATTAGACCCGTCAGTCAGTCACATAAACTCAATCAACGTTGCCCCTCTGTCACCCTGAGTCAAATTTTACGATCGATAGATGGCTGACATCTTCCTCTCACTTATTTACATAGGCTTTCTGTATACTTAGCTTGATCAACATAATACTCTTGGCAATAATTGGATTCAGCCGGACGAGCTATTCAGTTATCGCCATCCCTAAAAAAGTATGGATATTCACCTCCGGATTATTCTGTGATATTTACTTATATATATTACGACCTGAGGGGAGAAAAATATAGCAATGCTTATTCACTTCTTTCATCCCGCTTTGTTTTCTTGGGAGAGTTAGCTTTTCATTTTTTTGGATGTGAGCTATTTCTTTCTTTCTCATTTCTTCGGTAGCAGAAGTCATGAACTCAATCGCGAACTAATTCAACAACGGCCCATATTCTGGTTTAAAAAACAATTAAAACTTTAATCTAATAACAAACATAGTCGCATTGATCACCGGTCTATTTTATTCAATACCAGACATAGATGATTCCTTAAGAGTGATTTGGTACTGGAATTATTTTAATGAAATCCTGACGGGTATCGTTTGCTTTTTGCTGGGTGGATTTGGAAGTGAATTTATTCAATTATTCTTACCGTGGAAAGTGTTTTCAGTGAGTACATTTTAGAATTTTCTTTCACATGTAATGCTGGTCGTACAGTTGTTTCAAATTATTCAACAGGGTATTAAGGCTTACCTGTAACCCTGTGAAACCAGTGGGGTGATTTGCTGGCCAATGAATTAGGGTGCTTAGCCGGATACCAACTTTCCCGATCATTACATCGTCGATATCGGAACAAACTAGAATTATCAAGCTTATACGAGCCCCTAGGAGCAGGTGGACCTCTCTCAAGAGATTTAGATTTGTCTTTCGAACATGATGAAGATGAAGGAAGTTTAAATCCTAGACAGCAAGCATCTTCAAATACCCTCTTTGGTCCCAGTAATCCCGAACTTTCTAACGTATGGTCAGATAGACTGGAGGAAGGCCATGAATACTTTAGATTCGAAGAAGATGAAGATTAAGGCCGGCCTTCATCTTTGCTCTATTGTTGTAGAGACCTTGTTTGGTAAGTTGCGTACCTTTTTTTTATTCATCCACTCTATCCAGGCCGGTGGTGAGTTTTCCGTTAACATTTGTGTCATAATTCAATAGCGTTTACTGGTTTCCACTCGAAACCACCAAGAGAGTTGTACTTCCTTATCTTGTTATTATTTTTTGGTTGACTGACTCGTAGCTTAGCGCCAGTTTTCCTCTTTATAAGATGTAAATGATTTCCATGGAACGCACACGTGCCCCGAGAAGATTTCTTTATCTGCGTGTCGAACACTTCAGTGCTTCATGTTTGTGTTGCCTTTTCATGTACACTCGAATCTGCTTCGCAAATTTATTTCCCTATCTGAATATAACTATTTTCATCTCATTCTCACGGTAGCATTGAGCAAGGGTTGTCTGTTAGAAATACATCATTGGCTTGGAGTTTTCGCACTATTCTCATTTCCTCCACAATGCGCATGAAAACTGTTCACCCAAAATAGCCTAGCAATTAGGTGCAGCAAGATCTTGTTACAAAATAATCCTGATCACTAGAAAGAATCGAGTGACATGTAGACAGCAAGCATATGCAAGTATACAGTGTCTGACCAGTGGCTCCAAGTCATAGATTGAGTTGAACTTGATCTGCCCAGCCAGTGATCAGTTTTGAGAAGCTCAGACTTGAGGATCCAGACAGTGATATGTAGATTTGAGAGGGTCAAGCAAGCTGGAAGTAGTGATAATTGGATGTATCTTCAAGCTTAAGAGCAATGAGTAAACAAAAGTGTGTTATTATTATCTTCTCTTCTGAAAGTCTAAGGATCAAGAGAGCTTAGAGGGTACATCTTTGTAAGAGACTTCCAAGGTTGACTAGATAGAAGCATATTTAAATGATGTTAATAACACAATGAGTGAAATGAATGTGTCTTCCTAATCCTCTTTCTAAACCATATTCTGAAGGAAATTTCACTTTACTAGATGGAATTTTATATTAAAGACATATAAAATCTAGTGGATTAGTTATCTTTTACCCCAGTCAGATTAAAAACATGGAAGAATGCCATGAAGTAATAGGATCAGGGCATTTCTCTGAAGAAAGAATTGCAGAAAGAGTTAAAAATAAAGCTTGGTGGATTGATTGGAAAATTCAATTCACTGAATATATTAAAAGTTGCTCTATTGTCCAAAAAGGTAACAAACAAACTGGTAAAAGGTATTGTTTGTTACAAAAAAAAAACTTCTAGATGGGACATCTAGTTTAAACATTCAGTATTTCCATTTATTTGGTGAAACCATTTAAACAAAGAGCTTCTGAAATGATTACTTATCCACAAAAACCAGTGCCATTACTAGTTGAACCAGAAGATAATGGACCCTCCAGTCAAGGAGGTTTGAAATTCCTTAAAACAATCAAAGAGAAAAAGAAAGGATCAATGGTAAAGACACAAGGTTATACCTAGTAAGATATAACTTCAGCAGATAAAGATTAGTGTTTACCAGAAAGTAACATAACAGATGGTGAAGTATACCTCAGGAAATTCAGATTATTAAAGAGAAGTGGGGATTAGACTCTTATAATTCTCCAAAGAATCATCTGTCAGCTTACTACTAGTTTAGAGACAAACTGACCAGAACAATAATAAAATAAAAAATAATTATGAAAAACTAGATATAAATGAAAGAGAAATTATTGCACAAGAGAATATTTATGATAATAATATATAATTATGAAAAATAGTTAATATCTCAGTAACCTCTAAGACAAGTATCAATATTATTACATATTTGAAATAATGTGTAAAATAACCCAGGGTACCTCAGCCAAAGTTCCCTAGAAACTATATTCCTTCTATTAATCAAATTAAAATGAATAATTCTCCTACTTGGAATCACATAGTGTGACATGAATGGAAATATGCATTCCCCCCATGCAAAGAAAGAAATTTACAATTGCCTGATCCATTTCTTGGAACTGTTTCAATGTGAATCCAAATTATATTGCAACATTTTCCTGAATAAACCTTTGAATATATTTTATACCTCTCTTATAAAAATCCCTCATGAAAATGAACTTGTTCAATTTGTGAGATTTCAATAGAGATTTAAAGAGGTATTGGGCTTCAACATGTTTTCTATCCCCATTGATGGTGTGATATTAAATTTGCATGAACTTCCCCGGCTCAAACAATAGTTATCATATCTGAAACCAAGTTATCTTCATTCAAAGACAATGCACAAATAACTGATCATCACTGTTGAAGTTTTTATAATCATTCTGAACAGTTTTTTAATGTGAAAGATAGTTTCTCAATAAAAATTGGATGAATCAAAAATATACAGAGATCTTTTTGGCACCCAAAATTGAGATCCCTAGTGATCCATAATTAGAAGAAAATATCAAATCAAATTTTGAAGCAGATGATGTTAATTTCTGACTTTGATATCAACCCAAGTTACACATGATATAATCCTGAAAACCAAATTCTTTGGAACCAAGTTCAGAAACACTTCTTAGAAGTTATGGGGGGTTTAGTCAAGGAATTTACATGAAGGCACTTGCATGCAAGTTACCTGGAAACATCCCTGGGGGTTATTACTAGTGTAGTCTTCAATTTCTATTCCAAGCTTGTGTTTGACTTTGATTATTTCCAGAATAGGCCTTTTGGGGTTGTATACCACCTCATGTCTGGTGTGGAAATACAAATGCTTGGCTGTTAAATTCTGCTAACCCCATCTTCCAATGGTCCGCATAACCTCTGGCTTCTTCACTGCTGATGCTACTAAGAAAGTTTTTTCTGATGAAGATTGTGTGTGCATGGTTTCCTTATAATACTTGAGACTAATGAAACTAGACTAAACTACTATAACACCATTTTCCCCTGTTTAAGCTGTGATTTTTTCCCTGGGTATTATGCTATGTTCCAATCCCATTCTTGCACCTCCACATTTCATACCCCTTCCAAAAACCTAACAGAGCCCTACACACCACCCTTCACTCCCTTGAATCAACATCTGCCATGCAGAACCCCTTCCCTCTAGTCCCTGCCATCTCCAATTAGAGCTGCACATATCATTTGACAATGTCCCTGCTGCAGGCCCCAGGCTCCACTTGGTTGTCCTGAAATACCACTGATTCAGCCCTGAATGTACCTGTTGAATGTGCTATAAGGGTTATACCCCTGCAGCTCTTTCTGTGCTTTCCCTGTGTATGTTGAGTTCCCCCAGTATTGGCTGCACTATCTATGGTGCATTTACAAGTCCAAAAGCATCATTCTGTGTTTGGATACCAAAATTTAGGATATTGTAATCACCTGATATCTAAACAAAATGTTCTTCTAATGCTTCCCTCAGCCTTCTTCCCCACTCCAAATTTCCAGCAAGCACTTTCTGCCCCTACTACATATAAAATCCCCACACCAGGTAAAACCTTGCCATGAGGTTGTATACAGCCTCAATGCCTGGGTTTTCCAGCTTTTAATGTTGTAGCCTCAATTGCCTGGTCTTTCCAGTGGTCCAGCTGACATGATCTATTCCTAGTTGGGATTTGGTGATTTCATCTGGTTTGCAGGCCACACTAATTTTAATTGGTGTGTGCCTTGTATTTGGTGTGCATGCAGTTACAAAACCTTCCTATGTATATAGGTATGGAAAAATCACCAATCACATACTCCTCCATTAACCACTACCACTTAACTATACAAATAATTGAAAAACTCTATGTAAAGACCAACCACTTACATAGTATTTGATGTTTGACAAAAGAATTGCTAATAAAACCCAGACTAGAAAAAAAAGAACAATGTCAATTTTTTTTAGAGAAGATCATTATTTGAATGTTCAAACTTAAGGATGAATTTCATGTTAGTTGAAAGAACAAGGAAATAAATAATAAATGAATCAAAAATGAAGAAGAATGAAAAAGTACCTTAAGGCAGGAGCAAAATAAATGAGTAACACAACAAAGATAATAGAAATGAAGAAATAGAACACAGAGAAACTAAAGAAAGATAGGTCAATGAAGAGATACACATCGTGAAGAAAGGACACCAAATGAGAACCTACAGTGATGAGGAAACAGGACATTTCAGAGAGTGTTGAGTAAGAAGGAGACAAGATTGACAAAGAGTTGATGGGAAGGGAATGGGTTTAAGAGGTAAAGAAAATAAAAAGGAATCAAAGAATATTTGAGGAAATTCATGTGAATGATTAAATGATGAATCAGAAAGATAAAGATGAGATGTTCTTTCAAGGTAGAGAGTTTGCTGGATTCACCCAAGGCAAAAGTTTGAAGAGGAGAGAGGAAGAGTTTAAATATTGAATCTTGAAGGTTCAAGCGAGAGGAAAAGATGATAAAGATATAGTTAGGAGAGGACCGTGATAATAGTGATGTCATTGCTATAAAGACTAGATAATTGGGGGTTTTCAAGTACTTCCCGGGAAAGAGCTATAGTGGGATCAGGATGAGATCCCAACAGATGAATGAGGAAGATTTACCACAGGCAGATGGAACAATATGATGACAGAGAAGTGAGGACTTTTTTTAGGAGGAAGAAAAGGGATATCTAAGAAGTGGTAATAGAGAAAATGGTAAGATATTTGGGGAATGAAAAATGAGTAAGGTTATTTCATCAACAAGCAAAGGAGAAAGAAGTATAACACAAGAAAGAGAAAAGACAAACAGAGCAACAACAGAGTGCCAGACTATAATAACTAAATCAAGATGAAATCTTGATTTTTGGGACAATCAATCTTAAGAAAAGAATCAAACCAGATAGATGACTGCTATTTTTATTAGATGTAATTTTGAGAGGAAGTTTTCACTTTACTGATTGAGACCGGTAAAATTTGACTTCAGAGATGGAGATCTTGAGTCAGAAAAATTGGAATGTTGAATCTTGAGGCAGGCTTTGAGAATGTTGAGTAAGTCTTGCTGAGGAATTTCAGGCTGTCTTTTAATTGAGGCTGGCAAACCCTAATTGGTTGAGGTTCCTTTGTGCATACTTCAATATAGGTGAAGTTTGACTGAAAACTCAACCCATAGTACAAAAACTTCTCATACCTTGTTGATTGAACAAACTCACCTTCAGCCGGCTACTCCTATCATGTGTTTAAAAATTCCCAAGATTAGCTTAGTGGGTCTGGTTATCTGATATGCAAAAGGCCAGATCTTTTAAATTAATCATCCCTTTCACAATTCATAAAAAGTGTATTACAACCACTGTTAAGTTTTACTGTGAGAAATTGACTTCTTTCCCATCTCACTCCATCAAACACCCAAATTACCCTTTATTCACCATCTAGAACCTCTAAAAGCTTTGTTGAATCCAAATCCCTTCCCATTCAGAAATTAGGAGGAGCTAGGTGGTAATCAAGGTGTAGAGAATTAGTAGGATATTTCACTTTCCTTTTAATTACCTATCTAATCTTTGTGTATTGGATTTTTTATTCATTCCTTAGGGGTTTGGTTAATTGTTTTTCAAGTTCCTATCATCTTGATATAATTCCTTTTTGGTTCATCATAAGGTTTCAATTATCAGAGGGTAAATTTTAAATCTCACTCTTGTATCTTTATGATTTTTTTTCTCTCATTATGTATTCATATTAATGTATAATTTGTATTGTATGGTTGGATTTATACTGATATATTAGCTTGTAGTTATTTCTGAAATAAATTGCCTTTATCTCAAATCCCTACAATTGATTTGTGCTATGTCAGGTTCCCTAAATCATTTCTTTCATAGAACTTGATGGGATACATCCAGAAGGTCAAAATGAAAAAAAAAAATGAAAATGAAAAATGAAAAATGTTGATACATGTCATAAAAAATGAGGAAAACATATTGATATCAAAAACAATTCAAACATGAGCTGATCTGAACCAACCTGCATCTAAAGCTAAAGTTTATCACAACTCATCTGGAACTCAAGGGAAATTCAATTTCATGTAACACCTTGGGAATGCAAATATGCGCATGCATTCATGTGACACACTGTCATTTTTTCAACTCCAAACACATTTTTTTTTCAGCTGAATATAAACTCATCTGGAACTCAAGGGCAAGTGAATTTTCAATTTAATTTTACAAAGAGCCTTGGGAACACACATTTATGCATGTAAATTTGTGTGACATACTGGCATTTTCTCAAGTCCAAAAATATGTTTTTTTTGGCTGAACATTTGTTGGCAATTTCTCTGGATAAGCTCAATTCATGATGAGATGAAAAGTGAATTATGTGATACACTTCAGTGAGACATGGATTTCAGGTCCACAAGAGTCCTGGATAAATCATCAACAATATACATATCATACTTTGGGAATACTTCAGCTGAATTTACAAGGCAGACACATGCATTATAATTTGGATGCTACCAACATTGGACACCCTTCAAACAAAACCCTTTGAATGACATCTGTGATGGCACCCAACAGGCAGGTGCTGGAATTCCCCCTGGTGATTTGGTGGCCAAAATTCCAAAAAAAGAAGAAAGAAATGCAGGTTTATTTTTTCCTTTTTGACTGTTTTTGGCACAAAAGGGGTATAAAATATGACCAAATCCACCATTACATAATCAACTGGTTTTGAAAAACCACCATTTTTAAAACACATGAATATCTATATAACATGGTTCAGAATTCTCAAAAGTGAAACTTTGTGGAAAAACCTAATTCACTGGTTTTAATTGTGAATTTAGTCATATATGATACCCCCTTATAAATCATGCTGTGATTTGTGTGAAGAAAAAAAAATCAACAAAATTCACCATAACAACCAAGCTTTTTTTTATAAAAAAACAAAACAGTATCAAATTGCATCTTATTGGTCCAATTGATAATTCCATCAAATCACAGAAAATGGCCCTGGTATTTTTGTGTATTTTAACAGTCAAACCATGATACAATTGTCTTTCCAGAGTGTATTTCTTCTCTTTCTTTCCTGTATTTTTTGTGGCTTTGTGAATTTTTGTTTTTAGGTGATAAAATTCCTGATATGTGTTTGATCCCAGGGTGTGTTTAATTTAGAGCTTAGAAAATGGGGAAGTAGGAAAATCATTTTTCCCAAGCTGGGAACCATATTCAGATGTTTTTTGAACCAATCTAAAGTGTTTTTTTTTCAATCAGTTCCAAGCCATGTGCTAAATAATTTGAGTGATTGATAATTGATCACTATCACAGAGCAGAATGAACTAAAAAAATAGAGCATCTGATAACAATAAT
Source organism: Puccinia hordei (assembly GCA_007896445.1). NCBI lineage: Eukaryota > Fungi > Basidiomycota > Pucciniomycetes > Pucciniales > Pucciniaceae > Puccinia > Puccinia hordei. The sequence goes on along the minus strand of RDRW01000060.1, from coordinate 70,279 downwards.
GAAGAAGAAGACAGAGATGAGATATCAAGAAAGCGACATCAGATATCAGGATCATGGTGAATCTGAGACAATAGACAATGAGGACAAGAGACCAGACTGAGGATACAACAGAGGATTGAGTAGAGTTTTTAGTTTTCTGAGAGTTGAAGAGATGAGAGAAAAATACCTCTCCAGGAAGATTGGAACAAGTTTATTTGGGGACAAACAAGGAAAGAAGTAGCCAGAAAGAAAGAAGAAGGGAAGCAGAAAGACAAAGAGAGAAGAAAGAAGACTGAAGACTGCAATAAGGGGAAGAGTGAACTGTCATCAAGTAATCCTGACGTCAGTGATGTGGTGAAATTGAATCTTGTTTATGCATACGCGTCTATGCAATTTGAATCCCTGTTCTTAAGTCGAGCTTCAACGAACCTTAGAGGAGCTGCTCCCTAGACTCGACAAGCTACTCGACTCATCTTTCTGAACAACCTCGACGATTTCCTTTAATCACCTGTCAAGAACCCTAACAAGCTCATTCTTATCCGCTCATCGCGCTTCCAAGAAACTTAGAAGATTCAGGAGGAGCTCGGAACTAACACAAGTAGAGGTGCTTAGCGATTTGATTTCTCTCCCCCTTCCACCGTCTCTTTTTCCTTATCCTCATTTCTCCCGTTCTAATCAATCGTATTAACGACTTATTTTTCTTTCATATAGACTTGCTGTTATTGTCCATTCATCCCTCTTTTATTGAATCTTCCATCATAGTATTTCTTGAGCCCAGTTAGGACTAGAATATAAAACGGTAAATATTCTATTCTTTCTTTTTCTCTTTTTATGATTGTTTTATGGCTATCTCATCATTTCTTCATTTCTTTTATAAAAGGTTATTACTACTATTAGCTGTTAAATATTGCTGCAATAAAGTTTAAGATCTCAACCTTTTTACATGAACTTCATGAGAGATTAATAGGTGAGTGTTTGATTAAGGTTGATGTTGATTGAGAAACAAAGAGGTTGAAGATTGAACCTATCCAATCCTCCACAAATGTGATTGTTTGTTCTATTTCTATCTACTTCTTTCAATCATCTTACATTTGAAGCCCTAGCTCGGATCTAAAAATAAGGAGGTACATACATAATAATTCTCACTCTTTTTAACATTATGTTGTTTCTCTTTTTTTATCATCATACCTATCTCTTATTCTCTAACGTTTTTTTTTCATCTTCTTTCTCAACTCACTAAAGTGTTCTTACTACTATTAGTTCTTTCAAGTTGAAGCTGCAATAAAGTATTTATCCTCAAATTCCTACACACTGAACTTGGTTGATCTCAGATGATGAAATATGAACCAAGGCCCCTGGGTTTATATTTCATTGGTTGAGATTAACCTATTTTGAATTGGGTTGGTCCATTGTGTTGAGCTAGTTCCGATGTCCGCTCCTTTAGGGCTGGTATCACACAGAGCACAGTGCGTCGGAACAACCCGACGATTAACGGGCCGCCGGCGCTTCCTGCAATTATGGGGACGGTCAAATAGCCCCGCCGTGCATTTACATATGATACACCACCACTCGGATTTAATAACTTAACCATTCGCAAAGCAATCAAAGTTTTTGACCTACGAGGCAGAGTCAGCAGTTTGTAGACGAGTTCAAGGGACCGTTCGAGCAGCTGAGCAGTTTGCCGCCTGCCGAAGGCACAAACAGTCACCGCGGAGGCGACAGTACAGTGATAAGACAGTGATCCCGTGGTAGAATTGCCGAAAACATTTTTTTTCACCTCATTCATTTATTTTTCGCACTAGGCTACTTGAGTCCTCTTGGTGAATGCAACTCAGATAAAATAAGTTCTTTAAGCCAAAGTACAGAGTGAGCTGACTTCCCCTGCCCCTTGAAGGTCATTCAGCTACAGTGAAAATGTTTGACTCAAATAACCAAGAATACAATGTTGGCATTATGCTTTGCTTCTGTTGTCTCTCGAGGTTTACCCAAGTCTCGTGTTACGATGATTCAACTCCGATCGGGCTATGTGGTCCAAATATCTAGGATGATCAAATGGATAACTTGGGACTGCCGAGCCGAGCACCGCCGAGGGTGCACAGAGGGCAGCTATCCCTGATCATTCCCGCGGGTATCAGTACTACTGAAGTGATTGGGAGAGACTCGCTGTCCAGTAAATGACCCAGAACATTCTGCCAATCGAATTGAGCCCCGGTAACACGACCCTTCCTATCGAGCTAAACCCATCTACATTTAAGAAGGTCTATGAAGCCTACTTTGCCTTTCCACATCCCCCCACACCACATAGACCAAAGTGACAACCAGTTATTCTTCGATTCTTTATCAATACTAAACACCAAGCAGCAGTTTTTTGTCGGCCAAACAATATGCAGTTCAGCTCATTTATCAGCCTTTTTGTCGTTGCCAGTGGTAAGATAATATTTACGAGAGTATTCTAATTCATTCAAGTTGAAGCTCCATAAACTGATTACCATCAGTCTTTCTACACACAGGCGTCCTTGCCTCGCCAGACGGACAACACCCACCTAGCGACTACGCAGCCCCTGAATCATATTCCCCGCCATCATCCTACTCTCCACCTGCTCAGCACCCTTCATATGGTGGCAAGCCATCCCCCCCTGGTCACCCATCTCAGCCTTCTCCTTACCACCCTTATCAGTCATCTCCTTACCCCCCCGGTCGCCCTGGACCTGGACCCGGTTAGCTCTAAACCACATGTTTGTAAAGCCAAAAATATACTTAGTAATTTTTCATCCTTAGGTATGGGTGGTAACATGCCGGGCTTTGGCGGTATGGGCATTCCTGGATTTGGCGGTTTTGGACACGGTGGTGGATTTGGCGGTCCATTTGGCATAATACCTGGATTCGGAGGTGTTGGGGCTAATTTCGGAGCCAACGTCGGAGTCAACGGGGGGATGGGCGTGCCTGGGGGAATGGGCTTCGCGCCCGGGGGCTTAGGCGCATTTGGAGCAGGAGTGGGCGCTGGTGCTGGTGCCGGTCTTGGGGGAGTAGGTGCGGGAGTAGCAGCACACGCAGGCGTCGGAGCAGGCGTTGGGGGTCCACTGGGAGCTGGGGTTGGCGCAGGAGCTGCAGTAGGCATTTGAATCACTGAAATCAACCGTATTTTAATAAATAAATGTACCTAAACGACTCCTTGTAGCAATTTTAACCATTATTACGACTTTGAATAATCAGACACCCTAGAGTGAGTGCTGGCGCTAGGCAATTTCTGAGCGAGTACTGGCGCTAGGAGACTTTACAACCGCTACCCACTCATGTGCCACACATCTGTCTTGATGCTTCGCAGTTGGATCACCCCCATCAGAGCTTTGATTTTCCAAACTATTATTTTTTTCTGTAGAGGGAAATATGCCGTGTTTTGAGAAAAAAAGGAGGTCTCTCAAGTCAATCGGGAAGGAGTATAAGTTTAGCGTTGTATTCTGTCTTGGACCGCCCAAGCCGTGAAAAATGCTGGACTGTTGATGTCCATCTTCAATTTTTGGATAGTCCGCGCTTTCTAATGCCTTAATTCAGCAGGCAGGTATGAAACGCCCTACATGATCATCACTTTGGTGCCATGACCATATGGAAATATAAATTGATGAGCGCGCATGACCAACGCAAACTTCTAAGGACCTCGCCAGTGTAAAACACAGTGCGATGAGTGAGAAAAACGAGTAAACTCTGTGCAATACCCATCAACTGTCCTACCTTGAGCACCTTCCTATGAAATACCAACAAGCGGCGGTGAGCTTCGGGACCGAATGCGGACCGACACAAGCGAGACAGAGGAGAGACACCTAAGGTAGGTGCGCCGATGATGACAACAGAAGTGTGTAAGGAAAGGAAAAGAAACGAAATGTTACAATTGAGCCTATATAGAAGATCTAAACGTAAGTGATAGATACACCACGGACGCAAAAAATCGAATCTTTTTCGACACCAATTCGAAAAGACTTCGAATTCCCCGCCAGCAGGGGGGGACGTCGCAACCTGGGTCGTAACGAATTTCGAAATGAGTTCGAGGTGTGACTTCGATCTCACTTTGAATTGATTTCAGATTTGACTCGTCGAAGACAGTTCGAAGTCAGTTCGAAGTTATCCTCCTTCGAATGATTTTCGAATTGTGATTCGAAGTTGATTCGAAGTTTATTCGAAGTTTATTCGAAGTTGAATCAAAACACAATCGAAGATTTTGCCGTTTACCCGAGTGATTTCGAATTGAAATCAAAATCAATTCGAATTGAATTCGATTTTTTTTTTGATTTTTTATCCGATCAATTTTGCTCACCGGGGTTGCCAGACAATCTCATCTTGTCAATGCCCCTGCTTTCTTTGCAAGGTCAAGGTTTTTTTTATTGTAAATAGATGTATGTTTTACTTTCGTAGTATTTTTGTAAACAAGCCAGTTCATGTGTTTAACCAAGAATGAAAACAATATTGTGGTAGATAAGATAGAGAAAAAAAACTTATAGATAAGTTAGAGAAAAGAAACTGAGAAAGAAAGGATAGCATGACATAAGAGGGGATAGCATGACATAAGAGAGGTGAAATCAGGCTGTCAAACAGACTGAATATGAGATTGGGTTGGATCTGTAATCAGACTAGCTACCTGCTTGGCCACAGCTTCTTCTGAGGGTGGAAGTTGGTCAGCTTCAGGGATGTCATCGACGGTGTTTTCGCCATTCCAGATTTTCCAATCAGTGTGGAATACTAGCTGGGAGTAGGCTATCCCATAAGCCTTTGACTTCTTCCTCAGCGAGGCAAGCACCTTGTCAATGTCGTCCCAAAACAAGATTTGTTTTTTTTGGGGTCGGTCGCATTGTTTGATGCGGTTGACATTAGCCATGAATTGAAGGAAGCCAAGTTGTATCTTGGTGCCTTTGGTTATATCAGGATGGGTGTGGATGGTCTCGTGACCAAGTCGTTTAAACTTTGGATGAAACATGGAGTAGACATCAGTGATCAGCTTCCCAAGCGTGGGGACACTGTCCGGTGGTTCGCCCCCATTCAATCCGGCGTTCAACAGGTTCAACAGCGCCGAATTTTCTTCCTTTATCGTCTTGTATATCTGCTTTTCTAGCTGGTTCTTACCAGCTCCTTTGGTGTAGTTAGATGGCAGGTGGGTAGCTCAGAACTGACTCGATTCTTGCTCTATCAAAGCCTGATAATGGTATTGATATGAATGAGTCAGTTCCATGAGGAGGCTTGGGTTGAGGGAGGAAAATAAAGACTTAACTTGACTCAAGAAATGGGTGTATTAGTGGCGTGTAAGCGACGAGAAGCCCGGCTGCCATAGCTGTCAAGGTCTTCTTCCAGCAGGATGCAGTGGACGGTCTCGCGGAGCCATACCTTGAAGCCGGCGGTGTAGTCTTCCAAGGGCGGCGGCTTTTCTTCGGCGGTTGGAGGGGGCAAAATTGTCTTCAGTGCTGGATGTTGGACAGCAAGCCCATTTTGCAGGGCCAGGAGCAACACCACTGTGTTCCTGGCTTCTGGGCTCATCTAAGGAAGCAAAAAAAAAAAAAAACGAGAAGAAAAAAAAAACGAGAAAAAAAAAAAAAACGATATCAGCTGTTGTAATCATGTGGTAGCTGCCAGTTACTAACCTGGAACAGGGGCTGTGCCCGTTGGATCAGTTCATCACTGAGGGAAAACGTGCCCTGGATTGCCTGAATAGTTTGTCAAATCGAGTCGTATTCTTCATGCGAGGGAGCTGAAGAGTGTGACAACTGGCTTCCAAAGCCTCCTGTAGAGGGAGAGTGAGAAAGTCAGCCCTCACCCCCTCCAAACCTCATCTCTGAGCAAGTAGGGCTGGGTCCACTGGGTATCGTGCGTTCGGTCGGCCGGGTATACGGAGATGCTGGCGGGCCATTCACACTTACTACGCTGGCGCGGACTGGTCCGGTGTGACTTTGTCAAGGGGGGACAGGGGGGACAGGGGGTGGGACATTAGTTTGATGGGGATGTTGATGATGAGAAAGAGTCGATCCAAGCGGCATGTTCATGTGCGGGGCAAGCAGCGAAGATCAATGCAACTCCAACGGGTTGTAGTTAGTCTCCATAAGGTCCCAGCCAGGGTCTCCACTGTTGGAGAGAGGTCGATTGTGAGCCCTGTTTCACTGGGGTTTGGGTGAAATAAGAAAGATATCAGTATGCAGTGCTGAAAAAAGATCAGAATATCAGCACGACTTACATTATCAATGGAGAAAATTAATGAAACGGTGAAAAAATCAATCAGCCCCCTTTCAATCAGTGTTTGAGTGGGTGGGGAGCTTACATTGATATTCAGTTTGGTCTGCTATTTTTTTTGGCCTTGGGTTTGGTCATGTGGTGCTTGGTTGGGTGTCAGGCGGAGGGTGATGTGGTCGTCGGTTGGGTGGGTGTCTGAGACTTGAGGAGGTTGGATGAGGTGAAGGGGAGTGGGATGGAAGGGAGGACTCCAGTTTGAGAACAAGATTGGAGTTTCCAATCCTGTCGGAGGTCATGACTTGGGGGATGCGGACTGCGTGCCCCCGAGTGTCTGCCTGGCCCCCGAGTGTCTGCCTGGCCCCCAAGTGTCTGCCTGGCCCCCGAGTGTCTGCCTGCCCCGACTGTAACAGGTCCACTGAACTGTACAACATGACAAATCTGGCCAAGTGTTGCGACCAAGTGGGATTCAACTCCATCCACTTGGTTCATTTAAAAAATGGATTCCAATTTTGAAAACCATGTTGTTTCCATCTGATTCACATTTTCCTTGAAATCCAATCCAACCACACAAAAAAAACCCCTTTCATATTCTCCAGAATTCCCAATTAAAATATTGGATTATATTGCTTATTTTATAAAAAGTACCATAGAAATACAACTGAACTTGTCAATATACCAGTAAAATAGATACCAAAAAAATACCTCTGGAATATATACACCATATATTCCTTTCCAATCATAAAATTTATCAGAAGAATTCCTCTTAACTTTAAAGGATTGACCTTTATATATATTTTCTTTCACATAAAACTCATCCAAAAATCTCCACTAGAAATATCAATAATAAGCCCAAATCCCAAAACAAAATACCCTTTCCTCTTCATTCATACATCAAAAACCCCTGGTTTCTCTCTCTATGTTTCCACATGGCTCCCAATATTTTCCACCTAGGGGTCCAGTTACCCATGCTGGTAAGAATTATTTCATGTAACTTTTAGTTCATTATGCAAGGAATCTGTTGCTCATTTATTTTGCCATATTTCAGGTTTTGAGTCAACTCTGTACCCTGATGGTACATACCGGTACAGATGCATATTGTGCAAGTCTAAATGGGCAAAGGAATCAAATATTCCCTATCACTTGGAATGCCGCACACACATAGACAATCAGCATCAACTGCAACATTTTCAACAGCAGATGGCACACTCAATGCAGAACTCTCAAAACCAGGGTTCTCTACCCCATCAATGGAACCAGGATCCCATGGAGGCACAGATGGATCATAGTAATGATGATTTATTTATCCAGCAGGGTACTCTTGATGGGCAAGATCTTGATACATCTGTGAATATTGACTTGAATGACCCTGAAGGTTTTGGTTTTGGATTAGATACTGAAATTGAGGTCAATGATGGCACAGCAGGCATGGAGGAGTGGATTTCATCTGCACTGGCTGCCGGGATGATGGATGAGGACACATTACTGCCCAATCATGAGAATACATCCACAGAAAATTTAAGTGGAGGGGTAAACAATGCACAGTGGTTTCCCTTCAGAAGCAAAGAGTTTAGTGATATATTTGGAATCATTGACACATTGGTTTTAATAGCTGATTTGAATAAAAATGCATACAGTACCTAATTGCATCTCTCATGCTAGGGCACCTGCACAATCTTTTGTCCAGAACCATGTACCACCAGCTGCGTGTGATCCTGTCCCTCTGTCACATCAATCTGCCTCATTGGGAAAGTATAAAGAGAAATCAGGAAAAGATTGGGAATATGTTGGATATAAAAATAATTCAGAATGTATCAGTATCCAATAATACTTGCTACTATCTGAGTTTGAAAGACATAGTTGCACATGTATGTCTCTGAAACTCAATCAATGATAAAATAAATCAAACTTACTTACCATGCACTTCAAACTTGGCAGGAATTAGCAAATCCAATAGTCCACCCACATGATCCAAAAGGCAAAGACATTAGAGCGCTTTATCAGAGTGCCAAATGGCAAGAACATCTGGAACCTGAACTCCGTGTGCAAATGGCTCCAATGGATGGGAAACACTACTACATTTTTGAACCTATCACACTCAAGGGAGCACCGGATAATTACATAGTGGTCCCAATATTCTCATATCAGCTTGAAAATGAAATATATTCAAAGTGTATTGTTGCCAAATTCACTAGACCTGACCAGGATGGAAAAATGATTTTATATATAAGAGGAAATATCAAGTACACTGACCCCGACCTCCTGATATTCCTGTAAGAAATTTCAACAAGATACACTCAGAAATCCATCAGAGAGATGGCACCCTGTTGATGTCAAAGTGTGAACATCAGATATGGGGTGAGTATAATTCAGCTTTACCCCATGGAATGGATACTGACAGGTTTCTTCATCTTCCAGAATTTGGTGGTTCTGCCCCATTTCCTGTACCCAATCCATGGAGGAAGAGGGCTTGCAACAAGATAAGTCGGAATGTGCCTATCACTCTCTATTCAGATGACACATCTGGTAACCAATCAAAAAGGTGGAATAAGCATATTTCTTACTACTTCACATTGGGTGGACTCCCACCAGAAATGACCAATATGGAATATAATTGTCATTTCATTGCAACATCTAATGTGGCATCTGCATTGGAGATTGGTGAGCCCATTGTTGCAGAGATCAAGTGAGTTCAAAATATATCTTCAATAAATATCAAATAGCACCAGGAAAAATCCTAGCTCACTAGAGGACAGGTGACGTGAAGGCATCTCCAGCTTGATCTCCATCTGTACTCCGCTTTGAAAATAATGTAAAACTCATCAGATGAGCAGGTTCAGTTGTGTTCAGCTCACCTGTGTATGTATGTACTTATGTGTGCACCACATGTAATCCTGATTACCTGATCCTCAGACTGTATGTACATATTGAAATAAACACATGCTTGCTTACTCCAGCAGCCACAACTCCTTCCATCGGCAAGCACACCTCGGCTGACCAAGGCATTTCCTGGAGGTTTGCAAATGAGACTCAGTCTTGCAACAGCACTGTTTTGCAGACCCAATCTCCTACTTCTTGATGAGTCATGTCCGACTCGTTATGAACCACCCAGTGCAAACCACCATCTCGACTGCCAACTGGCTCATCAACTAACCATCATGGAGTGCGCTCAATGAGTAGGTCGTTGATTGTCTAACATGATTGGGATGACTAGGATGACATCCACAACGATTTTGAGTAAGTCAGATGTAATGGTTAGTTGGGTAGCGTGAAGGGATGGATTGAAGGTAAGGAAGAAGTAGGAAGGTGGTGTGGTTAGACACTCTTGAAGGCCGGTTATCACTACTACAAGGGTACTGATGCAGTCTTGAAACAAAACCAAAACCAAAAATAAAGAACGAGCTGATGACTGATTGATTTCTCAGGAGGTCAAGATCACAGACAACCCTGGAATGGATAAACCGAGCTGGTTCAAGAGAAAACGAAGAGTGATGAGAGTGATATGTATGTATCGTATCGGGGGAGAACGAGACGAGAGATAAATATTTAAGTATTGAAGAAGAGATGAAGCGGTCAAGAGGGAGGGGAGAGAGAAGCGATGTAGTAGTGAGGAAAGAGAGGCTGCAGAGAAGGTGGAGAGGATGGCAACGATGGTGTGCTCCAGCTTTGAAGGTAGCCATGGATCAGATGTTGAACGGTTGACTTGAAGATCTGAGGAAGTTGCAGTCGGCCATTGTATGAGTCAATTGAATTTTTGACTGATCGACATCAAGCGCAGGGATGCTTGGTGACCAGCCATTGAAAGCCCCTGCTGGTTGATGGCCAGTGTGTATGTAGTATGTAATAGACCGCAGCTGAGGGACTCAGTCTGGCTGAGTGTTCCTAAATGCATACCATGGTGGATGAGTGTACTCAGCCCTACTCAAACTCCTCAGGTGTGAATGAGCACATGACAAAATTGAAACAGAGTCATGCTGGAATTGCGGCAGAGATTCAGCCTGTTTTACTCCACGTCACCTGCCCCCAGTTCACCTGAAGTTTTGTCTGGTGTAGTAATTTCAGACTTTCCATTCAAGTCAATTGGCCAATGATGGGAGTGTTGCATATGACGCAGGCTTGAAAGACGAAGTTTTATTTATGATCATACCACTTGCTTTCTTGGCCGACTCTCCCATGGCAGCTGAAATTACAAATACCCCCAACCCAGGGAAAGCCAACAATCCATGCCGAATTTGTCATCTGAGTGCAAAGTCCAAAGATCACCGGTGCTCATTGGAATTCCTCAGATATTTCTTTGGGATTCCTCAATTGCCAGTGGCTAGAAAGTGGCAAGAAACAAGGACTTGCTCACATGAGCTCTGGGACATAATGGATCAAAAGACCAAGCATGAATTCAATTTGAAAACTGCAGAGTATGGATTGAAGGACCAAATAACCCATAAATTGATTGAATTGCAGACCAAACATGCTCATGAAAGAATCCGCATTACTGAACTTGCCAATTTTTCACGACCAAGAATATTCAACTCATTTTTGGAACTAGTCTCATTTGATGGTTGTAATGACACCCCAGTGGAGATATTGCATGTAATAATCCTTGGGTCAGTGAAGTATGTAGTTGCAGACTTCATGAAAAATAGAGTCCCCAAGAATAAACTAAAGCAACTGGAGGCAAGCTTGAAATCATTCAATACTGATGGACTCAACATTCCACCAATTCAAGCAAGGTACATGATGTCACACCATGGATCCTTTATTGGTAAAGATTTTCGTACAATATTACAGGTGGCACCATTTGTTTTTTTCCCACTTTATGTCAGAAGACATGACATCTCTCTGGTTTTCAATGTGCTACTTATCCAGCTTGGCATTTCAGACTTGCATTCCTGAACTTGAGACCTACATTCAAAAACTGGAAGCTGTTATAAGGGAGTTCACATATCACATTTGCAAAATTTCAGGCCGATGGTCAAATAAACCCAAAGTGCATATGCTGCTACACTTACCTCAATCAATCAGACGCTTTGGGCCTGCTAGTCTGTTTGCCACTGAAAAATTTGAGAGCTACAATGGAATCGTTAGAACAGCATCAATCCATTCCAATTGCCAGGCACCCAGCCGTGATTTGGCCCACTCATTTGCTAACTATCAAATACAGAGGCTATTATTCTCTGGTGCCTATCTGTATGACAATAAAGTAGGAGATTACTTTCAAGCATCTTCAGCGGTTACCAATGTGTTTGATAAAAATGAACTTGTTCAAAAATCTTTTGGTTACAATGCCTCATTAATCAAAAGCATGAGTTTCTTCCCACACTTACACAATTCCAAATTGAAACAATCAGACATTAAATTAATCCCAGACAGTCTCAGTGCAAGTTACCCAAACCACATGATTAGGCAAGTGGAAGCCATTAAGCTTAATACAAAAGAAAAAATTTGTACAGGCATGTTTTATTTGGTGAGCCAAAACACTATGGAAATAACTTCCCATTTACAGTTATTAATCACACTAAAATTCTTGATATTTATCATTCTCAAATACCTTGAAAACAGGAGAAAGGGCTTCCCAACCGGGGCAATATAATTGCATCTGTGCAATCACTCTGGGAGGTCACACCTGGTAACAAATATTATGTGAGGCGTGTGGAATGTTTGCGAGGTCGCATAAATACTCATACCCAAATGCCAAAATTAGAGAAAAGGACCTCTTCAATGATAGTTCCCATCCATGTAAGTAATTATAATGATCTTGAATCTTCTGAAAAGGATTATTGAATTGGAATCATCAAATCCTTTTTGAAATTCCAAATAAATTTCATCAGTTCATAAAGTGTTGCCTCAACATCCAGCACAACCGCTTTGATGGAGGATGTTCTGCAGTTGAGGCACCAGTTCCAGTAAACCCGCGCCATGAAGGGACATCCATTTGTCATCACATACAACACACTAACCATAACAGTTATCTATTGAATGCATTTTCACACCATGAAGCTGAAATACATCAAAATGAATCAGGCTTGAAGCCTAAAGATATTACAGAGGGCCAAATGATGCAGGCCTTACACACTGGCCTTCAAAAGTGGCAGGCAGAAAACAATGAAGATGATCTCAGTAATTAAACCCAGTCATGATAATTTCACTCTTATATCTCTGACCAGTCAGGTTGGAAATCTTTACTAGGGCAATGTTCATTTTTGTGGAAAAGTTTCCTGGACCAAAGTTCTCAGGAAATTCTTCTAAGTGTTGTGTTCCAATTATGATCAATTTCTTTCAGAATTTATAATCAAGTACCTTTTGAGAGAAAAACAAAAGGATTCCAAAAAATATCAACACTTTGTATATATCCTTGTGGTGTTAAATCAAAATCATGCAAAAAATTCACCAAAATTTGTATATATCTCAGATGAATTTCCCTTTTCCATACACATATCTTGGCCAATTGGATCACATCTAAGAATGCAACAAAAAACATAGTAATTTGGTCATATCTTAGATGAAAAAAGCATGCAAAAAAAACACAACAGTTTGTATATGTCTCAGATGAATTTACCTTTATATCTTAGATGAAAAAAGCATGCAAAAAAATCACAACAGTTTGTATATATCTCAGATGAATTTCCCTTTCTATCTTAGATGAAAAAAGCATGCCAAAAAAACACAACAGTTTGTATATATCTCAGACGAATTTCCCTTTATATCTTAGATGAAAAAAGCATGCAACAAAAAAAACAACAGTTTGTATATATCTCAGATGAATTTCCCTTGATATCTTAGATGAAAAAAGCATGCAAAAAAATCACAAAAGTTTGTGTATGTCTCAGATTAATTTCCCTTTTCAATATAAATATCATGGCCAATTGGATCACATCTTAATAGAAGAATAAAAGGATGCAAAACAAATGAGATAGGGCAATATTTAGAGTAGACAAGTGATCATTCCAGAGGGAAAAGGGAGGCAGATATCCTAGGTTTTGATTTATGATGAAGGCCATGGGACATCACTCATACCAGAATCTGTAGTGCTGCGGCTGGAGATGTCCTATAAAAAAAAATCAGCTAAAAAGTCATATGACCAGAAATATAATCAAACAACAAACCCCCTCATGAGTTTCTGACTATATATATTTCCAAGAAAAATCCAGGTGCAGAGAAGCCACAGCATCTCTCTGGGTTGGTAATTGCTCCAAGAGGTTCCGGAATTGCCTGTACTTTGAAGGAAGAGGGTAGAAGTCGAAGTCATCCCCCCTTTGGATGCGTCTGGTCCAACTGATATGGCCCACAGAATCTTCATACTTGAGGAGTCCCCCAAATTTGTGATCAGACTGCATGGAATTGAGATGGTTGAAAACCATTGCCTTGAAACGCACAAACCTCATGGATATAGACTGTAGAGCCATGGAGGTGGTCGAGATAGGGGTGTGGTCGCTGGGAAGCATTTCTGGGCAGAGGAGGCTGATGATGTTGTTACACAGATCAGGATCATAGATGATGACAAGCTGGGATGAAGACATGATATGGAGGTTGTTTATTGTATGTAAGGAGGATGTATGTGGGACCTTTTATGGATGTAACAAGGGGATGTAGTATGGGAAGGGTGACTGGTGGGGATTGGGATGAAAGGACTGCACCTCAGCAGTCCTTTTATGCCTCACCCCTCCAGCTGGTCACACCTCTGATCAGCTGGAAGGGTGACTGATCACCCCTCCATCTGATCATTCTTTCAGTGGGGATCAGTCACCCCTGCAGTGGTGATCAGTCACCACTGGAGGGGATCAGTCACCCCTCTAGCATGGTGACTGATCACCTTGCCTGTCCTCCTGCACACTTCACACATGGAGGAGCCATGTTGAAGTGTGCAGGCCTTGCCGATAATCTCAGCTCAGCCTATCTTCGAATTGACTTCGAAGATCATTCAGAATCACTTCAATGGTAACTCATCAAAGTGATTTCGATGGAGCTTCTTGTCAATTCAAAGTACATTTGAATTCAAAAATTGAATTTGAATGTACTTCGATCTTGATGCCTGGTCCGCGTAAGTCCGCGCATGGCCAATGCTCCAGGTGGAATCTTTGATTGCACTTCAAAGATTCCTCCTGGCCTTCAATTTCTCTTTGAATTATCTTTGAATACATTGGTTAAAAAAAAAAAAAAAAACTTCGATGTTAGTTCGAAGTGAAACCGTAAATGTGGGTCCGTGGTGTAGATTACAGGGCCGCAGTATTTCCTCCTTACACCACCGTTGATACCTTTGTGAGAAATCAAAGTTAGCCAAAACTAACTTAGCTGCGAGAATAGGTAAGCCTATCCGCAGTCCAGAACCACATGTTCACAGAGCTGATGATCCAATAATCATGCTTCCCCAGACTTAGGCAGATCGAGTGAAAACTCAATTCTAGCTCCAAACCCAGGCAGAACAAGCTCAAACTTGATTCCAGCTCCAACTCAGGCGTTACCAACGACCACCCCAGAACTCACAAAGAGGATAACCAGCAACACCATATCTAGTAAGTTGAAAGTTTCCTCTTTGATGAAGATAGAAAAAAGAAAGACACATGAATATGTAGAAAGCTAATCAATGTTTATCATTGTGCAGAAAAAGCTCGAAACGATCATAGCGCGTAAAAGGTTTAACACCTATCACAAGACTATTGATTGTGAGTTATAGCCTGAAAAGAAAGATCACTGATTGCAGGAAGAAGCTGATTATGCTCTTCTTCTTTCTACGATCCTATAGACCGTAGACAACTCTCATTCTCCTTTTCTTATCTGATTCAGTCCTATTATCCCCTCTTGACTCTCTCTCTCTTCTCACTCTTTTTCTCTCTATCATCTTGAGATTATCCTGCGCTGCTTTCAGGTAATTATTCTTTGCGCTATCGATTCTTACTTGAGAGTCTAACTAAAAGGAAATGAATGATTTCAGTTGTTCCAAATCTAACAGATTTACAGTCTCAAACGTTTTTATCAACGACCTACCTTGATCAACTGAAAGCAGCTCAGGATGCCTCCTCGAAGGAAAGTGGCTATCAAAGGAAGTTCTGGGATGGATCAAATTGACAACACTCAGCAAATCAAAAATATGTTTGATGACAATGTTGGAAATCCTTACAGTCCCGAAAAAGACCACGTCAACGTTCCTCGATTTGATGGCAATAACTTTCCGATCTGGGAAACCAAGATGCAAATGCACCTACGTCCCAGGAATCTCCTTAGATTCATAGAAGAACCACTTCCAGAAGATCTCAATAGAACAATGAATAACAATGACTAACAATGCCCAACGAGCATGCAGCATTCTAGCGCAATTGGTGTCTAACGGAATCTTTCTAAGTGTTATCAATAGGCAGAATGAGGAAGACCCCTTCTCAATTTGGATGGGGATAAAAACCATATACGCCTCTGACTCCATGCTCTCGGTATTTCAAGTTTGGAACAAATGGCTTGATATTCAATTCAACAGCGACATTGGCGCGTACATCTCTAGCATGGAGGAAAGTCTGGCCAAATTCAATTCAATTGGTCTAAAAGTTCCTGACGTTCTAATTGGGTGCGGTATCGTCGGCAAGATCACAAAGAAACGACCCTTGCTCATGCAAGCGCTATTTGCGGACATTTCTGCTCTGTCGAAGCCAAAGCATATCATTGCTAAATTACGGGACATTGGACAACATGAACTGGCCACCAAGTTGAGTGTAACAGAGAAAATGTTGTTACCCATGACCTCGGCTCTCATCACTGAAGCTAGAGGTGGATCAAGAAAAGGCCTTGTTCTGTGCAGACATGGGAAGCACAATCCCTCGGCTGCGCACTCGGAAGATCACTGTTGGATGTTAAATCCTGAACTACGACCAACAAAAAGACCGCGAGCCTACATCACCGCAGCGGAAGACTCAATAGTGAGACCCTCCTTTACTTACCATGTAACTGGAGATAAAGGAGGTGATCTCACTACTATCCTGGATTTGGGCGCTAGCAATCACATGTTAAATTCTCTAGAATACTTTGAATAAACCAAATTGACTCATGTTAACATCATGACAGGATGTGGTGTATCCGAGCTGACGGCAGTGGCTAGAGGAATCGCTATGTTACGGTTAGAAAATGGAGAATCAATACGCCTTCTCGACGCTCTGTATGTACCAAAGCTTGCCAGAAATCTGATTTAAATGGTGCAGCTCCTCAAAACCACACTGACAATCGCAGAGCGCAACAAGAAAATTTTTGTTTCAATCGATAAGAAGGCATCTTTTGAAGTGCACCTCGAAAACGGGCTGTTAGATATTCGAGGCATATTGCAATTGGTACCATCTACGCATGTGTATACGTCAGTGACGGCGCAGCCTCTAGACAACTATGTAAAATGGCACAACCAATTAGGGCATGCAAGTTCTGGGCAGATTAAGATGATGATTGATGAACCGGTGGATCTCAAGAAGATACGAGCATGTACCGCATGCATGAAAGGAAAGCTGACTAGGCTTCCTTTCAACGGACACTTCAAAGAAGCTACGCATCCGTTGGCAATCGTACATGGTGATCTCGTCAGACCCATCACTCCCAGCACAAACGGTGGAGCGCAATATTTTCTCACTTTGGTGGATCAATATACTGGTTATATACACACGATTATCATGAAGGAAAAAAGTCAATCAACAGTTGAAATTGAAAACTTCAAGAACTTCTTTCAGAAGCAAACTGGATACTTGATGAAGAAGCTTGTCACAGATGGAGGAGGTGAATTCTGTAACAAGGCACTGGGTGAGCTTCTCAAGCAAGATGGTGTACAGCACAACGTTGCGCCGGCCTACAAGCCTCAAAATAACGGTCTGGCAGAAAGGGCAAATCGTACCGTCATTAATATGACTCGATGCTTGCTGATGCAAGCAAATCTTGCTCCGGAATGGTGGGGTGAAGCCGTAAAAACGGCAACAGCAACTACCAACTGCTTACCTTTGTTAGCGTGCAGCAAGATGTCACCAATGGAACTTATGTTCAAAACGAAGCCAAACATGAAATTCTTTTGACCGTTTGGGTGCAGGGTTTGGGTCGTCAAACCCAAGCAACACAGAGATGGAAAATTTGATTCAATCTCGTGGGAAGGTATTCTCCTAGGATGAGAACAACTATTTGTCGTACAACATAATTCGAATTGAAGACAAGGCAGTAATAACCGCCAAGCATGTTCATTTTGATGAAGCATGCTATCCCAAACTGTCTGCTATAGGAAGAATAAACTCAAGTACAAGATCGGAAGAGAAGATTCTTCCTTCTTTCGTTGAAGACCACCCAATGCCGTACAACAAAGAGGAGCACGTTCCAGATGAAATCCTAGAAGAATCCAAGGAATAGGAAGAGCAGGAAATCAATAAGATAATACACAATCTGAATGACACCGGCTCGGTACAGGAAACTGGGAATGTAAACGGTGAGGATTGTTCTAAGGTGACGATTGGGGGTGCGCGATATGCTTGGACAACTGGTCCGCCGGCGAAGGAGGTGATAGGCGGTATCAATGAGAGGAATGTGGTGCAGGAACGGCAAAGGCAGGCTTATCTTGTGGAGCTGGTGGTGGAACCAAAGAACCATCATCAGGTGATGAAAGGAGGGGAGAGGAAGAAATGGGAAGCAGCGGAGAGGAAGGAGCTTCAGAACATGGAGGAGCATGGTGTATGGGAAGTGCATAAGAGAAATCAATCCGATGTGCCAATCCCGGCAACTTGGGCGTATAGAAAGAAACTAGGGGTCAACAATCAAGTGATTGAATATAAGGCTAGAATATGTGCACAAGGATTTCGGCAAACCTATGGCATCAATTTTCTAGTGAAGTATGCGCCAACCGGTAAACCAACTTCGCTCCGATATCTGATATCATTCGCAGTGAACAACAACTTCAAATTACGCCAACTTGACGTGCAAAGTGCGTTTCTTACCTGTCCGCTGGAAGACAAGGTAACTCTAATTCCTCCACCAGGACTAGAATTCCTGGACGGATCCATCTTAGATCTGAAGAAGGTCATCTATGGTCTAAAACAGGCGCCTCTTGTTTGGTATAAACAACTAACAACCTATCTCACAAAATTGGAATTCAAAATATCAATTTCGGACCCATGCGTTTTCTGGAGAAGTGAAGAAAGCAATAAACCTGCTACGTGGATATTTGCGCATGTTGACGATCTTGTGATCATCAGCAAGGATCCGGAGGTCTTCAAGAAAGAAATGGAACTAGAATTTAAAATCAAGTACCCAGGGGAAGCGGTCTTCCTGCTAGGCATGAACATTGAACGATTCAGCGATGGTCTGCAAATAAACCAGACGCAGTGAATTGAGAGGAAGCTGCAAGAATTCAATCTCACGAATGAGTATATGGCCTTGTGTCCGTTAAATTCAAGGGAACCATTAAGAAAGGCAACACAGCTCGAAATTCTTGAATTTGAGAAAACAGGAGTAAGTTATAGGGCCTTGGTAGGATCGCTAAACTACTTAAGCATCCTAACAAGGCCAGATATTTTGTTTGCGGTTAGCACTTTATTTTAGACAAGTGAGATGTGTGAGCCAACTTATGGAGCACACTGAGCGAGACACAAAAGAGATCCAACCTTTCAGACGAGTGAGATGTGTGAGCCAACTTATGGAGCACACTGAGCGAGACACAAAAGAGATCCAACCTGAGACACAAGATATCGTGGATCAGTGATTTGAGGTTACGACCGAGTTGAGTGAAGGAATTTCAAGCAGACCTTTTAGACGAGTGAGATGTGTGAGCCAACTTATGGAGCACACTGAGCAAGACACAAAAGAGATCCAACCTAATACAACCCATGTGAGTAAGAAACTGATATGAAGAAATATAGATGAAAGAAAACAGACCTGAGACACGAGATATTGTGGATCAGTGATTTGAGGTTACAAACTAGTTGAGTGTCATGAGCCGTATTGTGGGCCCGCCCGCACCAGAGCCTGCACCACATGTAGATAGTCTATTGCGTACATGTCACAGACAGGCCACTATATAGTCTGTCAGGACAAGGATCCACATCCCTTCCTCATCCTGCAATCTACATTATAGGATCCCGAAACCCCAGAAACCCCAGAACCCCAGTGCCTTCCTCACCCAAGATCAGACCATAACATATTGCAGGATCTAACACTACGGAGACAAAGGCAAGAAACCCAAACAACCCTGACAAACAGATAACCCAAGAAACCCCAACCTCATCCGCGCCCAAAAGATGGATGACGTGGAGCAACTCCGACAACAGCTTGAGGAGATGACCCAAGCAAGAGAAAATGAACGATCCCGCCGAAAAGCGGCCGAAGCCCAATGGGACCAACCTTCCCAACCAACCATCCCCACCCCACTCCGCGGACCAAAGATTGCATGTCCCAACAAGTTCGATGGTGAGCGCGGGACGAAGGCAGAAACTTTCTCCCGACAAGTGGCAATTTACACCTCGGTCAACAGCTCCATGTTCCCAGACAACAGGTCAAAGTTGTTGTTTGCTGCGTCCTACCTTACCAGACCCGCCGTCGTGTGGTCCGCCCCGTACATTGACCTAGTCACAGAAGGAGCGGACTTCTCGTACGCCGGGTGGACAAAGGATTTCGCAGCAATGTATTTTGACTCCAAGAAGAAAAGGAAAGGCGGAACGTGTGTTGCAAGCGCTACAACAGACAAGGACCGTGGCCGACTGCACCCACGAATTTCTCACCCATGCCACCACCACCGGATGGGAGGTCCCAACCCTCATCAGCCAATGCCGACAGGGCCTAAAACGGGACATTTGGACTGCACTGGTATTGGCCCGCACTACCTTTGGTACCGTTAACGAGGCAGCAAGCCTGGCCATGGAGCTTGACTCTGAGTTGCACGGAGCGGAGGCAACCTCTGGATTGGCGAAGACCCAGCCAGACCCCGACACCATGGACACATCTGTGATCACCGGCTGACTGTCTGAAGACAAGAAGGTCCGCATGATGCGGGAGGGCCGTTGCTTCCTCTGCGGGACGCGTGGACATCTTTCCCGGGAGTGTCCAAACAAGAAGGGGAAAGGACCGACACCCGCCTCAGTATCCACACTCAAAGACCAGGTCCGACAGCTAGCCAATGGATTGGCAACGCTTAAAGCGGAGGGACAGGCGGATAAGACCGGAAAGGGGCGGGCTGAAAAGTCAAAAAATGGTGATGCTCGGGAATGAAGGTTGTGCCTTTCCCGAGCGTAGCGGAGTTGTCATGTAGTATTGGTGCTAGTCAGACATTACATGTAAGTGAAATTGATCCCCAATGTTTCCTTACATGCACCATCACAACTTCCAGAGCCACACACACAAAACCCTACCCCCCCCTATTATTCCTCATCAACTCTGGAGCAACCCACGACGTTTTGAGCGAGTCGTACGCATCCCGATGGGGATTGCTTGAGGCTGCATCGGCATCAAAACGGACCGTCTTTGGATTTGACGGGTCCGTAAGCAGAGCAACCCATGAGATTGACCTAATCCTGAACAATGAACCCCGCCCATCCCGGTTCATCATTACGAGACTGAAAGACTTGTATGATGGGATCTTAGGGATGCCCTGGATCCGCCAGTACGGACACCGAATCGATTGGAAAAACCGTACCCTATGGAACCCCGACATTGCAGCCGCTTTGGCGGTTTCGTCTATCCCGAAAAACACCCCAACTGGCAAACCGGGGAAAGCTAGGAGAATAGACCAGGGGGTGTGTGTTTTGAACACAATAACACCCCTGCAATGTGAGTTCGATGGCCCAAGTTTTACTATTTCTCCCGAAAGGGCTGGCAAGCTTGTACACCCTGTAGATAGCGTCCCGAGCCCCATGCGGAACCCTGAAACCCAACATGCCAAACAAGTACCCGATGAAACCGTATCCCATGAAAGTGGTGCTACTGCTGAAGCAGTATTGTCCTATCCGCCAACACCCCCGCAAATGGTCCACAGGCCCACGGGGAAAGCTAGGATTAGTGACGAGGGGCTGTGTGCTTACAGCACAATAACGCCCCCGCAATGTGAGTCTGACAACCCCCCACCCCATACCGTACTTCCCGAAACAGCTGGCAAGCTTTTACACCTCGTAAATAGATCCCCAATTGCCGCAAGGAACCCCGAGACCCAACGCTTTGACCAGGCAACCAATGAAATTATTGCTACTGCCAAGGCAGTATTGTCCTCTCTGCCAACATCCCCGCAAACGGTGTGGGAGAACTTATATACCAGAGGTGCAGCACTGAAGCTGAGCCCGCAGCCGCAGGCTCAGCGGCAGGCTGAGGCTGAGGTAAGGGGGCATTTACCAAATGTCATCGGACATTCCGCGGGGAAAAGCACGGGGCGCAGCATGTGACATTCCATAGTTGGCGCGGGCGATTGGTCGAGCGGACGAAGGCCGCTTCAGTATGCGCGACGTAATGGACCGGGCGGAACCACGGGGTTTGGGGCGCCAGGCCGCAAGCGGAGCGGGGGCAGAAGGAGCGGAGTCGTGCACAGGGGAGCGACAGACGACTGCGGGGGTCAACGGGGTATAGGAGTTGGGGGCAGGCTGTGGTGCAATGCGGGATTGAGGAGACAGGAAAGTAGGGTTCCAGGAACAGTACCGGGGATTGCGGGACATGATCGGGGGACTGTTGTATAAATAGAGGGTTGTACCAGGGTTGCGGGTCTTATCTTATCTTATCATCTTAGTAGATAGCTATCAACTACAGCGCATATAAGAAAATCTCATTGTTTAGAGCTCTCTCTGCGATTATTCAGCGTGTGCGGACAAGCGGAACTGTGTAGGGCAACATCAGGACAACGAACGCAAGAGGAACCGTCCCCTTGCTGAGTATAAGGTGTTGCAGGGAAACCAGTTGACTATCCGCTGACAGTGTTTATCCCGCAGAGGAAATCAAAGAACCACCGGAACCAACCAGGAAGAAGGGCAACCTACCATTTCTGATACCGAGGTCGTCTTTATTTCCACAACGGTCTACAGGCCCTGGGGGAAAGCTAGGATTAGTGACGAGGGGGTGTGTGCTTATAGCACAATAAAACCCCCGCAATGTGAGTCTGATACATGTTCCCCGCATTTGATTCCCGAAACAGCTGGCAAGCCTCTTTCCCCTCTAGGACATACCCCAGAAGTGATCAATGCGGCCAAAACGTCATGGTCAACATCAGCCCAATTAGCAGCAAAAGGAAAAACCACGACTGCGGTACGGAGTACTGAAGAATTGGTACCGCAGTGCTACCACCGACACCTTGACATGTTCCAGAAATCAAGCGCTGTGAGCCTGTGTCTCTTGAGTGACAACAGAACACAAGGGATTGGGGAAAGTTAAGCAATAAATTGCTTAGTGGGAAAATACACACACTTTATGAAATGGTAATGAAAAGATCTTAAATGATCTGGGGAGCAGCCAACTGAGGGTCTGCCTCTTCTTCCTCAAATGAAACTGGGAGAAGGAGCCTGGTCAAAGGAAACTGAACACCAGCCAATCTTTTTCTGGTCAAAAGAAAATGACAAAAGGATCCTTAGATGGAAACCTGGTTGATTTTCCCTGATAAAATCAACAAAAATGCAGGGGGACAAGATCTAGGAGTGATCAATTAATCTGGTCTTATGAGAAGCTTTATAAAGCAGGAATTTATCCTATAGAATTATACCAATATTGGTGTGCCAGTGACTTAGTAGGAAGAGGGAAAGGGGGGAGGATAAGACAGAACAGACAGACTAGAGAAGAAGGACTTGGGAGGAGTTGATGATGTTGCAGAAGAAGGGAATCACTGGTTGATTAAATGACAGCTGGACTGGGAAGTAATCAGAGAAGTGAGGAGCCTTACTTAGTATTCCAAAATCTTGTTGAGGAAGCTGCTGGGTTCAACTGGTTGAAGTCCTTTTACTGAAGTGTGTGGTTGTTGTGTGGTATTCTGGAGTCTGTGTATCTTCTGGGGTGTAGAGGATACTCAGACTCAAAAATTTTCATAGTTTGATGACATAAGCAGTGCAGGCTTGTGGTCAGCTTGCATCTGAAACACAGCGTAACAATATATAGAATAAATTCACCAGCAATTCATTACTCTGTGAAGGAGTAAGATGTAGAGAAAGTGCTCAGTTGTAACTAGGGCTAAAATATGATGAGGAAACAGAATCTGAAGTCAAAACAAGTGTAAGTTCAAAACTGTAAAAGATATGATTAAGTTTTGGTCTAAAAATGTGTGTAAGGAAGACTTGTAGGCTAATGGTATTAGCTCTAAGGCTGACATTCCCTACCACCAAAAGAGGTTGCATCTACAGGATGTACCTTAATCAGTTGTTCCTTTTTTCACTCCTGAATCTCATAAGTAGCGTGCTAGATTCTGGCATGTCTTGTTCCAATAGCCACTCATCTTGATCAGCACTCATACCCTTGTATCTGGCTAGGTACATTTTAACATCTCTGTTATCAACTCTTAGTATTTTTTCTCTGAGAATTTTTGAGATGACTTTGTCCTTGGTGGATTTCTCTAATGTGGGGATGACTACTTTGACTTGCTGCCTGAGAGGGAACTTGGTGAGATCAGGGGAGTGATATGGTTTTGCTAAACTGACTGGGAAGGTGGGGTGCTTCCTGCTGAACTCTTCTCTAAGGTTCACCTCTACTGCATTCTTTCCATGCAAGGCTTTAATGACAAAGGGACCAGAAAATGAGTCTCTCATCTTCTTGGGACCAGAGAGATTGTTGAATTTGGTAGTTGAGATGAGGACCTGATCTCCTACTTTGAACTCTGGTTCCTTATGGGTCTTGTCCCATCTATCTTTATTGTAGGCAGTAGCTTCTCTAATGCATTGTCATGTTCTCTAGCTTTATCAAACATTTTTCCATAGGTGCATGCTGTGGGATGGATGTCAATATTATCTTGTTTTATGAAGTCTTTTGGGAGGTTAGGGAGCCAGCCTTTTTCCAAGATAGCAGGAGCTTTACCTGTAGTAGAGTGTACACTGGTGCTATAAGCCAATTCCAAGATGGGTAGTAAGGAGACCCAGTCATGAGTGTACCCATCATTGTCCTTAAATTCAAGTCCATAGGCACAGAAACTCCTGATCATTTCCTCTGATGTTTGGATCATTCTTTCAGCTAGCCCATCAGTCTGAGGGTGGTAAGCAGTGGAGAAAGAAAGCTTTGTGCCTAGCATACTGTGCAACTCAGTCCAAAATTCAGAGGTCAATTTAGGGTCTCTGTCAGAGATGATGACTCTTGGTATTCCTGTCCTTGGCATTACTCTGTTCCAGAAAAGTATGGCAGTGCCCATGGCAGAGTCTTCTTTGAAACAAGGAATGAATATTGGTGCTTTGGAATATCTGTCAACTACCACTAGGCAGGCATTATAGCTAGCTGCTCCTCCTGGTGATAAGGATGTTACCCAGTCCATGTTGATTATATCCCAAGGCTTGGAAGGTTCAGCTATCTTCATTAGTAGTCCAAATCTTTTTCCAGTTGTTTTATTTGCTTTTTGGCACCTTTCACAGGAAGCAAAATACTCAATAGTGTCTTTTCTCCAAGTGGTCCAACAAGCTGTATCAGCTACTTTCTCTATAGTTCTGTCTTCAGACAAATGACCAGAGTAAACACTATAATGACACTCATGGAGGATGGTGTTGATATTAGGGGTGTCTACTATAACTATCACTGAATTATGCTTGTCTCTGAAGTAGAGGAGTTCATCAAAGAGGGAGAATCTTCCTTCTACATAGGACTTCTTCCATGGTTCTTGTAAGGAATTTCTGAGCTCATTGTCTTTTTGGTCTTTCCTGAGTAGCTGCAGTAAGATAAGTGCATTCTTGTCTCTCTCATAACCTTCTCTAACAGATTGAAAGAATTCTTTGGGGAAAGTAGAGATGTGGATGCCCATGATGGGGAACTTGGAGTCATCTTCCTGATCTTCAGGATCATAAGCAGGGTTGCTGGGGTCATTTGGGAGAGCCCATTTACTAATACCATCAGCATTCTTATGAATGTTACATTCTCTGTGTTGGATGGTCATGTTTCCTCTGTATTATTGAATAGCAGTTTGTAATTTTTGAAGTATCTGATGGTTTCTCTTGAAGCTAATCATTTTGAATGACATAAAAAATTTATTGATAATCAGGAGGTAGTTTTGGGCCAAACAAAATGTTGGGTCCACATTGGTGATGTGGTTTTCCTCAGAACTTCCTTTAGGTTGCCTAACTTGTTGCCATGAAGGGAGGATGATGTGATTTTCTTCTTGTCTGATTTATGGGAACCTGTATGTTTGCAGTGTATTGGTTGCAGGATCAGAGTTGACCTGTTTGAGACCATAGCCAGAGGCATGGCTCTTGAACTTAATAGAGCCTCAAGTACTCCTGTTTACAATGGAGAAGCCTGCTTCTTGGGAACCAATGGGCTGTTCACATTTACGAGAGGTACTTTCAAATGCAATCCTCCAACGGTGTCAATTTACTGCTGGAAGGCCTGATACAAGGATTTCTTGAAGCTTTCCAATTTTCCTCTAGCAAGCGAATCTTGTCTCATCACAGCTTGTAAAGACATGAGGAAGGCTATATCTAAATCCACTTCGGCTCTCAAGGCTTTTATTGTGCCAGTGATACTAGTGGTCATAAATGGAGTACAAGTAGATTATCCCAATTGTTGTATATTGGTCAACACAGCTCAAACTCTTTTGTTTGATAGGAAAAAGGGAGAGGTTTTGGTTGGTGCAATGACAGAGCCAGCACTAGGGCTCTTGAATTGATCCGCACTGGTGTTACTCCCTTTTCTGGCTTGAACGACTGGCTGGCTAAGCTCTTTGAAAGGGGATATCCTGATGATGTGTTACTACTTCTAGTCGCGATTTGAAGTGCCTCTAAAGACACAATTATTCCTATTTCGTTATCGAAGGTCTAGTTATTGATGAGCTGAATCATGCCTTAAGTCTTGGAAGACAAAACAAACAGTTCGTATAAAACAAGCAGTCATGATACAACAAACAGTTATGATAAAACAAACAGTCATGAAAAAACAAACAGTTCCGATAAAACAGGTATTACTGTTATATGACTGATGTTGTTTGAGCAGGTATGAATCTGCTTGCCCGCCTTGGTGACTTAGTCTTCTAAAAAGGTATGTTCTGGAGTTCGAGATGCTAAAGGTAGCAGATTTTTATTGGGTATGGGGCTAACACCACATTTTCCAAGCTTATGGCCAGTTGTGTACTTGGAGGAAAAGTATGGATAGATCAATCCATTGAATCCAAAGGCTACTGGCTGTGGGCCTGATAGTCGTATTTCCTTCCAGCTTACAACAAGATGAAGCCTATGCATTGCTTGTGTATTGTTGAATTCGCGAATTCTGACAAGCATGTAGAATTGTTCTTTTTCTTTTCTTTCCTTTGTTGACCGAGCTCTGGAGATCTAAAACCTCTTGGATGACTTGCACTATCCTGGGGGTAGACTTTGGAAGACAGGGACGATTAAACTGATGGCAGGCTCAAGACTGGTTGCCATTCAAGCAGTTGTTTGAGCCAAATATCTTAATCTATTGGCTGCAAACAGGCATCAATTTTTTGTTCGCTTGGGGGCAAGTTTGGAAATTCTCGGACTTGGCAGCCATAGCCAGATAGGGCAATGAAGCTCAAGATTATTATTACCTTTGAGTCATTTGGTTTGCATCGGGCCGTGTAACTGGGTGTAGAGACAGGAGGTGTATTCCTCGTTACGGTAGTGGTGGTGGCAGCGATAGCAATTCCGGAAACAACTTTTTTATCAACTGACAGCAGATGTGGTTGTAATAGGGCGATGACCCTGGGAGGATATCTTGCTCGATCATTATTGAAAGGAATTATGATCCAGTATTGAATACATTACTGGTAGTAGGTGGCTGGGGTGCACCACCAACACTATTTCTGATGATCTCAGCGTAGCCAATGAGACCGGTGGAGGAGATTAGATATACCAACTGGAAGGGTTTTGCATCTTGTTGGCTTGCTTAAAGACTCATCTCTCAAGCTCTTGGCTCTTCCCAAGCATACCAGTCCTGGCCGATGCAACCTCTCCAGACAAGGTATTCTTGTGATGTTGCTGCTTAAGAGAATATGAGGCTCATGGCTAAAACATTGCTTGAGTCATAAGCTCTGACAAGAATCTTGAACTTTCTGTTCGTCAGATTGACCAAGCTCTCTATCTCCGACATCTCTAGTACTACTTCCATGAGCTTGGTGTTATGCTGTGGATGTGGGTGCCAATATTCGGACAAAGTCATGAGTGTGTTTTTATTTTATGTAGAGAATAATTTAGCAAAAGAACCAGAATGTCCGAGATGGAGACTTCCTTTCATTTTTCACTTGTTTTAGCAGCACCAGGAAGTGGTTTGCAATCCTGGGAAATCATAAAAAATTGTTAAATAAAAAGGCAGAACAAGTTCTGGATCTCTGAAACTTCTGAGATAACTTGCCGATTCAAAAGGAGACCTAGCTGACTAGTTTGATTGACTGATTACAAAGACCGTCGAATTGCATTCCAAGGATTTCTCGATGGCCTTGGCCGTTGCCCCAGTGACCGACGATTGACTTAAGGGTAGACTTTCAATGACAGGTCTGATCAAACTGATAGAGGGCTTGGTCCATATGACCTTCTACTTGAAAAATCTTTGCGTTCATTGGCTAGTCCAATTTTACTGAAAGGGACAAGTCTGACCTTCTTGGATTGCCATATCCAGATTCAGAGGGTCTTTCTCGAGGCAAAGGAGATAGATGAAAACTTCTTTGGTCGGGATCCCAAACATCCTCATTGACGCATTAGCGAGTGACTGGGGTGTTGGGCTACCTCCATGCTGGGAGCGAAGCGTTACAACCTTAAGGTCTCCTGAGAAGAGTTGGTCCCTTGGTCTTTGTTGGTCTGTATCGGTAAGAAGCGACTCTGGTATAGGATCCTCTCGAGAGTTTTGGCTCTTTTTGGGGGTTGATGACCATCGACTATACTCCTGAATCTTTGAAGACGCTCCTCAGCGGCGGAGCTGAGTTTGTAAAGCTGCAGCTGTTCAGCTGAGAGATCCCGACGGTTCCCGAGATGAGAAGGCATGGCGGAGAGTTAAAGCCTAGCTGAGCAGATTTGCAGGATTAACAAGGTTCTATGCTTGGTATTGTAGTATTCGGAGGTTTTGTTTTATTGTTTGTTCCTTTTCTGTGTTGTAGCAGTAGCAATAAGAATCAAAGTTCCTCTATGGACAGGATGGTCGGTAGGGGCCTTGACTTTATTATTTTTACCTATCCTGTTGTCTGATGCCTTTTTGGAATATAGGGACAGTAGATCCGATGGCAATAATTGATTTCCAGGGATTTTCTTAGATCCTTTCACTATGTATATTAGTGTAAAGAAATTTGAAGCAAGACCGGAGGTTTTTGTTCAGTTATGAGCGTTGAATTAATTTTGGATTATTTTTATAAGTGAGGTTATCAGCCTCTTAGTTTGAGTAATTGGATAAGAGAAGGATATGTATTTTCAATCTTCGAGTTTTTTCTTTTTTTATTATAGAATGGTAATGGCCTTATTGTTGGTATTTATTTTTAATTTTAGAGGTATGTGACTTCTCTTAAAAAATTTTATAGATATTTTTGAGCGGGAAAAAAATACAAAAAGAGAGGTCTAAAAGGAGATATATTTCCCGATGAGGCCCCCAATTGTGAGCCTGTGTCTCTTGAGTGACAACAGAACACAAGGGATTGGGGAAAGTTAAGCAATAAATTGCTTAGTGGGAAAATACACACACTTTATGAAATGGTAATGAAAAGATCTTAAATGATCTGGGGAGCAGCCAACTGAGGGTCTGCCTCTTCTTCCTCAAATGAAACTGGGAGAAGGAGCCTGGTCAAAGGAAACTGAACACCAGCCAATCTTTTTCTGGTCAAAAGAAACTGACACAAGGATCCTTAGATGGAAACCTGGTTGATTTTCCCTGATAAAATCAACAAAAATGCAGGGGGACAAGATCTAGGAGTGATCAATTAATCTGGTATTAGGAGAAGCTTTATAAAGCAGGAATTTATCCTATAGAATTATACCAATATTGGTGTGCCAGTGAATTAGTAGGAAGAGGGAAAGGGGGGAGGATAAGACAGAACAGACAGACTAGAGAAGAAGGACTTGGGAGGAGTTGATGATGTTGCAGAAGAAGGGACTCACTGGTTGATTCAATGACAGCTGGACTGGGAAGTAATCAGAGAAGTGAGGAGCCTTACTTAGTATTCCAAAATCTTGTTGAGGAAGCTGCTGGGTTCAACTGGTTGAAGTCCTTTTACTGAAGTGTGTGGTTGTTGTGTAGTATTCTGGAGTCTGTGTATCTTCTGGGGTGTAGAGGATACTCAGACTCGAAAATTTTCATAGTTTGATGACATAAGCAGTGCAGGCTTGTGGTCAGCTTGCATCTGAAACACAGCGTAACAATATATAGAATAAATTCACCAGCAATTCATTACTCTGTGAAGGAGTAAGATATAGAGAAAATGCTCAGTTGTACCTAGGGCTAGAATATGATGAGGAAACAGAATCTGAAGTCAAAACAAGTTTAATTTCAAAACTGTAAAAGATATGATTAAGTTTTGGTCTAAAAATGTGTGTAAGGAAGACTTGTAGGCTAATGGTATCAGCTCTAAGGCTGACAGAATTAAGGAGGAGTGTCAGTTAATCCTGACCGCAGTCAATATGCAAGGTCAATCCAAGTCATATGCAAAATGATTCAATCCTAGAAGTCCCGCTCTCACCATCTCTGAGGTCCGGCAGACTCGAGAAGATTTTTGACCAACAACCACCGATCCCAATCCCAACTGACCATTTCCCTTAATCAACCGTTGAGCACCCTATCAGCTGTTTGTTTATCCAATCAATCACTTGAAACCGACTTTGAAGATCTAGGAGGAGTGCAATCTAGTCCAAGTGGAGGTACTTGGAACAGTTTCTTTTTTGTCTTGCTCTCGTCTCTTCACTTCTCTGAACATAAAAAAAAAAAAATTGATCTTTCTTTTTCTCAACACTTTCAGGCTTGTGACTATTTTTCTATTCCTATTCATCTTCAAAGGCGCTGTTATCAACTTGATTTGTTACCAGGATTTATCAAAGCTAAAGGTATAATAAAAATCATTCATTCACATTTATTATTTTCTTTAAGTTTTGTTATCTTTTCTTATTAACACTTGATTGTTTTTGATTTCTCAAGAGTTCTGTTACTACTATTATCTTTTAAGTTATTGCTGCAATAAAGTGTTTGACATCAAAATCTCACACCCGCCCCAGCCCAAAATTGGAACATAGATGGCTGGGACCTTTTTCTATCTGTAACAGAATCTCAAAATCCGCGTATAAACTGACACTCCCTATATCCATGAAGGGGGTACATCCCGTATTTCATGTGTCAATACTCCGCAAACACAGACCCGACAAAATCACGGAACAGCGGAAGGAGGACCCAGAACCAATTAGAGTAGATGGCGGGGACGAGTGGGAGGTCGAAGAGGTACTGGACTGTAGAAGGCGAGGCAGGAAGACCCAATATCTGGTTAGCTGGAAGGGATTTGGAGCGGAAGAGAACTCATGGGAACCGGCGGAAAACTTGAAGAATTGCGAGGAACTGGTAGCGGGATTTAATTCAAGATTTCCAAATGGGGCAACTAATCATCGGCGGACGCGGAGAAGGAAGTGAGGGAGAAATTGATAAGAGGTGGATTTTTTTTTTTATGGTATTGGACAACGAGTGGAGGATTAAGCATTAAAAGGGGGATAATTTCATGAGCCGTATTGTGGGCCCGCCCGCACCAGAGCCCGCACCACATGTAGATAGTCTATTGCGTACATGTCACAGACAGGCCACTATATAGTCTGTCAGGACGAGGATCCACATCCCTTCCTCATCCTGCAATCTACATTATAGGATCCCGAAACCCCAAAAATCCCAGAACTCCAGTGCCTTCCTCTCCCAAGATCAGACCATAACATTGAGTGAATGAAGAGAAAAGGGAAACAGTACATGGTTGCCCGCGGGATCTTAAATGTAACTATAACTGGGTCTAACTACTGCGGAAAAGCTAAAGAGACTATAATAAAGAACTACTTAAGTGATCCTCCTATACAGCTCAATACCCCCCCCTCTTTCAGTAGATTTCTAGATTCAACACTTTGATGAGTTTTTGATGTTTTGGTCTTGCGAGTGACTTTGTCAGACCGTTGGCTTGCATGTCGGAAGTTGAAATGTAGCTGATTAGGATTGTGCCCGCTTCTAGGATTTCGCAGGTCCAGTGATATTTGAGGTCGATATGCTTGGTGCGTTGTTGGTACATCAGATTTTTCGCAAGAGTGATGGCGGATTGATTGTCAACATGAACGTTGCGTGCTGCCAAGGTCGATACCTTGAGCGAGTTGAGAAGATAGGAAAACCACACCGCTTCTTGAGTACCTTTGTAAAGTGCTTGGTATTCCGCCTCAGTGGTTGAGTTCAACACCAAGGGTTGTTTCCTTGACTTCCAGGAAATTATACTGTTACCCCAACGCAATATATAGCCAGTGTAAGATTGACGAGAGTCCGCACAATTTGCAAAGTCAGCGTCGGTAAAAATTTGGGGTTGACCTGCCCCTCCCAAGGAGAGTTTGTACGACTTGGTAGATGATAGATAGCGGATCAGATGAGTAAATGCGCGCCAGTGCAAGACTCCAGGGCACTCGAGGTTTTGGGAGAGTTGGGAGACAGCGAATGCGATATCCAGACGAGTAGCGACCGCAAGGTAGTTGACCGCTCCGACTGCCCAACAATAGGTGACACCCAGTTTGAGGAATGCTTCCCTCTCCTCCTCCGTAGCTTCTCACAGTCTAGTGTTTGGGACCATGGGTGTGTCAGTTCGGTGAGCTTGTGTGAGGCTGTACTCGCTGATCAACGTCTCCGTGTACGCTTGCTGAGAGAGAGTGACTTGGCCGGGTGAGTGTGTGAGTTTTATCCCAAGAAGTGACGAGGCTTGTCCGAGGTCCTCCATCAAATATCAGGGTGTTGATAAACGCACGCCAAGCGCGCACGCCAACGCCAACCCGCACGCCAATTTTTTTTGGCGTGCGGGGCCTACACGCCATTTTTTTTTTGGCGTGTAGGGTCTACATGCCAAAAAAAAAGGGCGTGTGAGACCCACACACCAAAAATGGCGTGTGGTTCCCACTTGCCATTTTTTTTGGCGTGTGGGGCCCCGCACGCCAATTGTTTGGCGTGCGGGTCCCCCCTCGCTCACGTAATTGAATGGGAGTGCCTATTCGATTACGTGAGCGAGCCCTCCCAGCTGAAGAGGTTATACAACCTCGTCGGCCGGGAGGACTTCCTCCTAGCCAACGAGGTTATACAACCTCGTCGGCCAGGAGGAAGTCCTCCCGGCCGGCGAGGCTATACAACCTCGTCGGCCAGGAGGAAGTCCTCCCGGCCAACGAGGCTATACAGCCTCGTCGGCCAGGAGGACTTCCTCCTGGCTGACAAGGTTGTATAACCTCGTCAGCCGGGAGGAAGTCCTCCCGGCTGACAAGGTTATACAACCTTGTCGGCCAGGAGGAAGTCCTCCCGCAGGAGGACTTCCTCCTGGCTGACGAGATTGTATAACATTGTCAGCCGGGAGGAAGTCCTCCCGGCTGACGAGGTTATACCGTCAGCCAGGAGGACTTCCTCCTGGCCGACGAGGTTGTATAGCCTCGCTGGCCGGGAGGACTTTCTCCTGGCAGACAAGGTTGTATAACCCTGTTGGCCAGGAGGAAGTCCTCCCGGCCGACGAGGTTATACAACCTTGTCAGCCAGGAGGACTTCCTCCTGGCCGATGAGGTTGTATAACCTCGTCAGCCGGGAGGGCTTGCTCACGTAATTGAATGGGCCCTCCCATTCGATTACGTGAGCAAGGGGACCCGCACGCCAAACAATTGGCGTGTGGGGCCCACACGCCAATTTTATTTGGCGTGCGGGGCCCACACGCCAAAAAAAAATGGCGTGTGGTAACCACACGCCATTTTTGGCGTGTTGGTCTCACACGCCCTTTTTTTTTGGCGTGTAGACCCTACACGCCAAAAAAAACTGGTGTGTAGGCCCCGCACGCCAAAAAAAATTGGCATGCGGGTTGGCGTTGGTGTGCGCCGTTGGCGTGCGTTTATCAACGCCCAAATATCAATCCGAGATGCGTTTTTTGAATCAATCAACATCATGACTGACGATGACCATGTTGTCTATGTAGACGTGTACAAAGCAATGCCAGCCTGAAAAATTTGAGATGAATAAACAGGGATTGGCCGGAGACGCCTCAAAGTTGATTGAGTCGAAAAAAGATTTGAGATCTCTATACCACACCCGAGGGGCTTGACAAAGGCCGTAGATAGACTTCTTGAGTTTCAGGCAGTGACCGGGTGGAATGTTGAGGCCAGACGGTGCACAAAGATACACAACTTCTTCGAGGACGCCGTTGAGGAACACGTTCTTGACGTCCATCTGGTGGATAGCCATGCCCTTGGTGACTCCAACGGTGATAACGGTTCGGAGTGCGGACTGGCGGCCTGTTGGAGCGTATGTTTCTCCCACATTTACACCCTCCTCCTGAGTGTTACCCTCCGCGCATAACCGAGCCTTGAGCTTGATTGGTATGCCGTCAGCGTCGTGCTTTCGGCGAAAGACCCAGACCTTTCCAATAAGCCGGAATCTGGGTTCAATCGGGATCACCTCCCACACGTCAAGGCGCTGCATGGCATTGAGTTCCTCAGTGATTGCCGCTAGCCAAAGCTCCGAGTCTGCAGATTGCATTGCCTCCCTGTAATTCCGCGGAACGTTGTCAAGGGGGTGAGCCGGTGCCAGAGCATTCATTGCTATTGGTTTGTACCACGGCTTGGTGGAGGAGAATGATGTAGCCATGTTTGCTCCACACTTTGTTGTGAGGATGTTTGAGTGATCAATGTTGGCTGTGACAGGCTTTGGGGGTGGTTGATCCTTTGGCACCCATTCCCACCCCGGATTGTTTGGGGGTTGAATAGGGGGGGTTGGGGGCAGTGAGTGGTGAGGTTCTGCTGCGGGAGCAGTGATAAACAAATCCACCGTTGTACTGGAAGAGTTGATTGAACCGGACACCCCGTCCGGTGGCGGATCAGGGACGGATGGAGAAGTATCCCCGTCATCGGCAGAGGAAGGCTTGTCTATCTGGGGTGAAGAGATGGATAAGTCATCAAAGAAGTGGGAAATGACAGTACCGGCTGGAGAACAAGTGGAGATTCCTGGAAAAACAGTCTCATCAAATTTGACGTTGTGACTGAACTCCACCTTGTTTCCTGGCATGAGTATTCTCCAGTTTGGAATACCCAGCCAGTAACCTATGAGGATTCCCTCCTTGGCAGTGTCGCCAAATTTTCCCTGACGCTTTTCCTTTGGTATGTTGACGTAAGCTTTGGAGCCAAAAACCCTGAGACAAGAGTAGTCAAATTTTTGGTTGAACCAGAGCTCGTGCGGCGTCTTCCATTTGATCTTCCGGGTTGGAGTGATGTTCTCGTATAAGACTGCAGTTGAGACCGCTTCACCCCAAAGTGTGGCTGGAAGATTTGCTTCTTTGAGAAGGGCTCTGGCCTTTTTGCTTGTTGTCCTATTTCCTCTTTTGGCAACCGAGTTTTGTTGAGGGGTGTACGGAGCTGTTACATGATGTGTAATCCCGTTTGAGTCAAAGAACGCTTTGAATTCAGTTGAGTTGAATTCCCCACCTCCGTCAGTGATGACGTTGACTATGTTTGCCTTGTGAAAATTAGTCACCGCACGATAATATGATTTGAATTGCTTGAATGCCTCATCTTTGGTGCAAAGGATGTACACGACTTTGAAGTAAGAGAAGGCATTGGTAATTTTAAAGTAATTGAGACCTCCGCCCACAGTTGGGGGGGGTTGATAAATGCACGCCCCCCCGGGCACGCCCACGCCCACGCACGCCCTTAAAAAAAAAGGCGTGCAACCCGCACGCCTTTTTTTTATCGGCGTGCGTCCTGCACGCCCATCCTTGGGCGTGGGCACGCCTGTAGATGGGCGTGCAGTTCGCACGCCCATCTACAGGCGTGCAACACCCCCAAGGAGGGCGTGCAGCCGCACGCCCTGCCGGGGAGGACTGCAAGCCCCTCGGCCGGAGGGATCCCCCCGGTCGAGGAGGTTATACAACCTCCTTGACCGGAGGGAATCCCCCTCCGGTCGAGGAGGTTATACAGCCTCCTCGACCGGAGGGATTCCTCCCGGTCGAGGAGGTCATACAACCTCCTCGGCCGGAGGGGGATTCCCTCCGGTCGAGCAGGTTGTATGACCTCCTTGACCGGAGGGATCCCTCCCGGTCGAGGAGGTCATACAACCTCCTCGGCCGGAGGGATGCCCCCCGGTTGAGGAGGTTGTACAACCTCCTCGACCGGAGGGGGATTCCCTCCGGTCGAGGAGGTCATACAACCTCCTTGGCCGGAGGGATGCCCCCTCCGGTCGAGGAGGTTGTATGACCTCCTCGACCGGGAGGGATCCCTCCGGTCAAGGAGGTCATACAACCTCCTTGGCCGGAGGGATGCCCCCTCCGGTCGAGGAGGTTGTATGACCTCCTCGACCGGGAGGGATCCCTCCCGCCGAGGAGGTTATACAACCTCCTCAACCGGAGGGGGCATCCCTCCGGCCGAGGAGGTTGTATGACCTCCTCAACCCCTCCGGTCGAGGAGGTTGTATGACCTCCTCGACCGGAGGGGGATTCCCTCCGGTCGAGGAGGTCATACAACCTCCTCGGCCGGAGGGATGCCCCCTCCGGTCGAGGAGGTTGTACAGCCTCCTTGACCGGAGCTGATGTCATGCGTACATTGTTGTGTACGCATGACATCAGCATGTGTATAGGCAGGGGCGTGCCCCC
The DNA here is from genome assembly GCA_007896445.1 of Puccinia hordei. NCBI lineage: Eukaryota > Fungi > Basidiomycota > Pucciniomycetes > Pucciniales > Pucciniaceae > Puccinia > Puccinia hordei. The sequence goes on along the minus strand of RDRW01000060.1, from coordinate 34,200 downwards.
TGCCTATATACATAGAAAGGGCGTGTTGGTCGCACGCCCTTTTTATGTGTATAGGCAGGGGGCACGCCCCTGCCTATACACATAAAAAGGGCGTGCGGTTCGCACGCCCTTTTCTGAACAGGGCGTGCGACCGCACGCCTGAAGTCTCGCACGCCGATGGGCGTGCAGCCCCCACGCCGATAAAAAAAAGGCGTGCGGGCAGCACGCCTTTTTTTTTATCGGCGTGCGTTTGGCGTGGGCGTGCCCGGGGGGGCGTGCATTTATCAACCCCCACAGTTGGGGGAGTGATTTTTCCGCTGAGATCCATGTAGACATATTCTAGCACATGGCTCGGTTATGGAAGTGTTTTAGAGAATGGGAGCAAAGTAGATTTAGAAAGGCGACATGATCTCCACTCTAGTGTTGAGTGGTTGACTCCAAACATGATTTTCAATGCTTCTTGGCTAGGATGACCCGCCCATTTGTGAGCAAGTGAGCTATCAGCAACGGCGCTTCTAGCAACGGTTGGGTGAGATTGCTCACCTGGAGGTTGGACTGGTTTTCCGTCGAGAACGAACACGTTTCCTTGGACTTTTCCTTTGAGAATTGGAGGGTCGAGATGGAGATCGACTACCTCAAAGTCTGGGGAATTGAGATTGGCCGATCCGTTAGGTTTTTGGACTACACAACCTTTGCAGTATAGTCTTCCCGAGCTTATAAGAGGTTGGACTACTTGAGGAACGTGTAATGCTTTTAGTTGTATAGTTGAACCGAGTCCGTTGTCAATGTGGACGTATCCGGTACCTTAAACCTTCATAGACTTTCCGTCAGCGATCTCAAGTGACAAAGAGATTTTCTTGTAAGACGAGAAAAACTCCTTCTTTGGAAACAGGTGATCAGAGCATCCTGAGTCGAGGAACATTGTTAGATTTGAGTTGGCAGAGAAGGCTTTCTTGGGGTTGATGCAACGGTAGGCCCCTTCACTCGCGATGTTGCTGGATTCAGACTTGTCGTTGACAGCTGCTTTGGCCTGTTTCTTGCCCTTCTTTTTCTTCCTTAATGCTGGATGAAGTTGCCAACATTGGCTGGCTGAGTGTGTAGTTGCGGGATTATGAACACTGCCTTTGCAGTATGCTACTGTGGCCTTGAGAGCTGACTCGGACTTGACTGTGATGGTTTTAGGAGCCAAGATCGATACGGCTGAGAAGCTGTTGATCTTTGCCTGGATGAATTCCTTAACCTTTTCAACGGTTATTGGGCGTTTGTCTGCTAAGCGGTCCTTGAATGAGATGAGTGAATCAGGGAGCTTCACAATGATTTGCTCCGCAAGCATGTGGTTGTGGAGGTGAATTTTATCTGGAATCCCAATGATTAAGCCAACTGAAGATATGGTTGATAAGTGAGCATTCAAGTCTTCAGAGAATGTTGGAAGGTCTTTTTGGTATTCCAGATTGCAAAACAATTGGAAAACCTTTGCTTGGTTTTCAGCTGAGTTGCATTCGTAACTCGCAGAGAGCATCTTCCATAGTGCTCTTGGGTCTCTTCTGTTGGTGTCGGTGACAAACTTGTTGTTGTTAGTTTGACCCATGGTGCAAACAAGGATTCCGGCCGCCTTGCCTCTCCTAGCCTTGTGTAACTCGAACTTGGTTTCATCTTATTCCGGTGGTGCTGGAATGTTGCGAAGAAGGTATTTATCAAGATTGAGTTCTTGACAGTATGCTAGAACTTGGGTCTTCCATTCGGCCCAAGTTGTATTCTTAAGGCTTGGAACGGTGTCCTTGGCGGTTTTTTCGGAAGTCATTGTGAGTGATTGCAAACCGGTTGGATATCTATTAAATGTTGGTTAACCAGCGCTAGACTGGGCTCATAACCTTTTATACGAGTGAGATGTGTGAGCCAACTTATGGAGCACACTCAGCGAGACACAAAAGAGATCCAACCTGAGACACAAGATATCGTGGATCAGTGATTTGAGGTTACGACCGAGTTGAGTGAATGAATTTCAAGCAGACCTTTTAGACGAGTGAGATGTGTGAGCCAGCTTATGGAGCACACTGAGTGAGACACAAAAGAGATCCAACCTAATACAACCCATGTGAGTAAGAAACTGAGATGAAGAAATATAGATGAAAGAAAACAGACCTGAGACACAAGATATTGTGGATCAGTGATTTGAGGTTACGGCCTAGTTGAGTGAATGAAGAGAAAAGGGAAACAGTACATGGTTGCCCGCGGGCTCTTAAATGTAACTACAACTGGGTCTAACTACTGCGGCAAAGCTAAAGAGACTATAATAAAGAACTACTTAAGTGATCCTCCTATACAGCTCAATACTTTATTGCAATATCTGGAAAAACCTGGCATCAAGCACTATCAAGCGGCCGTGCAGGTTTTCAGATATCTATTGGGCTTGAAGAACGTTGGCCTTGTCTACGCTAGAAGTGAATGTAGATCAATTAGGGCGTACGTGGACGCCGATTGGGGGAACTGTCTAGATTCACAAAGGTCAACAACCAGTTTCGTAGTGACAATTGGCAAACATATCATCAACTGGAAATTGTGTAAGCAACCGACAGTATCACTCTCAACCACGGAGGCCGAATACAAAGCTTTGTCCAATTTAGGCAGGGACTTGGCTTGGCTTGCAAATCTACTGAACAAATTGAAAACGCAATGCAAAGTAGAAAATATTGATGTTTGCGTAGACAATCAAGGGGCAATTGATCTAGCAAACAGTGAAACTTCTCAGAATAATTTTTGAACAAAACACATGGATATTTGTTGTCATGCAACCAACCCAACGTACTAAGGGGATTTAGCTGGTCAAAGCGCAAAGGAAAAATGAGACTAGGTTTGTCAAAGATAAGTTCAAAGAAGGTTCAAAGATAAATTCAAAGATAAGATGCTCGAGGGAGTCTGTGAGAAAAACTCAAGGTAATGGGTCAAGTTGGACTCAGAGGATTTTAAGCGTAAAGAACTTTTATTATAATTAACTGAGGAAAGAGAGTGAAGAGAAAAGTACAACAGTATTTATATTAAAAAAGAACTACTGTTGAATCTGAGTGATGAATGAGTGTTGAGGTAAGATACAAGTATGAAGTAAATACACGGATATAAAAAAGATGTACCAATGAGTATGAAGTAAATACACGGATGTAAAAAAGATGTACCAATGAGGTTTAAAGACAATGCTATGACAATAACTATGATTGATTCAAACATGTGATAAAGAGGAACTTCGAACAGATGAGTGATGAGTAAATCCTGGGTGATAAGGTAAGCGCAAGTGCGAGGCTTGATGAAAGAGGGTAAGTGCAAGGCTTTGATGAAAGAGGGTAAGTGCCAGGCTAAGGGTTCAGATCTTGAGTGCTAATTGAAGAAGGGTTATTGATTAGTTTGAAGATACTGAGGATCACCGGATTAAGCAATTCCTAGCTTTTAGAAATGCTAGTTCGAAGGAGGTTGACTAAATGTTGAAGATGTTTGTTGAGTTAAGTGTCACGCGATTGCATTTGAAATGAGATGAATGTCAAAGATGCATTTGTCGAAGCATCTTGAAGCTGAGTATGCATTCGAGGCTGAGGATGCATTTCAAAGTTCAATGAGTAGTCAAAGCTGAGCCCATTGGTTGCAGCGTGACATTTGTCTTCATTTCATTCAGGAACTTATATTGCATCATCTCATCAAGCTTCGTTACGTGCACACATCAGCAAATGCAGCAGACTTCCTAACAAAAGCCCTTGGTCTCTCTGTCATCAGACGGTCCTTACATCAAATAGGGGTACTGCAAATCTCTGAACGTGCTCCTAGTCTTGCGACTAGCAGCATGGCAGGCTGTGAGAAATCAAAGTTAGCCAAAACTAACTTAGCTGCGAGAATAGGTAAGCCTATCTGCAGTCCAGAACCACATGTTCACAGAGCTGATGATCCAATAATCATGCTTCCCCAGACTTAGGAAGATCGAGTGAAAACTCAATTCTAGCTCCAAACCCAGGCAGAACAAGCTCAAACTTGATTCCAGCTCCAACTCAGGCGTTACCAACGACCACCCCAGAACTCACAAAGAGGATAACCAGCAACACTATATCTAGTAAGTTGAAAGTTTCCTCTTTGATGAAGATATAAAAAAGAAAGACACATGAATATGTAGAAAGCTAATCAATGTTTATCATTGTGCAGAAAAAGCTTGAAACGATCATAGCGTGTAAAAGGTTTAACACCTATCACAAGACTATTGATTGTGAGTTATAGCCTGAAAAGAAAGATCGCTGATTGCAGGAAGAAGCTAATTATGCTCTTCTGCTTTCTACAATCCTATAGACCGTAGACAACTCTCATTCTCCTTTTCTTATCTCATTCAGTCCTATTATCCCCTCTTGACTCTATCTCTCTTCTCACTCTTTTTCTCTCTATCATCTCAAGATTATCCTGCGCTGCTTTCAGGTAATTATTCTTTGCGCTATTGAACTTGTATTATTCTTACTTGAGAGTCTAACTAAAAGGAAATGAATGATTTCAGTTGTTCCAAATCTAACAACCTTTGGGTTGTGACATGTTGCTACAACTTATAAGGAGGGGACCATGACAGCTCTGTGGTGTGTCCGGCAATTGTAGTTGGCTCAGTTTAGGGTCCCGGTCTTGGTTCCTCAGCTTGGTGAAGATAATATTACATACTAACCTATGGTGTGTCCGGCAGTTGTGGACGGCTCAGGTGAGGGTGCCGGTCTTGGTTCCCCAACTTGGTGAAGAAGAGAAGAGGAACCGGGACCGGCGCTCACATGCCTTAGGCTAAATACAACAACATGTGGCGCATTGAAACATAAAAAAAACCCATGCTGTACTACCACCCATGACCCTGATTACTGTCACTCAAGTGTCAGAACCAAGCATCCTAACACCCTCCCTCAGTTGTGACCACGACCCCAATAGATTGATTTTTCAGAGGGCCTTTTCAATGAGATTGGTCCAAGTTGTTTAGTGAATATGTTGGCTACTTGGTCTTGAGTATTAGTCCATTGAATCTTGATGTTGTATTGTTGAATGAAATCATTGATGAAATAAAATGCATGCAATGAATAATAAGTTTTCTTCTTTGACCTGTTGTCAGCAGCTATCAGAATTGCTGCTTTGTTGTCACAAAGTATCTTGAGTGGTAATATCTGATCAATATCAATTAGCAGGTTGTTAAGATGTGCTTGTTGCTGAGATCCCACAGAGAGTGCCACATACTTGGGTGGCACATGTTGACAAAGCCACCAAGTTTTGTCTTGTTTCCCCCCAAGCTATACTATTCCAGTTGTGCTTGACTAGATAACCAGAGGTCAGCCTCTCATGCTCCCCTCCCCAGTTGCAATACAACCACAACTGCATTACCTTGTTTTATTTCTTCATTTCCAACCAAAGCTCTCTTGTCCTCTTCAGGTATCCAATCAAAATGTCCAAAGCTAACTAGCGCTCCACCAATGGATTGTGCTAAACCAGGCCAGCAGTTTTACGGAATAAAATAGATCTGGCCAAGTACCACCACATAAGCAACGGTGGGCCGCTACGCTACGCTACGCTATTTGACCACTAACTGTTAGCGTAGCGGGGTTTATTTTTCCCAGAAAATCTGTAGCGTTAGCTGAAATTACACTCCGCTACACTAACAGTTAGCGTAGCGACAAATTTTCCAAGCCATTTTTTTGTAGCGTTAGCGGAGAAAATTCACCGCTACGCTAACACGTAGCGTAATTTTTCTGGCGCTAACAGATTTTGAAGTTCTCAGTAGCGTAGCGGCATCATCGCTACGCTACGCTAAATGTTAGCTGTTAGCTGATATTTTCCCGCCAAATATTAGCTGTCAGCTGATATCTTTCCCACTAAATGTTAGCTGTTAGCTGAAGTTTTTCCCATTACACTAAGCTTAAATAGCGTTTTTTTTTCTTGCTAACTGTTAGTTTCACAAGTTAACATGGCTGCTGCATAAAGGCTGTTTTTATGGCTTCAGCAGGTAAAATCTTGCTGCATTAAAGCTCTTTGAAGAGAAATACAACTTCTTTCTTGTGCTTTAATTCAAACCAGGACCAAACTTTTAGATCCAGAAAAGTGAACAATCTGAAAAGAATTTTGGTTGATGCATTACATATTGTTTGATTTTACCAATAGTTGGTGTGAGGTGGTTGGGCAAAGAAAAGGATGTGGGAACAGTGAAAGTTTTTCCCTTGCACAAAATGTCTTGTTTTTCAGCTTTGATACTTTTAAATTAGTATTTCAATGACTCTGATGATTAAAATGAGGTCCCCAGAACAGTATTGTCCCGAGATCCATCATTTAACATCAAAGGCATTTCAATAAAAATAAATTAGACATCAACATAAGGACATAATCCTGACTTTTGAGGCCAAATGAAGTACATTTTATAGCTAACAGGGGGGGATGGCCAAATGGGGATTGTTTTTTTATGAGCCAAAAGCCACATGAAAAACAATTTGTTTTTGAAAAAAAAAAAAAAAACAACAACAACTTGGAGATAGAAATTCAAAATAAATAAATCAGAAATAAGGTGTTTTGATTGCTGTACTTGCTCAAGTACAGGAGTTACAGCAGCATTTTGACTTGTTGACTTGTGCAAGTACAGCTTTTTGATCGCTTTGTTTGTGCAAGTACAGGATACTAATTGAGCAGAGTGGACCAGCTTTGACCTCAGACAAGGGAATTTATCACTCCTGCTATACTATAAGTAACTGCAACATACCTCATCAGTGTCACCCTCATTGGTGAGTAGGATTTGTGATGGGGTTGACACCAATTAGTTATTTTGCACTCACTTTTAATATAGCAGGACTAATAAATTCCCCTGTCTTGGGTCAAAGCTGGTCCACTCTGCTCAATTAGGATCCTGTACTTGGACAGGCAAAGCAATCAAAAAGCTGTACTTGCACAAGCAAACCAATCAAAATGCTGCTTCAACTCCTGTACTTGAGCAAGCACAGCAATCAAAACACCTTATTTCTGATTTATTTATTTTTAATGTCTATCTCCAAGTTTTTTTTTTTTTTTTTAAACAATTTTTTTTTCTGTGTGGCTTTTGGCTCATAAAAAAACAATCCCCATTTGGCCATCCCCCCCTGTTAGCTATAAAATGTACTTCATTTGGCCTCAAAAGTCAGGATTATGTCCTTATGTTGATGTCTAATTTATTTTTATTGAAATGCCTTTGATGTTAAATGATGGATCTTGGGACAATACTGTTCTGGGGACCTCATTTTGATCATCAGAGTCATTGAAATACTAATTTGAAAGCATCAAATCCTCAAGAAAAGACATGATTGCTACACTCCCACAAGTATAGTGCTAAACTAGCAGTTAGCTCACCGCAAAAGGGCACTATGCTAACGGTTAGGGTAGCTGAAAAAAGTGCTACACTAACAGTTAGCGTAGCTGAAAAGAGCACTACACTAACACTTAGTGTAGCTGACAAAAGCGCTACGCTAACAGTTAGTGTAGCTGAAAAGAGTGCTACGCTAACAGTTAGCGTAGCTGACAAGAGCGCTACGCTAACAGTTAGTGTAGCTGACAAGAGCGCTACGCTAACAGTTAGCGTAGCTGACAAGAGCGCTACGCTAACAGTTAGCGTAGCTGACAAGAGCGCTACGCTAACAGTTAGCGTAGCTGACAAGAGCGCTACGCTAACAGTTAGCGTAGCTGACAAGAGCGCTATGCTAACAGCTAGCGTAGCGTTTGTTCCAGCTAACACCGCTACAAATCAGCTAACAGGTAATTCCTGTAGTTTTTGAAGTCGCTAATGCTACGCTACAGCTATTTTTTTTTTGACAAAATTTTTGTAGCGTTAGCTGAAAAAAAAAACTGCTAACAGTAACTTTGTGTTAGCATAGCAACAAAAGCTAACATTACGCTACGCTACAGCTATTGTTAGCGTAGCGGGCCCACCGTTGACATAAGTACATAAGAGAACCCAACATTGATCTACTGGCTGTCCTGTATTGATTTTGAGAGGGTTTTGTGGTAATGTGCTAAAGCAGGGAAAGCTTGGTCTTACGTAGTCATTGATGATCTGATTGACCAGCAGTAATTGGTCCATCCTAGTTTAATCACCCATGTCATGAATATTTATACCTCCAAGATTCTCAACTGTGTTTGACCATTTTACTTCCATCATGATGGAGATCATCCAGAATGTTCTTAGAAGATCCCATAGTGAAACCATTGTTGACATGTAAGCATATCACCACAAATTCCCTATCACATCTACAAAAATATAACCTCTTGTTGATTCTCTGTAGGACACTAGTGGACTAGAAGACCTGATGAATGTACATACATTTTCTAGAAAAGACTACCTAACCTAAAATAAGACCCTGGACCAATATACCAAAACAAACTCTGAATTTCCTATGTATATGATAAGATCTATGACACAATACTGTGCCATCTCCCCCTTAGTCTGCACATTGATCCCACCTTATATACTACACCCTGCAACCCTATCCAATTTTGTGTGTAGACCCCCATCACTTATAGCCCCTGCTTTCTCTGATTACCCCTGCAGTGTGGAAATAAGTACAAACCTGGTGACAGAAATGGTACTTTCTGCCTTGAGTGAGTGTCCTTCTTCCTGGTTGGTTCTGGTAGTTCTTTGATTTCCTCTGTGGGATGAACAGCTGTTAGTAGATGAACAACTGGATTCCCTGCAACAAATTTTACTTAGAAAGTGGACCATTCCGCTGTGGAAATCAAGGCAACCCCAATTACAGAAAAGGTATTTTCCGCTCTGGTTGCCCTTCTTCCTGGTTGGTTCTGGTAGTTCTTTGATTTCCTCTACGGAATAAACAACTGTTAGCAGATGCCTAACTGGATTCCCTGCAACACCTTATACTCAGCAAGGGGACCGTTCCTCTTGCGTCGTCTCCCTGATGATGCCCTTCACAGTTCCGCTTGTCTACTCATGCTGAAAGTTGCTAAGAGAGTTAATAGCTAAAGAGATTTCTTATTTGCGCTGAAGATGATAGCTATCTACTTCAATAATAAGATAAGATAAGATCCCGGAACCCCTACAACACTCTATTTATACATCATCCTCCCCGGTCTTGTCCCGCAATCCCCGGTACCGTCCCTGGAACCCTACTTGCCTGTCTCCCTAGTTCTGCATTGCACCACAGCCTGCCCCCGACTGCTATACCCCGTTGACCCCTGCAGTTGACTGTTGCCCCCGCGTCCGCCTCCGCTCCTTCTGCCCCCACTTTGCCCGCGCCGGGTGCCCCAAACCCCGTGGTTCCACCCGGTCCCTTGACGTCACGCATACTGAAGCAGCCCTTGTCCGCTCGACCGATTGCCCGTGCCAACTATAGAATGTCGCCTGCTGCGCCCTTGTGCTTTCCCCGCGAAATTTCTGGTGACATTTGGTACGTACCCCCTTCCTCAGTCTGCCGCTGAGCCCCCTGGTTGCGGGCTCAGACTCAGTGCTGCACCACCTGTATATAAATACTCCCACAGTGGACACCCTGCTGTTGTCCTATGAATTCCAAAAGCCCTGTGGCTCCAATTTTTAGCCCCGCTGTACTGCTGATTTAGCCCCCTTCCACACAACCATTGAATGCACTAAGTGAGGGTCCACACACCCCTGCAGCACCCATTGTGCTTTCCCTGCGTGCATCTGAATATCCCTTTCTGGCTGTGTTACCACCAGGGCATTTGCAAGTAGAAAAAGCATGAGTATGTAAGATGAGTACTGCTCTCTTTACCTACATAAGTACACATGTTGTGGTACTTTATATTGGAAAGGTGCAGCAAGTGCTCAGCAAACCACACCAGAAATTGTTGAGTTGCCTGTTAGTCTGCTACCATGATGTATCACCAGCTGAACCAGGTTCTGGGGTTTCTGGGGTTTTGGGATCCTATAATGTAGATTGCAGGATGAGGAAGGGATGTGGATCCTCGTCCTGACAGACTATATAGTGGCCTGTCTGTGACATGTACGCAATAGACTATCTACATGTGGTGCGGGCTCTGGTGCGGGCGGGCCCACAATACGGCTCATGACATTATCCCCCTTTTAATGCTTAATCCTCCACTTGTTGTCCAATACCATAAAAAAAAAATTCCACCTCTTATCAATTCCGTCCCTCACTTCCTTCTCCGCGTCCGCCGATGATTAGTTGCCGCATTTGGAAATCTTGAATTAAATCCTGCTACCAGTTCCTCGCAATTCTTCAAGTTTTCCGCCGGTTCCCATGAGTTCTCTTCTGCTCCAAATCCCTTCCAGCTAACCAGATATTGGGTCTTCCCGCCTCGCCGTCTACAGTCCAGTACCTCTTTGACCTCCCACTTGTCCCCACCGTCTACTCTAATTGGTTCTGGGTCCTCCTTCCGCCGTTGCGTGATTTCGTTGGGTCTGTGTTTGCGGAGTATTGACACATGAAATACAGGATGTACCCCCTTCATGGATATAGGGAGTGTCAGTTTATACGCGGATTTTGAGATTCTGTTACAGATAGAAAAAGGTCCCAGCCATCTATGTTCCAGTTTTGGGCTGGGGCGGGTTGTTGAAATGTTGCGGCTGTCTAGCCATACTTCGTCCCCTATGTCCCATTCCGGTGTTTCCCTTGTTTTCTTGTCGAATTGGTCCTTCATTGTCTCTTGCGCCTGTTCCAAGCAATACTTGAGTTCATGCTGAACCTCCGCAAGGTGACGGAGTCGGTCTTCCACCGCGGGAATGCATTTTTCTGTAGAGGGTGTTCCGCTGTATGCCGGCTTGAATCCGTAGTTGGCTTTGAATGGGGAAACTCCTGTCGCTGTGTGGTCATTATTGTTGTAAGCAAATTTGGCCATGGGGAGGAGCGGGGCCCAATTGTTTTGTTGGTAGCAAACAAAGTGCCGCAGGTATTGCTTGACTGCCTTGTTGGCTATTTCGGATTTTCCATCTGTTCTTGGGTGGTACGCTGTGGAGGGTTGCAATCTAATTCCCAGGCGCGAGCTCAATTGGCAGGTGATTTGGGAGATAAAGATACTTCCCCGGTCTGAGACAATTGTGTTGGGGGTTCCATGCAGCTTCCATACATGTTCCGCCATCAGTTCCGCTAGTTGCTCCGCATTCATGGTTTTCCTGCATGGGATGAAGTGTGCCATCTTGGTCAGCCGGTCTACTACTGTCAATATACTGTCAGTTGAGCGGGATTCTGGGAGATCGGTGATTAAATCATAGCTAATGTCTGTCCACGGGCCTGCGGGGATTGGGAGAGGTTCTAAGGTTCCAAATGGCCGTCGGGTGCTAGATTTGACTCTTTGGCATGAATCACAGCCGTCTACGTACTGGTTGACAAATCTCTTCATCCCATTCCACACAAAACTCCTGTGTACTAATGCCAAAGTGTGGGATCTGCCTGGGTGGCCTGCGGACTTCGTGTCGTGTCTACTTTTGAGGATTGTCGCCTGTAATGCCGTGTCCGCTGGCACTACTATCCGTCCCTTGTCTTAGAGTACTCCGTCTGCTTCTGTGTACCTGGTGTGGTCCCCTGATGGCTTCCGCAACAGCTTAATCCAGTTGGTCAATTTTGGGTCAAGCAGGGTCAGTTCCCTAATGTTGGCAATGATTTCAAGTTCAGATAAGGATCGGTCATCTTTTCCTGCGTCCCCCAAATCAGTCCCCATCACGTTGACTTCAAACCAATGTTCACTATCCTCAATTTCAATCGATTCGTCCAAAAACAAGCTGTCCAATTCCACACATTCCGCAACCTCCTCAAACGTCTGCTCTGTGATGTTACCTGGTTTCAAAAGTTGGCCAAAAGTCAGCTTTTCTCCTGGTGCTGGGGCAAGGTCTGGTCTGCAGGACAGGGCATCTGGTTTTGTTGATTGTCGTCCCGGTCGGAATATGATCTCAAAGTCGAAACACCCCATGGTTTCCGCCCATCTTGCCTGTCTTCTGGTGAGTTGTTTGGTTGTCATGAAGCTTTCCAGGTTACGGTGATTGGTGTACACAATTGCTGTCAGGCGGTGCGGGTTCCCCTCTAGGTATTGCCGCCACTCTTTGAAGGCAGCCACAATAGCTAGTAACTCCTTGTCGAAGATCTTGTAGTTGCGTTCCGCCTGTACTAGGGATCGGGACAGGTATGCTACAGGGTGAAGTTCTTGGTCCTTTGCGCAAACCTGGGACAGTACTGCACCCAGTGAAAAGTCAGAACAATCACATTCAAGGATAAATGGCATGTACGGGTCCACAATTTTCAGGATCAGGGGGGATGTGAAGGCGGTTTTGAGGGATTTGAATGCGGAGTTGCACTTGGTGTCGGGCGTTGATAAACGCACGCCAACGCCAACCCGCACGCCAAAAAAAATTGGCGTGCGGGGCCCACACGCCATTTTTTTTTGGCGTGTAGGGTCTACATGCCAAAGAAAAAGGGTGTGTGAGACCCACACGCCAAAAATGGCGTGTGGTTCCCACACCATTTTTTTTTGGCGTGTGGGCCCCGCACGCCAAATAAAATTGGTGTGTGGGCCCCCTCGCTCACATAATCGAATGGGAGGGACCATTTGATTACGTGAGCGGGGCCCCTCCCGGCTGACGAGGTTATACAACCTCGTCAGCCGGGAGGACGTCCTCCCGGCACGAGGCTGTATAGCCTTGTCAGCCAGGAGGAAGTCCTCCTGGCCAACGAGGTTGTGTAGCCTCGTTGGCCAGGAGGACTTCCTCCCGGCTGACGAGGTTATACAACCTGGTCAGCCAGGAGGAAGTCCTCCTGGCCGACGAGGTTATACAACCTCGTCGCCCCTCGCTCACATAATCGAATGGGAGGGACCATTCGATTACGTGAGCGGGGCCCCTCCCGGCTGACGAGGTTATACAACTTCGTCAGCCGGGAGGACTTCCTCCCGGCAAGAGGCTGTATAGCCTTGTCAGCCAGGAGGAAGTCCTCCCGGCTGACGAGGTTATACAACTTCGTCAGCCGGGAGGACTTCCTCCCGGCACGAGGCTGTATAGCCTTGTCAGCCAGGAGGAAGTCCTCCTGGCCGACGAGGTTGTATAGCCTCGTCAGCCGGGAGGACTTCCTCCCGGCTGACGAGGTTATACAACCTTGTCAGCCAGGAGGAAGTCCTCCCGGCCGACGAGGTTATACAACCTCGTCAGCCAGGAGGAAAGCCTCATGGCGCTCAATTTCCGGAACATGTCAAGGTGTTGGTGGTAGCACCGCGGTACCAATTCTTCTGTACTCCGTACCACAGTCGTGGTTTTTCCTTTTGCTGCCAATCGGGCCGATGTTGACCATGACGTTTTGGCCACATCAATCACTGCTGGGGTATGTCCTAGAGGGGAAAGAGGCTTGCCAGCTGTTGCTGGAATCAAATGCGGGGAACATGTATCAGACTCACATTGCGGGGGTGTTATTGTGCTATAAGCACACACCCCCTCGTCACTAATCCTAGCTTTCCCCAAGGGCCTGTAGACCGTTTGCGGGGATGTTGGCGGAGAGGACAATACCGCCTTGGCAGTAGCAGTAATTTCACCGGTTACCTGGTCAACGTGTTGGGTCTTGGGGTTCCTTGCGGCAATTGGGGATCTATTTACAAGGTGTAAAAGCTTGCCAGCTGTTTCCAAAAGTAAGGTATGGGTTGGGGGGTTGTCAGACTCACATTGCGGGGGTGTTATTGTGCTGTAAGCACAAACCCCCTTGTCACTAATCCTAGCTTTCCCTGTGGGCCTGTGGACCATTTGCGGGGGTGTTGGCGGATAGGACGATACTGCTTCAGCAGTAGCACCAGTTTCATGGGATACGGTTTCATTGGGTACTTGTTTGGCATTTTGGGTCTCAGGGTTCTGTGTGGGGTTTGGGACGCTATCTACAGGGTGTACAAGCTTGCCAGCCGTTTCGGGAGAAATGGTAAAAATTGGGACATCGAACTCACATTGCGGGGGTGTTATCGTGTTCAAAACACACACCCCCTTGTCTATTCTCCTAGCTTTCCCCGGTTTGCCAGTCGGGGTGTTTTTTGGGATAGACAAGACCGCCGAAGCGGCCGCAATGTCGGGGTTCCATAGGGTACGGCTTGTCCAATTGATTTGGTGTCCGTACCGGCGGATCCAGGGAATCCCTAGGATCACATCATGCGAGTCTTTCAGTCTTGTAATGATGAACCGGGATGGGTGGGGTTCATTGTTCAGGATTAGGTCAATCTCATGGGTCGCTCTACTTGCGGACCCGTCAAATCCAAAGACGGTCCGTTTTGAGGCCGCTGCAGCCTCAAGCAGTCCCCATCGGGATGCGTACGACTCGCTCAAAACGTCAAGGTAGTGCGGGCCAATACCAGTGCAGTCCAAATGTCCCGTTTTAGGCCCTGTCGGCATCGGCTGATGAGGGTCGGGACCTCCCATCCGGTGGTGGTGGCATGGGTGAGGAATTTGTGGGTGTAGTCGGCCACGGTCCTTGTCTGTTGTAGCGCTCGCAACGCACGTTCCGCCTTTCCTTTCTTCTTGGAGTCAAAATACATTGCTCCGAAATCCTTTGTCCACCCGGCGTAAAAGAAGTCCGCTCCTTCTGTGACTAGGTCAATGTACGGGGCGGACCACACGACGGCGGGTCTGGTAAGGTAGGACGCAGCAAATAACAACTTTGTCCTGTCGTCTGGGAACATGGAGCTGTTGACCGAGGTGTAAATCGCCACTTGTCGGGAGAAAGTTTCTGCCTTTGCCCCGCGCTCACCATCGAACTTGTTGGGACATGCAATCTTTGGTCCGCGGAGTGGGGTGGGGATGGTTGGTCGGGAAGGTTGGTCCCGTTGGGCTTCGGCCGCTTTTCGGCGGGATTGTTCATTTTCTCTTGCTTGGGTCATCTCCTCAAGCTGTTGTCGGAGTTGCTCCACGTCATCCATCTTTTGGGCGCGGATGAGGTTGGGGTTTCTTGAGTTATCTGTTTGTCAGGGTTGTTTGGGTTTCTTGCCTTTGTCTCTGTAGTGTTAGATCCTGCAATATGTTATGGTCTGATCTTGGGAGAGGAAGGCACTGGGGTTCTGGGGTTTCTGGGGTTTTGGGATCCTATAATGTAGATTGCAGGATGAGGAATGGATGTGGATCCTTGTCCTGACAGACTATATAGTGGCCTGTCTGTGACATGTACGCAATAGACTATCTACATGTGGTGCGGGCTCTGGTGCAGGCGGGCCTGCGATACGGCTCATGACAAGCACTACCAACCAACACCCTGGCAGTCACAAGCGTATGTAGCCTAGTTGGTAAAGGCAGCACTCTAGCATGTGTCTCAGCTTAGCTGAGGTTGTGAGTTCAAATCTCACCAGACACATCTCCATTTTACAGTCTCTACAGAAATTGTGGGGCAGTAGGATGAGGAAAGGACTCAAAAAGCACATTCATGCTTATGACAGAGGAGTACTGATGCTTTCTCACCTGTATATCCACTGAGGGTAGCACAGTTGGAAAAGGATATTAAAAAACACACAGGGACAGCATGGTGGGCGCTGCAGAGGTGGACCTTCACATAGCACATCCAAGGATTGTGCAGATAGGGGCTGAGGCAGAGGCACAGCAGAACTACTAGGTGGAGCCACAGAGCTTGGGGAATTTGGAGAACATCAGCAGGGGTCACTGCAGAAGGACATCCACAGGGTAATTGGAGGAAGCCGGGGCTATAAAGCACAGGGGTCTATGCAACAAATTTTAATGCGGCAGAGCAAAGGATTATTGGTTAGGTTTGCATAGTATTGGTTAAGGTTGGGTAATTTGGTATAAAGGGGTTTAGATTTCATAGTCTTGTGTATAAAATATCATATATCACTTGTGGTACAAGTTGAATCTAACACCATCAGTTCATCTTAAGTCAGGTAGTCTTTTTTAGGCAATTATACATACATTCTCAAGCATTTCTAGTCCAAAATTATCCTAAAAAGAAGACACAAGAGGTTACCCAGAACATTGGGAGAGAAGCTCAACCAATATTAACAGCAGAGCATCTGTATTTCCAAAATGTTCAGCAATGAGAAGTTGGAAATAGCAGCCGGATGAGTGCAGGTAGACAAGAAACTCCAGCTCTTCAAGGATGCCACAAAGGGAGGATAAGAGCTAGAGGCCAACAATTCTTACCTGATATGATCAGCATCCATCTCTCTCTCCACTATTTGGAATGGTTTGCCTTGAGAGCTCATTGGTTCCTGGATTAGGTTTCAGCAGATACCAGGAAGGATCAATCAAAGAAAGGTGATCAACTAGTGATCAGCCCTTTGAATCTAAAAAACAGACTGAAGATAATACAGGAAGGGGACTTATTTGTTCATCAAGAGTAACTGATCCCATTGGTGTATTGGTTGAGATTTGAGGAGGTGGAATCAGGATGATGGTAGATTCCAATTGCACCAGATGAATCCCCCCCCCTGAAAAAAATGGGCAAAATAATACATAGGATTCCAATTGCACCAGACAGATCCCCTCCTAAATAATTGGGGGAAAAAAAATCACAGGTTTCTGAAATTTCTGGATTATTCCCATGGGTATTGGGCAAACACCAAAAGATAATAATAATTTGAAATTAGTGTTATGGGATGTGGTAGATGAGTTACTTCAAAGAATGTCCAAGCTTTTCTGAAAAACACAATAATGATGGACTTGGGTCATATTTGAAATCCCCTATTAGACAGTATAATTCCAAAATGACATGTCCCCAACACATGTGGTGGATTCAAGTTTTTGAATTTTTGTGTTTTTAACTGGGGACACCCTAATTATTACAGACTAGCCACATACAGGAATTGTATGATCAACGTTTATGTATTACATGATTGTCAATTTAGAGAATGCAATCAAACTATGTATACATGTGTAATCTTGTATATAAACCAACCAAAAAAAAAACTGGGATACCTTGGTTTGCTTATTTTTTTTATAAATTAAATCAAATGAGATGTTTGATGTAACAATAAAAGAAAGTATAGAAATTAATGTTCCAATTTTGCTCAATCACCAGATAGATAGGTAGCTGATAGATAGATAGATAGTTAGATAGTTAGACAAAAGGGTTTTATCTACATTTAAACGTTTGATGACGGAGATGGAAGGAGTATCAAGAGGGTAATGATTTTTTCTTTTTGAAGAAGAAGAGGAAGATGAAAAGACAACCCAAGCTACTAAGAATTTTTTTTCTCTGAAAATTAAGAAGGCAGAAGAGTTGATGGAGGGAGAGCTGATAACGATGAAGAAGGTTATGAGACCGGCAGGAGTCAAAAAGGGTTTCATATCTCTCCTGAGTATCGAGACCTCCAGATCGTTGTGCAGATGATGGCTGATGTGGGCGACGGGAAGAATGATGGAAGAGGTGGAGATGCAATGGGGTGAATAGCTTTGAGCTTAGTAACTTGAATAACATCTGAAGCGTGCGTAAGAAATATCCAAACTTGATCAATAACTTGATACAGAAATAGCCTCGTTTCCGTTTCTTGAACCTCACGATCGGTGTGTGCTTCCGATGGTCATCATCCTGATTATCACCATGTGGTTGAGGTTGGTGTGAGTAATCGGTTGAGAGGCCTTTGATCTGCCGGCCTGCTATTTCCGACAAGGAAGACGAGGAAGAGGAAGCTGTTGAATGAGCAGAGGTGAGTAAGGGAAGCGGCACGGTTGAAGCGTTACTAGTTTCTTCATCTTGTGGGTCAGAAGTACGAATGGGAAGTTTGAGCTTGAAGTTAGGATTTGAAGAAGAAGAATTGAGCCAGGCCTGACGAGAGGATTTAGATTTGTTACGCTGGAGAGCGTCTGAAATGGAGGAGGAAGAGATTTGAGAGGTAGAGGGATGGTAATTAGTCATGTTCAACCAACTAGGCCGACGATGGGAGTGATTGAGCGATCCAGATCGGTTGGGTGTACTCGGATGAGACAGTTGATGATGAGGAGTGTTGACGGTAGAGAAGAAGAGATCATGTATTGATTCTAGACTAGGATGACTGGAGAGGGAGGGGTGAATGAGTTGATTGGGATCGTAATCGGAGAGAGAGCTGGTTGTTGGTTTACCGAATCGGTTGATAAATTGATTAGTTTGAGGGTCGTATTGATGGACGATTAGGCCGCCGTGTTCTTGAAGTAAGTTAGACTTGTCAAAGTATTCTAGGAGTTCTGACTGAGATGGGAAGAGGATCCGATCGAGGGTAGATTGGCTTAGGATTCGTTTGACTACCTGCCACATGCCCGCATACATCCAGCCATAGTTGAGAATAAAGACTGCTCCAAGCAAGTCAGGGAAATTATCTTTGACTAGATGGAGCAGGTAGGGTAAGAGTTCGACTTCCTATAATAGAAACTTTTTTCAATCCAAACTGCCATTGAATAGGGTAGAGAGATGGAAGAGGAAAAGACTGACGAGGTTGTTGATCGATGCGCCCTTGAGGTCGACTATCAAACTGATCTGGAGGCTGGTTGGTATTTCTGAAGGAGTAGGTGATGATGGTGGTGAAGGGTGAGTGTTGGAGGAGTGTTCTCGATTGGATTCGTAGATCGATCTCCTGGCGAGTTCGCAGTTCCAGGCGATGAATTCTTTGAGTCCATTAAGACTACCATCCTCGGTACGGATAAGATGTTTGAGGTTGAGGATGGCTGTGGTCCTACCCCAACGATCGTTGAGTTGAGGGTGGAAGAACATGAGTGGGTTTTCTGAGATAGATTGGTTCTAATGAGTTGGATGATAGGAGGTCGAGGTTGAGGTTGAGCCTCCATCTGATTGAGTTTTCAAGAGCCTCAAGGGTGAGTTGATTGTCGAATTGGTGACGATAGAAGAATCTGAATAGGTTGAGCTTATCGTTAAGGTAGTAGTTGACGAGTTGGCTAGAGAGTGAGGATAGTTGGAGTGATTGGGTAAGCTGGGGGAGTAGCTGGTGGATGGTTAGCTGATGGAGTTCATGTATGGCTGTGAGGTTCTGAGTGAATGCTTGTTGGTATTGCTGGTGTCTTCGAGTGATCGATTGGCTCATCGAGTAGGTTGATGGGTTTTGTTGTTGTTGTTGAAGTTTGGATTTTGTAATTTTTTAAAAAATAATAAAAAAAAAACTTACCCCTAATACATATGTACATAATCAAACCGCAGCAAAAACAAAAAAGTCAGCAGCAGCAGCAGCAAGCAGCACACCGCAGCATCAAGGTTTTTTTATCAATTTAGGTAATATGTATTGCCAAACAGTGACCACCTCTACGTATTTATCTAGTACAACTTTTTCAGATGACGGCCTAAAAGATTAGTGTTTGTTTGTTTGTTTGGAGGTAATACATCTAACAAGATCCAAGTTGTTATCTTCAATCGGATTCAACCAATTCATCTCATCTGATCAAGCATACAAATCACTAAAAACAGATATATATATAAAATAATCAGAAACCCTTCCCTTTCATCTTAATCAGTCAATCAACACTCACTCTTCATTATCCTGTCCAAATTGAGCTGCCCCACCATTACCACCACCACCACCACCACCTGTACCTTCACCTTCTGGAAACTTAAACGAGCTACCAAAACTTCGACTTTGTTGCAAGTTTGTCGAGAACATCTCATCTGTCATGGAGAGAGAGAGAGAGAGAGAGAGAGAGATTTGATTGGTCAACAGCCACAATCGTCCTCATAAATCATCTGGATGACATACAACGTCTGATATCTTGATCTGATACTGATCGTCGAGCATATTTCATGGCTTCCTCAAAGTGACTGTTCAAAAACCGCCGTATAATGAGATCCGGTCAGTTTTCCCTCAACTCAAAACCCAAGTTTCTTCAATCCTCACCCAGCTGTAATCTCGGGAACGGGATCCTCTTCAGTATCGTCCTCGTCCATGATCGCCTCTCCGCCTGCTACCTCCTGTCGCGCTTCTCGTTCGATCTTGGCTCTCTCCTTCTGCATATCTTTGTCGATACTCTCTCGAATCGCTAGCTTGGCAGCCCGTTGACAGATCTCAGTTAGATCTGCACCAGAGAAACCGTGAGTAGATTGAGCAAGGAATCTCAGGCTGATCGATGGTGATAAGGGTGACTTCTTCAACGCCGCTTTCAGGATCGACTCTCGCGACGTCTCATCCGGTAGGGGAATATAGATCAGTTGGTCTAAACGCCCAGGACGTAACAGAGCTGGATCGATTTGGTCCGGTCGATTCGTAGCACCGATCACAAACACGTTCTTCTTCGCATTCATTCCGTCCATTTCTGTCAAGATCTGATTCAACACTCGGTCTCCCGCACCGCCTGCATCACCCGAGCTACCGCCTCGAGCTTTAGCTATCGAATCCAGTTCATCGAAAAACATCACACAAGGCGCAGCGGCCCGTGCCTTATCAAACACATCTCGAACGTTGGCTTCCGATTCCCCAAACCACATAGTAAGACTGGATCAGGAGGAGTTCACGTCTGTCAGTAGGGTTCCCCCGATAGGCTGAGAATAGGTTTACTCACAGTTCGGGTCCCTTGATACTGATGAAATTCGCCTGACATTCATTGGCAATAGCTTTCGCCAAAAGGGTTTTACCAGTACCCGGTGGTCCATAGAACAGCACACCCTTGCTGGGCGACATACCGTACTTGAGGAATTTTTCTGGATGCTCGACTGGATATTGCACAGTTTCTTGCAATTCTTGTTTGACTTTCTCCAAGCCACCAATATCGTCCCAGGTAACAGAGGGGACTTCGACAACAGTTTCTCGAAGGGCGGATGGATTTGATGTACCAAGAGCAAAGCGGAAGTTATCCATCGTCACGCCGAGTGAATCTAATACCTCGGCATCAATCGTATCTTCATCGAGATCGATTAGATCCATCTTTTCTCTGATTTGCTGCATGGCAGCCTCCGAACAGAGCGATGCAACATCCGAGCCGACATATCCATGCGTGTCAGCAGCGATCTTCTCCAGGTCTACGTCATCACCTAGCTTCATGTTTTTGGTGTGAATTCGCAAAATCTCAAGACGACCAGTAGCATCAGGGATACCAATATCTACCTCCCGGTCAAATCTACCAAAACGACGAAGCGCCGGGTCAATAGAATTAGGGCGATTTGTGGCTGCCATCACGACAACATTGGAGCGAGCCTTGAGGCCATCCATCAAAGTGAGTAGTTGAGAAACCACTCGACGTTCGACTTCTCCGTTAGTCTGTGAAGGAGAAGAAAAATTGACTGAGCGATCAGATTACGGGGCGTGTCGATTAAATCAAATAATTGACCAACCTTCTCTCTCTTGGGAGCGATGGAATCGATTTCATCAATAAAGATAATGGCTGGGGCATTTTTTTCGGCCTCCTCGAATGCCTTTCTCAAATTACTTTCACTTTCACCAGCCATTTTACTCATAATTTCTGGGCCATTGATCAAAAAGAAAAAGGCACCAGTCTCGTTGGCAACAGCTCGGGCCATAAGGGTTTTCCCAGTACCAGGAGGTCCAAACATGAGGATACCACGAGGGGGCTTGATACCAATGCTCTTGAATAATTGAGGGTGTCTGAGTGGGAGCTCCACCAATTCTCGGATTTGAGCCATTTGCTTGCGACATCCACCGATGTCATCATAACCAACCTCGCTGAGGTTACCTTCTTCATCCTCACGCTTAATCGGCTCGCCTTCGGTGTGAATAACAGTATCTTGTGCGACGATACAGTACTCGGCTGGATCGGTCTCGACCACTTTGAATTCTACCGATCGGGAAGCTCCACGTGCCAAAAAGGAATCGCCCTTTCGAACGGGTCGGTAAGCTGATGGAAATAACAATAAATCATAGGCACGCCGTCAATTCGAGACAGATAAGAAGGAGGGTTAGTCAAGGCGAGGTAGTCTCTTAGAGAGAAGGAAAAAACAACCGACCTTCGAGGAAGTAAGGCTTGAGGAATACCTCAAAGAGGTTCCCAGTGAGACCCTCAACGGAGTCATCAAACGGTAAGACGTGAATGCGTTTACCATACTTGATATCGTGACATGGATGGACGTTGCAAACGTCACCAAGCTTGACCCGAAGATTGTTCCGGGCAACTGACAAGCAGCAAGTGATCGGGTCCCAGTCAGAGAAACTGTTGATGTGTTCATACTATGGACGAGTAGACAAGAACGGCAGATCCCCTGAGCTGACCTTTGTTCATCTGGATTTTGCCCTCATCTACCTCATCGCTGCTGAGAACAATCAAGACGGTATCTTTACGCTTCTTGCCTCTGACGATGATGGTATCACCCCTGAACAGAGACAATGTTTCCATGGTAGCAGGATTGAGAGTAGCAACTGAGTTGTCATCGGAGGTGGCTTCATCGACCTGTAAGAAAAATTAGAAAATCTCTCATCGGCCTCGGCGAGCTATAGATTCGATCACTGGAGGGGCGATAAAAGTTCTTACGACTAATCGGTTAGGTCTAAATGAAGAGCACAGACGATCAGGATGTGTTCGATTGGAATTACGATCAGAGATTTACTTACGATTTTTTTGCCCTGAGGATGGCTGTGAGTTAGAAAAAAATTCAGTAAATATCCCGGGGAAAGTAGAAGGAGAGACGCTTACCGGTGGCCGGGTCATGATCGCCTTCGGCCTGAGTCTCTTTCTTGATAGAAGGGTCGTCGGACATGATGAAGGCTTGAGGTGAGACAGGAAAATGAGATTAAAAGTTTTCTGGTGGAGGAAAATAGTAGTAGGAACTGATACACAGGGAACAGTGGTGTTGACTGGTGGCGGATGGGCTTTATGAGGAGGTGGAAGTCAAGCCGTGGTGACGGAGATGGTCAAGGAGGGATGTGGAGTGGAAGGGGTATGGAGATCGTCTGGGTAGAGCGTGCCCACCGGGGCTTGGTATCGGTTACGTAATTCGATTACTCAACCTTGGCAGGCCACCTCGCACGCACCGGCCCAATTTCGATCATTTGGCTTACGCGTCGAGGCGGCCGCAGCCGATTTGATCCAGCAGGACTCCGCGAATCTGTGGACTCAGAGCATCCACAGTCGTTTCGATAAAATTTCGACAACTGTGGAGCCCTTAGCGAGCTCGATAGTTGATTTATCGAGCCCGTCTCCACTCGTGGCTCGATAACCCGGCTCGATTGCTGGGATATCGAGCCGTTCCACACTCGTGCCCTCTGCAACTCGAGTCGATAACTCGGGGAGGGATTTTGGGAGAGGTTCAAGTCGGGGGGAGGGTTCACCAAAAGGTGACTTGTGAAAGATAATCACGACTTACCTTATTGAGCTTGGTAGAGGTCCATAAATTTATGGACCTCTATCAAGAATTCTATTGAATCGACAGTTATCATGCGCTATCAAGCGCACAAGTGTGCAACGTCTTGATAAAGTTGGCTTATCGAGCCGACTTATCAAGACAATTGTGGATACGTTTTTGACAACTGTCAAGCTCTTAGCGAGCTCAAAAGTTGTTTTGTCAAGCTCTTAGCGAGCTCAAAAGTTGTTTTGTTGAGCTCTTGGCGAGCTCAACAGTTGTTTTGTCAAGAGTTTCCCCACTTGCGGCTTGATAACCTGGCTCTATTGCTTGGTTAGGCCATCTCCACCGCAGGGAGCTATCCAGGTTGCTATTGTGACTGTGCCGGGGCACCTCGCCGGAGTCATAGCAACCCAAGGTTGGGCTGCTACACACCGCAAGCTACGATATATCACAGCTTGGGGTGGTGAAAGGCTTTGGGTGTTACCAAAGCCTCCCGGTTGTGTGTGGCTTAAAGTGACCGGGGGGGGCCAGATATCACATTTTTTTGCTGTGTGATATCTGGCCAATGGGTTGCTATCAAGTTGCTATAGCAGTTCCAGATGTGGAACTGCTATAGCAACGGAGCTGTGTAGATTTGGGATATAGCAACCCCAGTGGTGTTGCTATATGGGGTTTGGGTTGCTATATTTAGCATAGCAACCCCATATAGCAACCCCAGTGGAGATGCCCTTATTGAGCCGTTCCACACTTGTGCCCTCTGCAACTCAAGTCAATAATTTGGGGGGGAGGGATTTTGGGAGAGGTTGAATTCGGGGATGTTAGTCGAGGGGAGGGTTCACCAAAAGGTGACCTGTGAAAGCCAGGACGACTTACCTTATTGAGCTCAATAGAGGTCCATAAATTTATGGACCTCTATCAAGAATCCTAGGGATTTGATTGCTATCAAGCGCTATCAAGCGCACGAGTGGGGTGTCGTCTTGATAAAGTTAGCTTATCGAGCCAACTTATCGAGACAACTGTGTATGCTCTCAGGAAACACTGGTGATCATCAAAATTTCAGTCAGAATCATGCTCAACTGACTGAGCCTCTGGCGGAGGAGACCACGTCTACTGCGCATCCAATTAAGACCATGAACCAGGTCACAATAAAATCTCACGACTCAGCACAAACCCCTTGATTGGAGAGCCTCATTGGCTGGCAACCCTTGCAATGCAAACTTGCAACGGAAAGAATTGTTGGAAAGTTTTCAAAGACCTTTTGCCATTTTTGTGGTGTTTTTCTCCCCCATCCAGTTTCTTCCTACCAAGCATTTCTCACATGTGTGGTAGATTGAAGGCCTGGATTTTCACTTTTTTTTGGTATCAACCACCTCCTCATCCCCCTGTAAATGCTCCTCTTAATTTCCCCCTTACAATTGCTACATTCTTTTGTATCTGACCAGAATTTGTTTTAGAAACAAGCCAAGACTATCCAATTTTTTTTGGGACCATCAATTTCATGAGTGCAAGTGATCATTGGGGTTCCTAAAATTTCTTCAAGGTAAGTGGTTTTTCTGACCTTCAGCTTCTACTCAGAAAATTTTTCCAACTGCTTTTATGAATGGCACACACTGGGAAGAAAAACTGGCACTGGCACCCTGATATTGGTTTTCCCAAAGATCCTGTGCCACCACATGAGTTTTGCTTCATCTTTGGTTAAATATTTGATCCACCAGTCAAAATTGGGAGAGGCTTCCATTCAGGGCTGAAAAAGATCTTCTGGGATTGACTTGGATCCGCAACCTGCAGGTTTTTCTGTGGCATTGTAAGCCAGGGTCTCTAAATTTACTACAGGACACAATATCTTGTGAACTACTAATCTCCATTTCACAGGATAAGGAATATGAATATTAGAAAAGAAGGGAGAGAGAGAATATAAAGTTTATTTTATCTGTGTTTGTTATTTGTGAGTGATTATTTGATTGTATCTATGTTGGTTCTTTGTGATTGATTATTTGGAGTGCACTGTTCCAGATTCTTTAAAAGTGCAACAGCGTCCTCAAACACTAAGGAAAAAGTGGAGGGACAACTGATTAGTAAATAATCAACCCATATTTTGGATATTATAGTCAAGGTTGTAAAAGTGTAACCTGATTCTGATGATAATTCAATTTAATTTGATGAGGATGATTTGAGGATGATGAAAGATTTATATGGTTTTTGTGTGAATCAATAAACTAAAGATGTATTTCATGTAAGTAATATGACAAGTGAAATATATAAGAGAAAAGAGAAAGAAGATGTTTATACCTAAAGGCAAGAGCAAAAGAAATAATAATGATGACAAGCTTCAGAAAGAAAACAGGAATAAGGCAACTGAGGATAAAGAAAACTAATGTAGAGTAGTGTCAGCGATAATGGTAATCAGATGAGATAGTGGAATATGTAATACTTGAGACAGTGGATAATGTTACGCTTATTTGAGACGAGAGAAAAAGGAGTCAAGAAGGAGAGGAAGGAAGATAAAGAAATGTAAATAGGGTAAGGAAGAGGGTGGATGATGATGGGAGATGATCAGATGATTGATAATTGGAGAGCAAAGGAGAGGAAATGAAGTCAAGGAGAGGAAATGAAGTCAAGGAGAGGAAATGAAGTCAAGGAGAGGAAATGAAGTCAATGGATGTGATAATTGATCTTGAGGAGAGGGAAATTTCAAGTGACAACTATGTAAGTTGTTTCTTTCCTGGGGATTAAATTTCCCAGAAACAAGAGGGTTTATATAGCTTATTATCAGGGGATCGAGCGAGGGGATTCGGGAGATTCTTGATGATCTGATCAAGAGGAATCTTGATTTTAGCTGAGAGAAATGACGACATAGGAGGTTCAAGAGCCTTAAGATTTTCACTAAGTTTAGCGCGCGCCTTGAGCGCGACAAGTTGCAGAGGAAGAATGAGATTCAGATCTCAACATGTTGATGATAGAGAGAAATACAAGGGGTATGAGGAAAACAAGTTTAAAGAGACAGAGAAATTTTGGATTAACAAGGATAAAAAGAAGGGTACTAACTGGCGATATCTGTTGACTTTGGGTGATTAGAGCACTGGGAGTATAGTGGCCTTCATGAGTAGTTTGAGTGGTGAGCTGAAACTGGTTGATTTTCATGTGACCAAACCAAGATACAGAAGGGTATTTATTGAATTGAAGTTCAAGAAATAAATGTGGATGAGGATTGAGGATAATCTAAAAATTTTTCAAAAATATATTTGATAAGTGAAATGATTCCATCTATATCTTTGATGGTAGAAGATGAAAGGAATTTAGCAAAGGCTTAGGGCACAATCAAGGTAATGGGTTTATTGGAAACCAGTTAGGGAAAATCAAACATATATTAAAATTAGGAAAAAGAAACAGAGATGAAGAAGAACAACAGTATTTATATTTGATACAATGGAAGAAAAACTTTAGAAACTTCCAGCAGTTGGCATGCAGCATACTCCAGTGTAACTGCCATTTTAACTCCATGGTAATCCATCATACCAACGGTGGGCCTGCTACGCTAACATTAGCTGTAGCATATCATAATTTTAGGCTTTGTTGCTACACACACAAAAACACAAAAACACAAAGTTACTGTTAGCTGAAGATTTTTTCAGCTAACGCTAAAACCATTTTGTCAAAAAAAAAAAATGTGGGTAGTGTAGTGTTAGCCACGTCAAAAAAAAAAGTTAATGGTACATGAATTGCCTGTTAGCTGGAACAAACTCTACACTAACTGTTAGCGTATCTAGTCAAGGAGGTTGTATGCCCTCCCCGGCCGGAGGAATACCCCCCGGTCAAGGAGGTTATACAACCTCCTCAACCAGAGCAAGTCCCTCCATTCAAGGAGGTTGTATCACCTCCTGGACCGGGGGGAATCCCTCTGGCCGGGGAGTCTATATAACCTCCTTGACCAGAGGGAGTGTCAGAGTTTGAGACAATAGCCCACATGTCTACAAAATAGTACAAGCCACATAAACCAATGGTTAAGGACTTGTACTCAAAAATGAACTAAGTGAATTATAATAAATCCATAAGTTCAATTCACATTTGATTCATAATTTTACATATTAATTTGATCTAATATTTATCATTTTGATAAAGTAAGTATTATTAAATACTATAAGAAATTATAATTGTAGGAGAGATTAATATCTATCCGTGAATTTACCCTGCAATATTATACTTTAGTTATATCTCCTACAAGGATACTATTTTTTTAAATTTACCCCATGTAATATAAACTCTTTGAGTCATTACATTGGGGTTAAAATTATGTGTAATATTTAAAGGGGCTGAGATTACCTTCAAAGAGAATTTCCCCCAGATCATTACCATAAAAACCTGCTTACCTTACTATTATTTAGTGAGTGGGTTGGTTATCATAATCATCATAATCCACCTTTCTCATTATCCATTATCCCATTCCTAGTCACTAGAATATTTATTCAAGTGACTCGAAGTCCTCTCCTACTCACAGGGAGCAGTTGAGGCAAATTGCACAGAGCTGTTACATAGATGCAGTTTTCTCAAATTTACCCCATGTAATATAAACTGTTTGAGTCATTACATTGGGGTTAAAATTATGTGTAATATTTAAAGGGGCTGAGATTACCTTCTAAAGGGAATTTCCCCCAGAATTTTACCATACAAAACTGCTTAACTTACTATTATTTAGTAAGTGGGGTTTTTATTCCAATCATAAAAATCCACCTTTCTCTTTATCCATTATCCCATTCCTAGTCACTAGAATGTTTATTCAAGTGGCTAGAAGTCCTCCTACTCCCAGGGAGCAGTTGAGTCAAATTGCGCAGAGCTGTTACATAGCCGTGTTCCTTTTTTACACAAAGGTTCCAGCTCTTCTGCTTTAAAGCATAGATTTGCTGAATTCCACTGGCCTTTAAGGTTATAGTGAGAACCCAAAAAATAGACTATAATACTGAAATCAGTATTATTATACACCAACAGTACCAAAGCCAGCGCAGAGCATCCAATAGCTTTCTTTCAAAAAGAAAACTACATCAGCTGCCAACAAAAGATTGAGTATTGATACTAATACTGCAAACAAAACCAATAACTACTTGATCCCACAAGGAAGAACAGTCCAGTTTTCAGCCTGCTACTAATTCATAGACATCAGGAATATAGAAAACTATACCAATATACAACTTATATTCTTATTCTCAAAAGAATGCACACCTTATGTCATTTGTTTCAAAAGAAATTATTAATACAAAAACATATAACAAAGAATCTACATATAACTTCTAAAGTATAAAGAAAACTTAGAATATTGCTTCATATTCTGAATCTACATGTAAATTAAACTAGGGTAGCTCAGCAAAAGCACCCCATAATTATTACTCCTTCATATCCCTTCACAAGGCCTTCAAGTTTTCATATCACTTAAAGATCTACATAACCTTAAATATATGCTAGTAGACTATTTAATTAAGGTTAATAGAGTTCGGTTATGATGCATAAATAAGGTCTGCATCATTATTTCTATAGTTAAATGTACATGGAACCTGTAACAAAAGCCATAACCAACGCCGTGGCCATACTGTTCCTACTGAGGCAATATAGCCCAATTGGGTGGTTGTAAAGGGACTAATGGTCCAAAAGGAAAAATTAAACAAAGGTATCAACCTTACTGGGAAGGATAAACCACTTCAGACCATTTGAAACATGTAACCAAGCCCTACCGTAACCAAACCAGTTAAACAGGTAACTAGGGCTTAGTAGAAGACCAGACTAGGAAAAAATGAGCTTCTGCTTCGCCTCCAAGAGCCCAGAATGGATATATAAACAGCCCTTCCTTCCCAAAAAATGATATCCCCATCTTCATTTACATTTACCAGCTTTTACCTACCATATCAACCAGTCTTATAGCCTGTTATATAGTACAGTTTCTGCTTGTTTTATACCTGAAGTTCATCAACCACCTGTTTTAAACTGTTTCAGTGTTGAGATGTACAGGGCTGAGGACAGCAGGCATGGTACAGGGCGGTGTTTGAGAGTCGTGGAAGGATGATGTTGCAGATCAGAATGATATGTAATGAACACAAAGAGAGGAGAAAGGAAAGAAGAAAAGAAGAGGGAGAAGAAGAAATAGAAAAGAGAAACTGACCTGAGGACAGCAGGCACGGTAAAGGGCGGTGTTTGAGAGTTGTGGAAGGATGATCAAAGGGTCCTTCCACGCCTGCTGCTTCAGGAAGACTACATACAGGATGTGAAATGTGTGTGACAGGACAGTGACATGGATGAAGCAGACAAAACAAAAGAAAACCTGAGTACTATACTCAACATTCAGCACTCAAAAACCACTTGTTACTCAACCTTTTGAGCGCTTCTGGACCATCCACAACTCCCTGAAGAACCCCTAATTGGAAATAGAAGCAGTAAGTCTATTATCTCCAATCCTTCAGTAGTTATTGTCTAGGTGTACTCCTTGTTCAAAGGACTAGACTATCAGGTACCCAAAATACCCCTGTTTACTCAGGTCCTGAATATTTTAGAGGGCACAGTAAATACCCCTGTAACTCAGGCCCCTCTGTTAATAAAAACTTTATAGTTTTTTATACCTTTTTCACCTTTTTTACCCACCTTTCACTGCACAACCTGCAGCTTTTTTTACCTTGCACCCTGTGTAGCCAGAAGAATCCTGTTCTTGACATCACAGAGGCTGACACCACTCAATATCATCCGAATCTTTAAATTATCCAAGTTCAGAGTTCACATATATTAAGCAACCTTATTGCACTGACAGTAGCAACTTAGAAGTCATAAATGGTTAGCACTTTCTCCACTATCATATCTTACAAATACTAGTAGATACTTGGATAATGTCTTTTACTAGGAGCAACCACCCAGCTCTTGTTGAAGCCCAAGATCTTACCCGCGCCCCTAGGGGAAGGTATTCTATCAAATCATATTCCATCTCTTTGACCACTCCTACAATTGATGAAATCCCACTTGGATTACTTAGTAACAGCCAAAAAAACAAAGAATCTATACTTGAAAGTCACTTGCCTGAAACTGGTGTCAAACACCCAGATACTTCTGGCAAAGAAAATAAACCAGCAAGAGTTCAACCAACTTTTTGGAGTGAGGGACTATTTAGCAGAAGGGGAAGCTTTCTGTCAGACAAAGGAATGCTGAAAATTCCTGCGGAATCACGGGAGAGACATACCTCTCACTCCAGCACAGGAGATTCCTCTTCTGCAAGATCATTTGCCTCCCCACAGTGGTCAGACCTCAGGACAGGAAGCACCCTTCCTGATTGAGCT
Source organism: Puccinia hordei (assembly GCA_007896445.1). NCBI lineage: Eukaryota > Fungi > Basidiomycota > Pucciniomycetes > Pucciniales > Pucciniaceae > Puccinia > Puccinia hordei. The sequence goes on along the minus strand of RDRW01000060.1, from coordinate 3,764 downwards.
AGACCTGGAAACAAGGGAATTGGCCTTCTGTTATCCGCCTCAAGAATATGTAGAACTACAACAACAGCCAGTTTTAGATCCTCCCAGTTCTGTTCCTCAAGGTGATCAAACGCCTTGACCACCCCAATCAGGCAGGAGGAAAAACAGAGCAAAACCCTACAGACAACAATATTGCCCTCCAATCCAAAATACATTGAAGAATCAAAGGTGTCTTCATCACCAGATTTCCATTCATCAAGAAATGATTTGATTAAATTGGATGTACCAAGCGCAATTCCAGGATTTAGAAGCAATGAGGAATCAGAACACAGGATCTGCAAACCGTTGTCAACACTAAGGGAACAAGAAAATGCAAGGAATAAACAGCCAAGGGGTTAGTACCAATCCTGCAAAAATTATTCATTAGCATAGAGAAAGTTATTGATCACAACTTCAAATTACTTTCTAAGCAGGTACACTCAGAAGTCTCAGTAAGCTTGAAGAATGTAATCAGTCAAAACTATGACTCTCAAGAGCAAAAATTAAAATCTCTTCTGTTCTTGTCTGAAAATACAATAGCAATATTATCTAAAATAAGCAAACTTGTATCTTTTAATTTAACATCTGAAGAAAGTCATCTCTTTTCTAAATTCAAAAAATTACATGAGGTAGTTTCCCCTATTATAAACATTCCTGAAATCCAATCTTTGTTGAACTCTCTAAACAATTGTGATTACTTGTCAAAAAAGGGTAGTCTAGTCTATGACAAACTTGAGAGTAACAAAAACATGATTGATAATTTTGTTGTACAACTATCCCACTGTCAGCCTTAGAGTCAGTGCAGCTGACCTAAAGTCGCCTTTATTACTCATTATCTTAATCCTAGTCCCAAATGCATGATGTCTTTGTTGCCCTGAGGTTTAAACATTGTCCTGAATTCAAATTCTGTTTCCGCATTGAAATCTGAACATAGGGTTCACTGAACACTTTTTAATTGCTCAACTCCTTCATGGACTAATTAAATAAACAATTCTACACTACAGCTGGCTGGGCAAGTGAAACAAGGCCAGCCAACCACATCTACATGTTAGATTACATAAGCAAACCTTGAAAATGTTTGAAGTTGGTGTATCCCCCGTTGCAGGCAGGATACACAAACTCAAGACACCCAGAACCACCAACTCAGATACCCAAGGATTCAGCAAGTTACAGCTCACCACTCTAACCAAAAAAAGGCCTCTTTCACCCAGTACTTCAAGTATTTTCAGTCAGTCCCCTTTTTGAAACTTGTTTATCTGAAAGAAGTGCTTCTCTGTCTTCCCCTCCTTTCCCTCTTTCCATTTCCTCTGTCTTCAATCAAAGATCAAGATCAAGCTTCAAATCATCACATCAAGTCAATTATAATACAGCTTCAGATCAATAAGCTTTATCTCACATCTTTTGCTGTGGTTTTTCCTTGAAAAAAACCACATAGGTTTCCCTCTAAAGAACCTTGACTATCCAGCTTGACCATAGTCTATAAAGCTGAGCTGATTATACTTTGTCTTCTCAGATACCTTCCATGTTTCCATTTTGTGAAGTGGCTGTTGCATTTCTCAAAGACTCTGGCACAGCTGTCCAACGTTCTTTTGGGTTGTTGATTATCAATAACAAGATCACTCAGATTATTTAAATGCCAGATCAATCATAAATCATCACTTCTTTCTTCCCTCTTCTTCTTTTATCCCTTAACAGTTGTTTTTCTTTATCCTCTGAAATACAACTTTTGCCCCCCATCCTTGTGTCCTGTTGTCACTCTATCACACCCACAGCAACATTAAGATGACAGGTGATGAAGCTATTGACACTCACAATCAGAGGACAAGTCTGCTCCTTTAAAAATAGATAAAGGAAAATCTCCTAGTAACTGTCATCCTGGAGGTCAATAATCCCCACAAATGAACCTATACCTAAGATTACATTCTGCAGGAGAAACAAATATATGTTCTTGTCACAAGAAGATTTCTGAGTTGAAATTAGAACACAAGTTGCTACACAAAGTCAATAAAAAACTTGACTACTTAATTGGGTTAAATTATCAACCAGTACATGATATCAATGAAAAGATATTTGCTTTATAAAGAAAATTGAAAAAAGATATAATGTTATGGTTAGTAAAATGCAAGATTTAAAGCAGAATAATGTAAGAGTATATAATACACCTGCCACCTGCAACTAATGATAATTTTTGTACCTCAGATAACTATAAAGATTTTTTTGACAAACCCAGTCTAAATCCAAATTAGGGGCGTTGATAAACGCACGCCAAAGGCGCACACCAATTTTTTTTGGCGTGCGGGGCCTACACGCCATTTTTTTTGGTGTGTAGGGTCTACACGCCAAAGAAATTGGCATGTGGGAGTGCACGCCAAACAAATGGCGTGTGGGTCCCACGCGCCAATTTGTTTTGGCGTGTGGGCCCCGCACGCCAATTTTTTTTGGCGTGCGGGTCCCACACGCCAATTTTTTGGCGTGTGGGGGGACGCTGACATAATAGAATTGGAGGGCCAATTCTATTATGAGTCAAAGCCCAGCCAGGAGGACTTCCTCCCGGCTGACGAGGTTATACAACCTCGTCAGCCAGGAGGAAGTCCTCCTGGCCAACAAGGTTGTGTAACCTTGTCGGGGGGAAGTCCTCTGGCAGGAAGTCCTACAGGTTATACAACCTTGTCAGCCAGGAGGACTTCCTCCTGGCCGACAAGGTTGTTGTTGAGTTTTTCTGTGCCTCCTCAAAAGTATCTTCCCTCCATTTAATTTTCAGAGAATCAACTTGTTTTTTCAGACTAGAATACATCATAAATATTAAGCTATTTGTAATTAAAATCCTTGATTTAATTGATTGTTATTTCTTTTGTCTGAACTCATTTTATGATTACTAAAAATCTGATTACTAGAATTAACGCCTCTTAGTATTTGTGGTTCTTGTAATCTGTCTTTTCTTGATTAATATACTAGCTTGACTAAAAGAGACTGAGAAGGCCTGACTAGTTATTTCTTCCAAGTACTCATATTATACTCCTCTCAGTTTTTATTCAAATTACTCTTTATTTCATTTTCATTTCACAACCACAATTTGTCACACTTGTAACTAGTCTATAAAAACATAGCCTAGTCCAAGAAATAACATTATCAGTTCTCCTCATAAAACAAAGTCCCCAGTCTTTTTTGAGTATCCCAGAGTCTGTTCACTAATTCCCTTCTTTTTCTCATCTCGCCCAAAAATCCAACAGTTGTATAGCCTCGTCAGCCGGGAGGAAGTCCTCCTGGCTGACAAGGTTGTATAGCCTTGTCAGCCGGAGGAAGTCCTCCTGGCCGACGAGGTTATACAACCTCTTCGGCCAGGAGGAAGTGCTCCTAGCTGACGAGGTTGTATAACCTCGTCGGCCAGGAGGACTTCCTCCCGGCTGACAAGGCTATACAACCTCGGCAGCCGGGAGGAAGTCCTCCTGGCCGACGAGAGTTGTATAACCTCGTTGGCCAGGAGGACTTCCTCCCGGCTGACAAGGCTATACAACCTTGTCAGCCGGGAGGAAGTCCCTCCTGGCCAACGAGGTTGTATAACCTCGTCGGCCAGGAGGAAGTCCTCCCGGCTGACAAGGTTATACAACCTTGTCAGCCAGGAGGACTTCCTCCCGGCTGACGAGGCTATAAACCTTGTCAAGCCAGGAGGAAGTCCTCCCTGGCCGACGAGGTTGTATAACCTTGTCAGCAGCCGGGCGGAAGTCCCTCCTGGCCGACGAGGTTGA
>RDRW01000431.1:0-119670 GCA_007896445.1 Puccinia hordei | reverse complement strand
TAATTCATCATTCTCACATGGACCAACCAAAAACATCCATTCATCATCTGTCCAATTTGGGTATTGATACACCATGGATTTTCCTGTCTTGCCAGTCACATGAAATCATGTAAACGGAGAACCGTTGGATTTTGGCATTCAGATCAACACAAACTTGGATGCTTTGATGACACATCCTGGATATACAGACTTGAAACAGTTTTATCTCAACCTGCATACTCCTTTGGCCTCCTCCTCCCATGCCTCTAGGGTCACATAGTTTCATACTGCTCTTATATGTTTATCATGGTTTGCCCCAGGTAACAGTGGCTCTTTTTTATTCAAGTATTTTTTTAGTTAGCTAATCCAACTGATCATCAACATGCCTTTTTTTGGCCAACCACCATAATCAAATCATCTTTCATACAATAGACCCTAAATTACAAACAGAATACCTGCCTCATTTCCACAAGCTACTATCCCCAAACTCTCCCCATTATAATTCTTCACTTTTACAGCCAATGGCAAATGTTCACTCACATGGAAGCCATCATATTGTATCATATTTTCAAGTGCATGGAAATCAGGTAACCTTTTCTCATACTCCACCAACTCCCCACAATTCTGAAGCATACCACAGCCTGGGCTCAATTCCTGGTAACACATCATTGGGGAAATCACATTGCTCATTATTTCCCAATATTGCCAATCCAATTACAGATCAATTTGATTCATGACTGTAACAGCCAATCTTCAACCAAGTCAAATAAATCATATTGGATTAATGCTGCTTTCCAATGAATTAAGCTCTCTTACAATTTCTAGACAGATTGGGAGGAATCATTGCCTCGAAACAGTACATTTGTTTCATAATCATGACACCTTCCACTCATCAATCTCAATGCTTTAGAGCTTTCAGTTTGAATGCAATATCTTATCACATCATGCAGAGCCATGTTCACCGATCTGAGAATTGTCTTTGACCAGGGATTGCCCAATAGGTCTACTCATCTCTAAACAAACCTGTTATAAATTTGTGTAATAATGCAACATTATTCTCTTCAACTCAATCACCATATTGACTATATCCATTCATCTGGCAAGCATGACCCATATTCATACTATATATATTGAATTGATATCCAGATTTATTTCAATATATATCAATCCCCATACATATATATATCTATGGATAGATAGACAGACAATACAGATATATACATATACATATTTATATTGATGTAATCCAGATATATATATTATATAATATTATATATATATTATATATATATTTATCCTTATATTTATATCTATATATCTGTATATCTCTACATATATTGATGTGGATATAGGATCATATGGCCGTGTATTTATATACATATACATCCAGATGTATAACATATATTCACCCATCAATTTTATATCATTTGTACTTACATTATTGAATATCAATGTCACATACATATATTCATGTATGTGCTTATCCATAGTTGATTACATCACTGAAACCTTGAAAACACTCTACAAATCTGATGTATATGCACATAATCCCATCTACATTTTTAAAATAAAATGCAATGACATCTCTCATTGTTTTTTGAACTTGGATTCCTTTTGATCCCCCAGTTCAATATGCCTCAAGGTACATATTGGTGATTCTGGGTTGCTGGAAATATTCTTTTTGGATTCTTTGTGGCTGAAAAAATTCACAGTATATAAACAATATATTTACACTCAAAGTGCGTGTGAGCCGGCTCAACCACCTGCTGTAAACCCCAACAGTAACAAGGATACCTAAATTACATTCCTCAAATCCAGCCACACAGACACTCAACACACAAGCAAATGCACACATGAAACACACATCACCCTTTTTTTGCTTTCTTTCATGTTGAAAATTTCTCCCCACCTGTCATCTGCAATTCTCCTACCCTTTCCAAAACTGAATGGCAATGTTTCATTGTGTGAAGGTTTTCTAGTCTTTCATTGTTGCATGATGAATCACATCTGGCCAGATTCTCTCATAACTACAATATCTTTCACATGAGCTTTTAAGAAGTAAATCATTCACTTAAATCACAAGCCTTCCAACCCTACATCTCTTATCTTCACTTTGTCACCATGGTATAGCATAATTCCCACATCTACCTTGAACCATACCATTTTACCTTGAACTTTAGCAAGGGAAGTATCCCAAACAAAAAATTAATAAATTAAATGAAAGCTTACATTCATGGTTCCATTTATTTCTGTCAGAGTCTCACAGAATTTATTTCCCAGCAAATAATCAATGCTACTATGTCTTCACAAAATTGATTCAGTCATATTCATTTTTACTGTATTGCAACACTTTCCAGTGGAACCTTCTTCCAGAATCTTTCACATGACTTGACAAACAATCTTTCAAAGATCTATCCAGTTGTGTACTCTCATACTCTATGAAGGCCTGGTGTCTCAGTTCATGCTATCTTTTTTGAAAAAGTTTTCAATCACTGCTGATCAAAACACACCCAAGTTATCCCAACACTACTCATTATACTCTCACTAGGTCCCCCCCCCCCTTCAGACAACCAAGATTTATGTCATGATGGTTCCACCTGTTAAGCATTCACCATCATTATCATTGGCTGCTGTCCCCACACCTCAGATTGAAAATGGTCCATTCTATTTCATATCATAAATTCCTTGTTGATGGTTAGTGTCAGTTAGAGCTGGAATAGTATCAAGATGAGAACACCAGATGGCTTGACGCCTCTGGATCTGTACAACAGGTTGAGAATGAGTTTTTTGTTTAAATTATAACACAAATAATATCCATCAAAAGTTAGATTTTGCTTCATCAACATCTGATGGTTGGGATCTTATAGGAAGAAAATTACCAGAAAAATGGAGTAAAATTGGCCCACTTGAACAAGTAAGGGTCAGAATTCACTGGTAAATCTTGATCAAATTAAAATCTCTTTCTCCACCTAAACAAAATTATTAGACCAATACACACAAGCTCCTCACTTTGGTCATCAAACCAGCTTTCATGGTGAGGAATCAGGATCCATAAATCAAAGGTTAATATGTATCATTCTCAATGCCTTATCTCAGTTTTGAGTCTCTGCCAGGGCAAAAATGATCCTTTCTCATCTCTATCAATTTTGTATTACTGTTCAACACAAATCTTCAGTTTTAATATTCTGGTTTCTCCTTTTTGTTTTTAATTTCTGGGGAATCCTCACCATTTATGGATCCCAACGAAATATTCAATTACCTGATCCTTCTGAAGCCTCAAAATACAAATGATCATTTTCAAAACATTTGAATACAATTGCATGATGCAATTTGTTAGCTTAGATAGTGATAATAAATTCAATTCTACCTGTTATACCTCTCAATTCATTGCCATGGAGTGGCAGTTTCTACTAGATTCTTATTTGTGGATTTTACTGACTTTGCAATGAAAGAACCATTTATCATTCATTTTATTTTGTGATGGGAAACCATCATCAGTTGCCAAAGCATGTGTAGGTAGGTGTAAACATTAATCCTACTAGAGGCATTATGACAGTCAGTCTGGAGATAATTAACATCTTAATCTGCTTGTAAGTGTGATAATTATGTGACTATCACCAGTGAGAGACAACAAGACTACCAATCATCTCTCATTTTTTTTGGGACGTTAATATATTGGACATTACGCATATTCCATCCCAACATACTTTCCATGGCTCAAATCAGGATAAATGGGTATCCTCAAGGGCCCTGGGGAGCTGCTAAGCTTAATAAGTTTGTTGGCAATCCACAGTCTTTACTATTAAATCTTGAAGAGACTTCTTGAACAAAAAAATATTGCATTATTATTGGGTTCATTCCACAGCTAGTGGTAGGATCATCATTCCATTATAATTTGGTAGAGTGATATGAAAATAAAGGTTTCTTCAAATTTTTATTAGTATAATCTTTGGTCTAATGAAATTAAATTTAAATTTACTGCAGTTGGGGTTTTTGTGACTTTTTGGCCACCAGATAGACTCCAAATGATTTACAATGGTTTTGTTGTGAAGCTTTATTTTATTTTTGATTGGATGAAATTCCAAGTGAAAATTTCCATAATCCATTGTATGAGGCAGCTAAAATAGTACTTATAAGTTATTTTGAAGTGTATTAAAATAGACATGAGAGATAGTGCCTGTGTGAACTTCTTGGGAGGTTAAATTGAGATTTTCAATTGCCTATTTTTATTTGAAGGCAAAAATATGATCCCACACCTGGAGGTGTGTCCCAGTTTCAACTTTCAAATTAGACTGACTACATTCAATTTTATTTTTAGAAACCTTCTAAATTGAATTTCTAAATGTGCAATGTGACCCTAATGTTGATGAAGGAATATTTTGTTGCATTGGTGCTATCTGATAATATATTTGGTAAGCATGAGTTTAAACTTTCACAGAATTAGAGGCACACTTTTCATAGATGCTTGTGGATTGTACATTTTTAGGCTCCTGCTGCTAGTTTGCCTTGCACGTTCAATAATTACAAATAATCTGATGAAGGCAAAAGTTGATAATATGACTGTCTTTTGAACCTGGTGAATATAGAGGGAATATGGTATCGTTGGAGGAAAATACAACATTGGCTTTAAATCAAATCAATAATGGATATAAAAAGACCATTGTCATCAACTCAAGGTTTCGAAATAGACCACCAGGATGGTCTAAGAACTGTTTGAATTCTCAACAGTGCAAGGTGAGTCTCTCTATTTATACTTTGCAATAACATCCCTCTGAATCATGTTGTTGACTTGAATTTGATTATCAAGATTTATTTAATTTCCAAGTTTAATCACATGTTAAATATATACCACATAGAAGCTAACGTATAGGTACATAGCTTTGCAATAGATATATCTTAGTTAAAGATTCTAAGGAGGTCATGTTAGCCATGTTGTGAAGAATATTTTCGAAACCCTGGAGTTTCACTTGATCAAGCTACTTGCTTTTTTTTGGATTGTGACGATTGTGCATATTAGAAATTCAGCTTTCAAGTTGTTGGCAGTGGTGGTGGTGGATCTCCTGGGGTGATGGATGCACTTTTATAAATATGACTGGCTTATTTCAGAGTTCTATGGTCAAGTTCTCCAGAACTGGAGTAATTGATCAACCATGGCCAAATATATTTTTCATCAAAGCTCAAAATGTAGTTCCGACTTAAAAATTGCAAGTTTTTTGAATTTTGATATGAGCCATCATTGATTAAACATTGGTTGTGATCAAAAAATTTATTGCCTCAGAAATTTCTATAAAAACAATTCAATCTTTTGAAACATTTTTGAACACTCCTCTGATATATCATTATATGTTGGTGATACATAATATATAGGCATGGAGATACCATTGGTGCACACCAAGGATACATAGCAGATAGAGGTGGGATACATCTGGGATATAGAGAAGTCACCTCCATGGAGGTTCCACCTTTTTTTTCCTGGTGCAACTTCGAAAATTTTCAAGGTTTGCTTATGTAATCTTACATGTAGATGTGCTTGGCTGGCCTTGTTTCACTTGCCCAGCCAGCTGTAGCGTAGAATTATTATTTGATTACTCCATGAAGGAGTTGAGAAATTACAGAGTGTTCAGTGAACACTAATGTCAAAATGTAACAAAGAATCGGAATCTGAATTCAAAACAACATTAAAACCTGATTCTAAAAAGATATGAGACAGTTGTGACTTAAAGAAGAAGATAAGACAGACTTTAGGTCAGCTGTGCTGGCTCTAAGGCTGACATATACCGAGTCTCTTCAAGACTACCCCAACGTTTTGACCGCTGGTAACTTAGAACCGTTCGATGTTTATTTTTAAACAAAGGATTTTTTTTTTTATTTATTTATTATTATTATTTATTTCATTTTTTTTATATAAAAATAAAAAAAATAGAAGATAAAATAAAATAAATAACTAAAACAAAATAATACAAAATAATACATAAATAAAAGAAAACATGTTTTTCCAGTTTTTATTTATTTATTTATTTATGTATTATTTATTATTTATTATATTTGTTTTTATTTGTTTGTTATGACTATTATCACTCTATTTATTTATTTGTTGGTATAGTTTTGTTTTTATTTTTGTTTATTTTATTTTATTTATTTTTTTGTGCAATCCATGTGCCTCTTACACTGCCAGCATAATTGCCTAGGATGAAGTCATCCCAGTTAAACTGGGATGCACTCAACCAATTTAAACTTGGTTGAAATCAACTGATGAAATATAAATCCAAGGGACCCCCCTTGGTTTTATATTTCATTGGTTGAGGTCAACCTACTTTAAATTGGTTTTTTTGCATCCTAGTTTAACTGGGATGAACTCAACCTAGGCAATTATGCTGGCAGTGTTACATATATATGTAAGATCTTCTGTTTCTGATACTAATACATGAGTTAGTAAAAGAAACTGAATAAATAAATAAATAAATAAAACTTTTTTGTTCATTTATTTTATTTTTAGTTACATGAGCTCCATGGTACACTGAGGTTCCTGCTATAGTGTAATCTATCATAAAAATTTCTCAAACTTTTTGGGACATCTGCAAACATTCTTCTTATACCATGATTTTCCCCCTCCCCAATAAAGATTTTTCCTTACATGCTGACTCACAAAGCCATACCTAGATGGCCAATGACCTTCCCTTAGGAAAGCCCTTTCTCCAACATGACTTAGTAATTGGATAAAATCCAAAGAGTCTGTAAGACCACCTGGCAATTCCATAAGCCAGTCTTGCCCCTTTCTGACCCTCTTTGGCCGGGTAGTTTCATCAAAAACAATCCTGAACCTATAAGGCAGGCTGACTAACTCCCAATAAAAATTTACTTGATACTGGTTCTCATTTATGTAAGCAGGTTCTGTGCCCCAGGCTGCCTCTACCTCTGCTCCTTGGATCACAATTCTTGTTTCATCAGTAACCTGTGTGGAGCCCAATTCTTCCACCCAATTAACTTTTTCTGTGAGCTGCATATTCCAAGGATCTTCTATTGATACCTCTGTGCTTGGTTCACTTTCTTCCTCCCTGATTCTGAGGATGCTGATACTGATATTTCTGTACTTAATTCCTCCTGTATCATCTCCTCTTTCTCCTTACAAAGGTGCAAACTTTTCAACTTTTCTATACCTTCCCACTGACATTCAGGGACATTCTCATTCTTTTCAGAACAGGAAATTTGATCAAGCAGCTCCCAATCCATGATTTGAAAAGAGCAGCTTTGCCTAAATGCAGGTGGTTCCTTATGCCACCCCGGGGTGTTTGGTAAACATATTGGAATACATAGTCTTTTCCCTTCTGGATCTTCAAAGCTCAGAATTTCCCCTTTCTTATTGGATAATTCTAGCCTTATGTTGTGGTCTGCTAGGAAAGGTCTGCCTAGAACTGTATGTACTGATCCTTTTACTATAAAGAAATTGGCCAGATTTTTATACCCTGGGAATACACTGATTTCAATATTTTCCGCAATCCCTATTATAGGAGTGAAGTGCCCTCCAATCCCTTTAAGTGTAGTTACCAATCCTAACTGGCTAGCTGGTTCCTCAGGGATTATGTTCATTTCTGCTCCTGTGTCCACCAATGTAAGTATTTTCCTGTTGGCTAAGGTCATATCCACCATGCCTACTGGACATGCATAGGTGAGGCAAATTTTCTCCTCTTCTATATCTTCTTCAGATCATCCTTGTTTGAATTTGCCAATACTGATGCTTTTGTCCATCAACTCCTCCTCAGCATAAGAATTTTGTAAATTCTGAAGAAACTGGGGAGCCATCTTGATAATTTCTTCCAATGTGAGTGTATAAGTTTGTTTGTAAAACTTCCTCCTCACTGATTCTGGCACTTGAGTTGACGGGGCTTCTAATGTTCTATTTGTTTCTGATATAAGCTTCTTCTTAAATGGATTGATCTTTGGTTCTTTTTCCTTCAGGGGTACACTGGCTTCCTCCTCTGATTCAGCTTCTTCAATCCATGCTCCTGGATAGCTTTTCCTTCTTGCTGTCTTAATTGCTTCTTGGTTTGCTGGAGGCTCTTGGGACTGGCTTCCACCCACATTTTATCTTGGATCCTTTGAGATTTCCTTATCCCAAAGCCAATATTATTCTGTAAGGAATCCTCTAAATCATGTGTCTGAGGTGGAACCCATGATCCCCACTCTTCAATTTCTGCTATTGCTGAAGTTGAATCCTTTGTTTGTTGATTCCCTTCCTTGGCTTCCTCCTCATCTTTAGCCTCTTCTTGCGCAAATTTTTGTACCATCTCTCTTATGGATGCATCCTCCCGCAATACTACTGGCAGGCGGTTTGGATAATAATACACACCTTGGATCCGCAGCACTCTCCTATTTTGAAAGTCCTGTTGTAAAATTTCACAGTTTGTCACAATGTGCTTACCTTTACAATAATAACACTCAAGATGGGAATATCTTGGCCTGTTTTCTAAAAATCCCGGAGATGGGGGCCTATTACAATGAGGTGGGATCCCTTTCTTCTGACTCTCCACCATTGTGGTTAAATTTTTGATTTGCTCTTCCAAAGAAACTTGGTTTGATACCTCCTTAGGGTCCTGTAACTTCACAATCTTCTTAGGGGTCTCTGTCTTGACAGTTTCTTCATCCTCAAAGTCCAAAAGATCCAAAGCCAGTTCAGTATATTCTTTCAAGGTTGGTAAATCTGGAACAATGGGTCTCCCATCTTTGGTTTTCTTAAGTTTCTTTTTATGTGAAAGTTCCCTCAGGACCTCATTTTTCAACTCCTTGGACAATGTCTTCCACAGGGGCTCCCCATTGTTTTCATTAATATTTGGGTATTCCATGCGTAGAAAATAGTCTACCATTTCTTCATATTCCCCAATGAATTTCCGGTATTCCTGTTGAGTGTGGATTCCTCCTGAATTTTGAATTCTTTTGATAAGTTGGGGTATGGACTCTTCCTTGAATCTCCTATGTGGTGTAGCTCTTCCCCATTTCCTAATTAAATCTCTTTTTAGAATTCCCAATCACTAGTCTCATGTCCCTCCATAAGTTCAATGGCTTTACTTATCTTTTGGTTGGGAATGATAAAAGGTAACTGGCTTGCTAAATCTCTACTACCGCAATCTTGAATGGACACCATTTTCTCAATTCTTTTGATGAAATCTTCCACCTCTGTTCCATCAAAATTTAGATTGGTTTTCTTTGTTTCCAGATATCCCCGCAAGGTTCCTTCTTCCGGAAATGTGATATTCCTACTTTTCTCAAACTGGGAATCTGCGGGACTGTTGGATGGTGTTTCTTGAAGAGTTCCTCTGGGCGTAAAAGCTGGCCTCATCCTGGACCTGTTAATGTTGTAAGCTGCTGAGTTTTCATACCCTGTTTGTGGATTAGGTGTCTCTGGAAATTCTTGTCCTGTGAACTGGGGAAATGGTTTTGATGTGGCAAAAGGTGTTTGTTGAGTACGGCTTGCTTCAGGATAAGACCCTGTGGCTAGGAATTTTGATTGAGGTTGAGTCTCAGGAATGGGAACTTGCTGGGGTTCAGTGCTCTTGCCTTTTCCTGTTAGCATTTGAATCATTTCCTCCATTGTTCTAAACTTCTCCTCCATTTCATGCCTTTCTTTTCCATTTGGTCTTCCATAAAGGTTATCCTTGAATTTTGCTCTTCATATTCTTGAAATCCTATTGTTACTGACTGTTCCTGCATCCCTGGATCTGCCATGGTGTATTCCTTGTAACTAGTTCCAAACCAGTTGTTGAATAGCCTTATGAGTGCTTCCTTTTCTCTTTGAATGTGCTTTGCTGAATGTTTTGAAGTTGAAGGGTGATCTTGATGAAGGTTTTTGGCCACTGTTGGGACACCAGATGTGAGAACTCCTTTTGGGACGGGGGTAGTTCTGTGCGGGGGAAATAGCAGTTATAGTATTTCAGGTATGTATGAATCTATTACAACTGTTAAGGGTGGTTTGAAAGACCTGCCCCTCTATTTACTACAAGAGTTAATACAACAATTTTATTGTTGTGGCTGATAACTTTCTTTTTGTTTTCTTTAAGAGAACTATTTATGTAGTAATCTCTTATCAGACAAAGATCTAATTTCAACTTACAAATACTCAGCAATGAGCTTGATGAAGGGATCAGGGAAGTAGATAGTGGATGGATTGTTACAGAAAGTTTGAAATGGAATAAAAGCCTTTGGAATTGATGAGGAACAGTATTTATATGTTTTTAGTATTTATTTTGCTTTTATGTTTAGATGCAGTCAGAGAGAATGAGTAGATGGATGTTTTGGTATAATGTGAACTATTCAATGTGTTGTACCCTCTTCCTTAACCTTTAGTCAAAAGAGCACAATTTCCCTTTTGTTTCTTTTGTGTATTTTAAACTGATATGAAAGATTTTGTTGTGGGTCACCTGATTAAGATCACACTATTTATATGGATGAGTAATTTTATTTAGTTTGCTAGCTAGATGATGGGGCGTGGGATCCAAGTGGGATGCTACTGGGATGCTACTGGCATGATTTTTTTTCTGGGAGGGAACAACCTCCCCTGTATATAGTAAAATGTGAGGGATTTTTGCTGGTGGGATTTCTGATTGAGGTATTTATGCTGGTGGGGTCTCTTCTTCTACGCTGCCTTAATGCGGGGAGTGCATAAAGTGAGCTATTTCTGCTGGTGAGGTTATGTACTTAGACTGTGCCACGGTCATGTGCTGCGTCTTGTGACCTAAAGTGAGCTATTTCTGCTGGTGAGGTTATGTACTTAGAATGTGCCACAGATCATGTGCTGTGTCTTGTGACCTAAAGTGAGCTATTTCTGCTGGTGAGGTTATGTACTTAGCCTGTGCCACAGATCATGTGCTGTGTCATGTGACCTGACACTAAACTACATACTACTTTTATATATATACTATGTACTTATTATTCACTCTAATTCTTTGTAACTGTATAACTTTTGATTTAGCCGTGCAAAACCCTAACATAAATGGGTGACTTATAGATTAAATTTACCCTAGATTTCAATTATGCATTTATATTGCTACTATTTTAGCTTCTGAAAGATAATGAAAAAATATAATCCTGCCTGATACTTGAAACAGGGTTTGGAATACCACAACGTCAAACTGCCGGTTGGGTCAATTCGACCTTGAGTTTGCCGGCTTTTTGCCCAAATTCACGCCGGCAGGCCTGTTGGAATTTGGACGGTCAATTTGCCGGCTGACCTGAGGTCCGTTTTTTGACGGTCAAAGCTGGCTGGGGGGGGTCCGGCAAATTGACCACCAAACCATCAGCGGTTTTGCCGGCGCCCCGCAACTGCTGTGTACAGTACTTGGAGTATGTTTCTCTCTCTTTGATGCAATCTACTATTCTCATAGTTCAGTCCTGTTGTAGCTAGATACGTAATCATGACGTACATGACTACTCCTCACTACATTAGTCATTAGCTGACAGTCTTGACAAGTGACATTCTCACAAGTCCATTTCATTTCCTCCTTTGTACATAATCTTAAACTATAAATACTCATGTACTTACAGCTAGATTATGTTCTTCATCGCTTCTAAACTAATATTGAGAAATATATAGTTTTATCCAAACATTCCCTAAGTTTGGATACTTTAGGTTATGAGCCTCTCGTTTTAGTTAACTAGTCTATTACATCTCTACCTTTCCGATTCTTTTCCTTCGCCTGTGTGGCAACTTAGTGTTTTTCTTCCGCCTATGTGGCCCTATCCTCCTTGTGTTTCCTTGCCTTTGTGGCCTTGCCAGTGTGGCACTCATTGTCTAAACTTGCCTGTGTGGCTTATCTCAACGGTGGGCCGCTACGCTATTTGACCGCTAACTGTTAGTGTAGCAGGGTTTATTTTTCCCAGAAAATCTGTAGCGTTAGCTGAAATTACACTCCGCTAAACTAACAGTTAGTGTAGCGACAAATTTTTCAAGCCATTTTTTTGTAGCGTTAGCTGAGAAATTCACCGCTACGCTATCAAGTAGCGTAATTTTTCTGGCGCTAACAGATTTTGAAGTTCTCAGTAGCGTAGCGGCATCATCGCTACGCTACGCTAAATGTTAGCTGTTAGCTGATACTTTTCCTGCTAAATGTTAGCTGTTGGCTGAAGCTTTTCCCATTACACTATGCTCAAATAGCGGATTTGTTTTGCCCGCTAACTGTTGGTTTCACCAATTAACATGGCTGCTGAATAAAAAGCTGTTGTTATGGCTTCAACAGGTAAAATCCTGCTGCATTACAGATCTTAGAAGAGACATCCAACTTCTTTCTTGTCTTTGAATTTACAACGTAAAAAAAAAGGAAAAAAAAAAAAAAAAAAAAAAATGATCATAGAAATTAAAATAAGCTGTTTTGATTGCTGTGCTTGCTTGAGTAAAGCAGTTACAACAGCATTTTGATTTATTCACTTGTGCAAGTACATATTTTTCATTGTTTTACTTGGACAAGTACAGGATCCTAATTGAGCAGAGTGACCAGCTTTGACCTCAGACAGGGGAATATATCACTCCTGCTATATTAAAAGTAACTTCAAAATACCTAATTGGTGTCACCCGCATCACAAATCCTCATTTATGATGAGGGTGAAACCGATTAGGTAGGGATTGTGAATTGATTGAAATTTATAGGAGCTCTCCAAACTCGCTGGGGCACCTGACTGACCCCCCTTTGAGTTCGGCAACTGATTAAATAACATGGGTTTGAAGAAATGGTAGCGATGTTGGGTTAAGCCTTGTACAAACTCAGAAAACTCTCAGGGGCACCTAACTGACCCCCCTTTAAATTTTCTTGATTGGTGTTAACCTCATCACTACTCTTATAGTATAGCAGGAGTGATAAATTCACCTGTCTTAGGTCAAAGCTGGTCCACTTTGCTCAATTAGGATTATTTTTTTTCCTTTTTTTTTTTCCTTTTTTTTCCTTTTTTTTCCTTTTTTTTCCTTTTTTTTCCTTTTTTTTTCCTTTTTTTTCCTTTCTTTTCCTTTCTTTTCCTTTTTTTTCCTTTTTTTTCCTTTTTTTTCCTTTTTTTTCCTTTTTTTTCCTTTTTTTTTTTTATAATTTTTTTTTCCTTTTTTTTTGGGCATTAATAAAAAACCCGGTTTTTCCGCGTTTACACCCGGTTTTCTGTGCAGCTGCGGCTGCGCAGTGCACCCGGTTTTCCGCGCAGGCACCCGGTTTTTTTTAATTTTTAATTTTTATGCAAATAGCATACGGAGGGCGGCATTTGATGCGCGTGACCCCAAAACAACTAAAATAAATAAATAGAACAAGGAAAATAAACAAAATGATATATAATTAACTAAATAGAATAAATGAAATGAATAAATTAAATAAATAATGATTTATGAATAACGCAACCTCCCAATCATCCTCATTCAATATTTTATTTAAAAAAATAAAAAAATAAGTAAAACAAGTAAAATAAACAAAACAAAACAATTTAATATAAAATAAAATGAAATAAAACAAAATAAATGGAATAAATGAAATGAATAAAATAAATAAATAAATTAAAAGCAAGAGACATAATTGCAAGTTAATAATTTATGAATAAATAATAAATGTAATAAAGTTAATAATTTATGAATAAATAATAAATGTAATAAACAAAATGTAACACTCATCAAGTTAATAATTATGAATAAATAATAAATGTAATAAAGTTAATAAAAAATGTAACACTCATCAAGTTAATAATTTATGAATAAATAATAAATGTAATAAAGTTAATAATTTATGAATAGATAATAAATGTAATAAACAACATGTAACACTCAAAGCATTATGCAATGTACCATACCTCTGTGTATCATTGTATTTCCATTTCTTTGTCATGAAATCTGATAAGAAGTTAATTTTATAATCAGTATTTGTTTCCAATGAATTCTTCACCCTCTAAAGTGTATGAATCCATTTAAAAACTCCCTGAATATCTTGAAAGACAGACGTGAAGGTGTTTGGAAATAAATTGAGTCCAAAAATCAAAAAAATCCAACAAGTGATTTAAAAGGAAAAACTGTTAGTCACATTAAATTCTACACCCCTTAAAGTGCTTTAAAAAAGTTTAAAATGTTGAGAAATCCTGGAAATTAAGCTGTGAGGATTTTTTATGAAAAAACCAGGTGGATTGGCCAAAAAAATAGAAGACATAGTTTTTTGCAAAACAAAAAATTACCATCAAATTATAAACCCCCGTAAGTATGATAAATAAATTTAAAACTTTGAAAAATAATGAAAATCCGCCCGCAAAAAATTAAATTAAAAAAAACCGGGTGGATTGGCCAAAAAAAATAGAAGGCATAGTTTTTTGAAAAATAAAAATTACCATAAAATTCTGAACCCCTTTAAGTATGATAAAGAAATTTAAAACTTTGAAAAATAATGAAAATCCGCCCACAAAAAATTAAATCAAAAAAAAACCGGGTGGATTGGCCAAAAAAAATAGAAGACATAGATTTTTTGCAAAATAAAAATTACCATAAAATCCTACACCCCTGTAAGTATAATAAATAAATTTAAAATTTCGAAAAATAATGAAAATCCGCCCGCAAAAAATTAAATAAAAAAACCGGGTGTAAATGCGGAAAACCGGGTGTACTGCGCAGCAATTTGGACGTCGCCGCTGCGTAAAACCGGGTGTAAACGCGGAAAAACCGGGTTTTTTTATTAATGCCCTTTTTTTTTCCTTTTTTTTTTTCCTTTTTTTTCCTTTTTGTTTTTTTCCTTACTTTTTTTTCCTTTTTTTTTTTTATTGTTATAAACAAACAGCAGTTAGTGTAGCGCTAAACTCACTAGTGCCCAATGTCTAATCAAATCTGCACTTAAAAAAAAAAGACCCCACAGTTAGCTCACCACACAAGGGTACTCCGCTAACAGTTAGCATAGCTGAGAAGAGTGCTACGCTAACAGTTAGTGTAGCTGAAAAGAGCGCTACACTAACAGTTAGCGTAGCTGAAAGGAGCGCTACGCTAACATGTAGCGTAGCTGAAAAGAGCGCTACGCTAACAGTTAGCGTAGCTGACAAGAGCGCTACGCTAACAGTTAGCGTAGCGTTTGTTCCAGCTAACACCGCTACAAATCAGCTAACAGGTAATTCCTGTAGCGTTAACTTTTTTTTTTTGAAGTCGCTAACGCTACGCTACCGCTATTTTTTGTTTTGACAAAATTTTTGTAGCGTTAGCTGAAAAAAAAACCGCTAACAGTAACTTTGTGTTAGCGTAGCGACAAAAGCTAACATTATGCTACGCTACAGCTATTGTTAGCGTAGCGGGCCCACCGTTGCTTATCTTCTCTATCAATTGCCTGTGTGGAATTTCCCGTCTATATCTCGCCTGTGTGGCTCCTATAGTGTAACTTGCCTGTGTGGCTTATATCATCTCGCCTCTTATTTTCCCCTCCAAACATAAATACCTCCTCTTTCCTTCAATTCAACTATCTAGTGCTCTATCCCCCTCTTCCGCCATCTTTTCACCATCTTCCTTTTCCCTGTTCTATATTTTCCCAAATTCCCTCTCTACCATGTCTGTGCAAAGATCACCCGTCCGCGTTACCACTCCTTCAACTACTCGCAGACAAGCCGATTCCCGCGCTGCCTCAGATGACGAGGGGTGATACAACGATGTTGCCGAGTACAACGATCTCTACATTACAACCTAGGGCTTTCATTCATCCGGACCCTCGTCCTGACCCCAAACTCTTGACGGCCAGTGATCACCGCGCGGAGGCCTCTCTCATACGCGACGCGATATCCCGGTTTGCTTCTTGCTTCCTCGGGAAGGATGGCTCCAACGTCCGTATCTGGCACCGTGAATTGATTGAAATCGCCTTCTCCTACCTCTGGGATGAACGATTTTACCTCAATGATCAGACTGGACACCCTCTCGAACGGGCGGCAAGAAGCATCTTGCTAGGATCTGTCGATTCTTCCATCAGATTTGACCTCTATGATTTCACCAAGAGTCACGACATGCTTCTGGCCATCAAATCCCGCTTTGGTTCCATCATTCAAACTTCACAATTGTCCCAAAGGGTTGAGCTCCTCCAAATCCCTATCTCTACCAAAACAAATGCCAGCAAAATCTCCACCCTCTTCCGCTCTCGGTTCAAAGGCCTTGTTGCCTCTGGCATCGCCCTTTCCCGCAATAGTATCCTAGGTCTAGTTCTCCAATCATCTATTCAGCCTGGTTCCAATTTGCGCAACGACTTCAATCAGAAAATTGGCATGGAGTTATCCTGGCACAACAATTCACTCCCTTCCTTCAACCGCATGATTGATCTTCTGGCCGACAGTCAGGCCAAGATTCTTTCCTGCTCACGCCCCCAACATCGCGACCCTCATGTCACGGGCTTTATGTATGGAGTGGCTCCCGAACGGTCTCCATCCATTGAGAGTCACCCTGGTAATGTATACGGTTTGGCAGGGAGGCCTGAGCGTCGGACCGATGGTCGGATCCGCACCTGTTTCCGATGCAACTCCAGCACTCATCAGATCGCGGATTGTGTTGAACCCATCAGTCAATCTTGCCATCCCCAACATACAGTCACGGCAAGTCCTACTTCTTTCCAAGCCCACTACCCCATAATCACCCCGCCTATCGGTTTTTGAGCTCCGGTCTTTTCCAGTAAACCCCAGAATCAACATCCCAGCGGAGGTCGTCCTGCTGATTCCTAGAGGCCAGTTTATTGCCCTGATCAAAAAGGTAATAGACCTTGTCCAGAGGTTAAAGTGGCTGAAGCCGCCTTATCGGGTGACAACTACGCAGATGACAATATTATCTTTGAAGACCGTCATGAACCCCTGCCCCAGGCTAGCCGAGCTACTGTGGAAACGGGTGCCAATGCTGAAATCATCTTTGATACACCCACCACATCACGGGTGATAAGTCAGCCCTATCTGGTTTTAAACTACTGCTGAAACGAATCCCTCTTTAAGTAGCTACTGACGGGCCAGCCAATTTTGTTACAGCCACGGGTACTCTGACTTTTCATGGGCTGAATTCAATGGTAATCGAGCTTAACGACGTGTTGTATTGTGAAAATGCTGGCCACACACTCATTTCGGCGGCTGCCCTTCGCCTGGCCGGGCATTCCCTTGCCTACGACACTTTGACCGACTTGTTTCTTCTTTCTTTCAAATCATCCATCTGGGCTTCTTCCTCTCTCAACTTTTCTTCTCAAAAGTGTCTCCTCATTCCCCCTGTTTTCCCTTCCCCCACCTGTGTCACTCGTTCACAATCTATTGTACCTACCGTATCATGTAATACCGCTGCTACAGCCTCTCAGCCTTCTCCAATTGAACCATTTTTATATACTGTTCCTCTTTCCGTGCCGCGTCCCACATTAACGCAATCGCTTACCGCCGATGAAACGCTGTTATTAAATCTGCACCAACAATTGGGTCACGTTAGTCTGCGTGTCATACGCCACATGATCAGGACCGGTGTCGTCCTCGGTCTGCCTTCATCTATTCCAAAGGGACAGATCCGGTGCCCAACATGTATCATATCAAGAGTGTCCAAAAGAACTCCTTGTCCTCTGAGAGCCGTAATTTCCAGCCGATGGATCTCTGGAATGTCGACCTCATTGGTCCCTTCGAGGTGCCTTCCTTGGGAGGTGGTAAATACATCCTAACCATCCGGGATCTTGGTAGCGGCTATAGTGAGGTGAAAATTTTGACGCTTAAATCTTGTCAGCTTGCTACTAGGTCAGAGACAACCTGACTAAAACAAAAATAAACATAAAAATAAAAAATATAGTATTAATCATTTAACAAAGAGTAATAAATGAATAATAATAATATAAAGCAACATAAAAAAGTAATATGTAAATAATAAATACATTATTACATAGTAAATTAATAATAAATAAACAAATACAATATTAAGTATAAAACAATGAATATGTTAATAAATAATAAGATAAATGGAAATATTATTTCATAATCTTAAAGAGCGTGTAAAAAAACCCAGGGTACTTCAGCCAAAGTACCCCAGATAACTTAAAACTTCTAGTAGTAAAACAACTTGAAAGAATATTACCACTAAAGTGCTGAATTAATTATTATACATTAAAATACAGAATAAAAACCATAAATACATGTACAAAACCACGAAATAACAATGTATTTAGATAAGAACATAATAAAATAAATACATATGACATTAATAATATAAGTATATAATACTAGTAATATACTATATTATCTATTTATTTATTTATTTTATTTAATTAAATACTAAGTACACTAAGGATGATTCAGAGGGACAAAGACCACGAACCAGAGGAAGGAAATAACATGAGAACCTTCTGAAAATAAACAATTGAACATCTGTTCAAAATACATGTATTACATCCTTAGTGGGAAATTATTGATTGACAGATCTCTGCAGTCATTCATTCCCAAAGAGCCTGCATGACAGGGATCAAACAAGAAGCTCTTGAAGCACCCACAGAACAAACAAATACATGTATTTCACATTGTACACAATACAAAACAATTAAACTCTGACAAATGTGATCAACAGGTACATGTGATATTTAATCAATACATTTTAACATATAGTTAAAACCTTTGATCAACACATCTAACAAACCTTGTCAGAGGTTCAGAAGCGCCTCAAGATTCCAGCAAAAGAGCTTAGACAGGCTGTACCTATAGTAGACAGCCTGTACATATGGAAATTTGATTAAACAACTACATACATTTGTATTAAATATTAACCCCTTCCTTTTAAATGTTCCCATAGCCAAAAATAAATCCTGTGTTTTGCCATCAGATCTCCAGAAAGGCATTTAAGGAGCCCTTGTTCCCCCTGTATTTTGCCTCCCCATGCTTTAATATATATACTACCACCTTTACCCACTTACATAGCTTTACATTTTGTTATTCTGTCTGGTAAGGTCCTAGTATCTGTCTCTTAGCCCCTTCTTACTCCCCTGAAATTGCCCAGTGTCCACCCAGCTCTTCCAACAACCTGTCCAAGCGCTTCCAACTGCCCAATTTCCCCCTGGAAGAACCTCAAGTCTGTAAAGGTAATTTATTACTAGTAAGTAGATAAACCTTTCTCTTGAGATTCTCCCCCCATCATTTATCTGCAATTTAAAACACCCCTGTTTACAGGCCCCAGTGTGTTCAGGTACCTAAATCCTCTGCTTGCAAGATACCTTTGAGGGATTAAACACCCCTGATTTATCAGGCCCCTCATAATTTTAATTATATTAAATTTATTTAATATAATTAATTATCTTTTACCCCTCATACCTCATATCCTTATTGGTATTACCTTTTACAAATCCTCCCAGAGCTTTATATTGCTCGTTATCTTTTATCTTGCACCTTGGGTAGCTAGAAGGATTACTCCTTGGCATCACAGAGGCTGACAAATCTGAAGCTACTCGTCTGCTCATTGACTGTATCAACAAGATGGAGAAACAGACTGGTAGCCCCCTAAAAGGTATCCAATCTGATAACGGCGGAGAGTTTAACAACTCAGTTTGAACGCAGTTCCTAAAATCAAAAGGAATACGTGCCGAACAAGCTATTGCCTACCATCACTACCAAAACGGTACGATTGAGCGCTTCAATTGTACTCTACAAGATATGGGCCGGACTTTGCTAGCCGGTAGCGGTTTTGATAAATCCTTTTGGGCCTTTTCCTTCATATGGGCCTGCCACATCTTAAACCGTTGTACCGAACAAAGCCAGTGGCTCGGTTACACCTTTCGAACGGATGTTCAAAGTCAAACCCAGCCTTGACTCAGCACGCATTTTTGGGGACACTGCTTTTGTGCATATACCGGTAGAAAAACGCCGTAAGTTAGATGATCGGGCGGTACCTGCCCGTGTCATTGGTTTTCTGCCTGGATCAGAGGGGTGGTATTTTTGGCTGCCAGACTCCAACTCTTTTACGTCGTCAGCAATAGCTACATTCTCCGGTTACCGGCCTGAGGTCCCAGACCCCCCAGTAGAGGCCTGCCTCTCTGATATGCTAGACCTGCGACTCGGTGACTTTAAAGATGAATTGATTGTTCACAGCCAGGAGGCGATGGTTGATTTGGTTAACTCAGTGATCCCCGAACTTCTTGTTGCTGGGGTGCCTAACACTTATAAGCAAGCATTGAAAACGCCAGACCGGGATCAATGGGTTGGCGCGATAAAGGAAGAACTAGACAACCTCCACCTGCTCGACGTTTGGGACGTAGAACAAATACCCAAGGGAACTAGAGTGATGACGGCAAAGTGGGTATTTGCTAGAAAGACCGACAACGAGGGGTGCATTTCCAAGTACAAAGCTCGTTACGTGGCTCGTGGGTATTCTCAAATTGAAGGTGTCCAGTTCAGTGAGACTTTCGCGCCCACAGCCTCCTTTGTCTCTATGCGGATTTTACTCTCCATTGCTGTGGTCAGAAATTGGCTGGTTCACTCCTTCGATTTCGTCGCGGCTTATCTCAATTCCCCTATTGACGAGGATCTTTGGGTTCAGCCTCCTGAAGGATTGTACTTCCCTCCAGGATTCGCTTGCCATTTGAAGAAGGCTCTGTACAGGACAAAGCAAGTGGCGCGCTGCTGGTGGCAATTTCTGTTGCAAACCCTAGGTGCCCTTGGCTATGTTGCGTCACAATACGACTCCAGTGTGTATATCCTCCGTTCTACAGACGGCAAGACGATAGTATGGATACATGTGGATGATGGTATCATTGCCGGACCATCAACCGCCATCCTTAAAACAGCTTGAACTTGACGTGAAAAAGACGATTAAAATCAAGTGGGAAGACAACCTGTCCAGCATTGTTGGGCTCACCGTCAACAGGAGTTCTCTTGGCTTCTCCCTTAGTCAACCAAAGCTGATATCCAAGATTTTAAGCAATCACTGGGATGGTGCCTCCACTGCCCAAACCCCTCTCCCAGTCGGAAACCTCCCACTTTCAAGGGCGTTGATAAACGCACGCCAAGCGCGCACGCCAATGCCAACCCGCACGCCAATTTTTTTTGGCGTGCGGGGCCTACACGCCAAAAAAAAGTGGCGTGTAGGGTCTACACCAATTTTATTTGGCGTGTGAGACCCACACGCCAAAAATGGCGTGTGGGAGCCGCACCCCCATTGTTTGGCGTGTGGGGGGATCCCGCTCACGTAATCGAATGGGGAGGGTCCCATTTGATTACGTGAGCGGGCCGGCTGACGAGGTTATACAACCTCGTCAGCCAGGAGGAAGTCCTCCTGGCCAACGAGGCTGTATAACCTCGTCGGCCAGGAGGACTTCCTCCTGGCCGACAAGGTTGTATAACCTCGTCGGCCGGGAGGAAGTCCTCCCGGCCGACAAGGTTATACAGCCTCGTCAGCCAGGAGGACTTCCTCCTGGCCGACGAGGTTGTATAACTCGTCGTCGGCCGGGAGGAAGTCCTCCCGGCCGATGAGGTTATACAGCCTCGTGCCGGGAGGAAGTCCTCCCGGCTGACGAGGTTGTATAACCTCGTCAGCCGCCCGCTCACGTAATCGAATGGGCCCTGCCATTCGATTACGTGAGCGAGGGGGGACCCGCACGCCAAAAAAATTGGCGTGCGGGGCCCACACGCCAAAAAAAATTGGCGTGTGGGAACCACACGCCATTTTTGGCGTGTGGGTCTCACACGCCAAATAAAATTGGCGTGTAGACCCTACACGCCACTTTTTTTTGGCGTGTGGGCCCCGCACGCCAAAAAAAATTGGCGTGCGGGTTGGCGTTGGCGTGCGCGCTTGGCGTGCGCGCTTGGCGTGCGTTTATCAACGCCCCACTTTCAAATGATCCTGATGCAACGGGCACAAATACTTCATCTTACATTTCTATCCTGGGGGCTTTAAGCTACATAGCGGTTGGTACTAGACCTGACATAAGTTTCTCTGTTAATTTTCTTGCCCAGTTTTCTAAAAACCCTTCTCAGTCGCATTGGAATTGTCTTCACCACCTTATCAACTATTTGGCGTCCACCAGGGATAATACACTAGACATTTTTCCTAAAAAGGACAGTCCTGAACTGTGCGGCTTTGTTGATGCAAACTGGGGGGGAGAGTTTTCTCGATCCAATTACGGTTTGCTTATCCTCCACCACGGATGTCCGATTGCGTGGGTTTCTAGATGGCTGGCCACGGTTGCTTCTTCTGCAGCTCACGCGGAGTACATGGCTCTTGGCCACTGCACGAAACAGATACTGTGGCTGCGGAACTTGCTCTTTGACCTATGTGGCACTTGGCTGACAGGGCACATCTATTGCGACAACCAGGCGACGGTGACCATTTGTGCTAATGGTGGATCTAACAAGCGTACCCGGCATACTGATAGAGAATTCTATATATCTAATCAAGCTCTTTTCAGGAGAAAATCTCTGTCTCCTGGGTCTCCACCCAGAAACAATTCGCCAATATTTTTACAACAAATTTCTCGCCTCCAGTCCACAGTCTACAGCGTGACGTAATATTAGGGTCCTTGTCGAGTGGGGGGGTGTTGTAGCTAGATACGTAATCATGACGTACATGACTACTCCTCACTACATTAGTCATTAGCTGACAGTCTCGCACAAGTGACATTCTCACAAGTCCATTTCATTTCCTCCTTGCATGTACTTACACATGTTCTTCATTGCTTCTAAACTCATATTGAGAAATATATAGTTTTATTTCCCTAAGTTTGGATACTTTAAGTCTATCCGCATACTTGGACTCTTTACATTAATCCCTCATTTCAAATTACAGCTAATCCATAAAAGCTTGTCTTCCCAGGACCCTTTTTGTTTTTTTTTTTTTTTTTTTTTGTGCGCCAAAAAAAAATAAAAAAAAATGCACAAGCCTGCAAAACCTTTCAGCAATCAGCATCAAAGTTTGACAGGTAGTCCGTACCGGATGCACTTCCACTGCGTTGCTGGCTGAAGGCTCCCAACAACGGTGTAGGACTCTTGTGGGGACACTAAACGTTATATTTGGTGAAATATCCGCTGAGGGGGAAATAAATTGCAAATAGGTTGAAAGGCTATTACAACTTACGGGTGGTTTGAAAGACCTGCCCCTCTAAATGGTACTATGCAAATAACTAAGAGTCTTGTAATCAATATTTATAAAGATATGGCTGATTCCAAGATAGATCTTACTTTTATATAGTAATCTCTATCAGTCCTAGATACCTCAAATCACTATTCACGTAGATCTGTTACAACTTCTAACAATGATGGATAAAAATAATCCAGTGGGATTAATTATGTAAGATATAAATTGTTACTAATAAATGGGTTGTTAATTGAAGGTTGGTAATGATCTCTTCCTTAAGCAATCTCTTGATAAGGCACTTTAATCAATACAAGAGCATCTGCTACTACTACTACTTGTTACTGTTAATAACACTATTTGTTACTGTTACTACTACTACCACTACTATCACGACCACTACCACTACCACTAACTAAAACTACCACTAATTAAATAACCACTGTGACCAAACCTCTGTAGGCTGATGATAAAAAAAGGAAATGAAAAAGGGGGAAAGAGGCCTCCTTATATATTGAAGAGTGAGGGATTTTAGCTCCAGGGGAGCTCCTTGTGAGTGTGCTATGCTGCAAGATTTCGCCCTGGGAGGGAATTAAGCTGCAGGAAACCACATATACACCTTATCAGCCTGCATATGCTGCACACATGATATCCTTTGTTGCTAAGATATAATCTGTTGCACAGCCCCTGGATATCTGTACTGCACTGCCTGCCAAACAATGAGGGAATAATGCTGCAGGGACATATCTATACACCTTATCTGCCTGCATATATTGCACAGCATGATATCATGTGTTGATATGAGGACCAAACAACATGACACATAATCCACACGCCTGCATGACCAGCTGTTAAACTCCTTCCACCCAGAATATTGGGGGTCAAAGCCTCTCCTCCCACATTGCTCCTTCCTCCCTTCTTCCTCCTCACCTAATTAATTCCTCCCTCCAAATCACAAAATACTGATTCCTCCACCCTTATAAGCCATATACCACCCTTATAAAGGTGGTATACCCTTATAACTGACTGTACCAATAACATCCTTCCATCCTTCCTTCCATACCCGTTTGAGACGTTCTCCCACTACTTACCACCTTACCTTGTCCCTTCCTGGTTGAGACATGTTCTCCCAATACCTTCCATCTCTTCTATTCCCTTCCTTTATACCCTATTCCATCCTATGTACCCCTTGTCCTCCATTCCATTCCTCCTAAACGCCGTGCTGTCTGTAATCCTATTGTCCTGCGTAGAAGTGTATCTTACATTTATTATACTATTCCTCCTCTTGTAATGAATGTTGCTTGTGTATATGCTATCCCAATGCTTCCACCATGTGCTTTTGGCATTGTCACGCAAATGGAGCACCACAACGGCCAACAATCTCATTGGCAACAGCCAACAAACTCATTGGCCATGGTGTTTGTTAAGTAAGTCATCATTGTTCCTCCCTCATCTTTCTATTCTTTCTCCTCCACTTTATTTGATGAGGTGCTGACGTCCGTATCCATATGCTTTTCAGATACAACCCACAAATTAAGGCCATCTCTGTTCAATGGTTGATTTCTGGTTGCACTCCCAATGACATCAATGACGCAATCGACTTCTCAATTCATTCAAAAACAATGTTGTGATGGCTATTGCTATACATGTGTACTCGCAGTGTGATCACTGACCCATCAACCTACGGCCCTCGTGGACGCCCTTTGGCAATCAGCAATGAGGAGCGTGAGTTTCTCCTGGATATTCTTGAGCATCAGCCGACGTTGTATCTTGATGAGCTCCAAGCTCATCTCGAGGCAATGAGTGGAGTCCAACATCTGATTGCTACCCTGTATGATGATCTTTGACACCGATTACAACTCACCAAGAAAGTAGCGAAGACGGTGCATCCCTCCCAATCAGCCATCCGACGCGCAAACTACATTTGCCAGATAGCCCAAATACCTTTGGATTACCTAGTGTTTACTGGTAAGTGCATTTGACTGAAAGTGTGTCGCAAACATCACAAGCTGAAGCATACATTTTAATTCTGGATTTTTGGGCAGATGAGGCTGGCGTCTCCCAAGATACTGCTCGCCGTACCCGTGCATGGGCTCGAAAGGGCCGTCGAACATCTTGCATCCCACGCTTACATGATGCAACTCGCATCAATGTTATACCTGCGGTGTCGCTCAGTGGGATCTTATGCTCTATAGCTCAACCTGGATCAGTCACTCGATTGGACTTTGAATTCTTTCTTGAGGAAGTATTGGTGAGTCCGTTTCCTACCTCATATTTGTGACTCACAAGCAAACAAACATAGCTGAAATTATTTGGGATTGTTCGATCCCTTGTATGAATCCATACCCTGGCCCTAACAGCGTGTTAGTAATGGATAACGCTCGCATCCACCACGGTGGACGAATCCAAGAAATTTGCAACGAGAATCATGTAGTCCTCATTTATTTACCCCCTTACTCTCCTGACTACAATCCAATCAAAAAGGTGTTTTCCGTCTTGAAGATTCGTCTCAAAAGGTGTCAGGTCCTTAATGGCAACTGGGGTGACGCAGATGTCATTAAAAATATTCTTCCCACTATTGTAACTCCCCTATTGATGAGGAGTTTGTTCTCCAGCTGTGGCTACATGTAAATATTTACATTAAACTGTTTTTCTGTCTGGTTATCATGATAGCCTTGGATGCTTACTCACTTTGATTAATTACACTCTCCTCTGACTTTGTGACTAAATTTCCTCATTTTTATTTAATGTAAGATCATGTTATGATCATGATGATTAAATACAAATGGTGCCACCTCTCCTCTGACTTTGGATACTCAAGTGTGGTTGTGTGGCTCGGAAAATATGGTCTTCCTTTCTCGTTAGACCTGAAGCTTCATGAGCCTCCTTTCTATCCGATAATTGGCCTGGGATTGATTACTTGGTACAGAGTGAGTGTGAGACCAACTAATAAGACCAATACAATACTGGTAGCGGGGCACAATTCAGGAAGCAGAACAAACTGTAGTGTGAGACATGAGATACTATTGCAAGACAAGAGGAGCAAGACCAATAGGATACTGGTAGCGGGGCACAATTCAGGAAGCAGAACAAACTGTAGTGTGAGACATGAGATACTATTGCAAGACAAGATGTCAGCCACTGAGTACATATCACAGTACCTGACATGTACCACGTAACTGCAAACATTATTAATAATTATTATCTCTAATAATAATTACTATTCTTATTAATTATTATTACTATTTATTATCATTATTTATTCTAAATAACTCCACGTAATATTAATTATTATCCTTAATAATAATTACTATTCTGTAGTTATTATTATTATTATACCTTCATTATTATTACATAATATTAATATTATTAAAGTACATTAATTACATTAATTATATAAATACTTTAATAATATATTCATTAATAAACTCATGAATAATTCTGGTTAAGCTATGTACTCCTGTTATACAAGATACATAACTTGTAGGCCTTTGCCCCCCTGACACGTGAAATATCCAGAGTAACAGATATCACTCTTTCCCCTCTGATTACGCCCACATTCCTTAACATTGGAATATTCATGCTTAAGATATGTAATTTAATATCTTATTAATAAAAGAACTTATTAATATTATAATAATTAATACTTATAAGATGTATCAATAATAAATGACATCATTATAAGTTAATAACTTTATTAATATTAATAACAGATCAATTAATACAAATGTCATGATGTGATCCAATCCCACTAAGGACTACTGATCAAAGATGTGTCCCATAACACAGCCTTAGTAGAAATCACATCATAAACATTAACAGATCCTCCCAAAAGGATCTGTCTTGCCCCTGAAGTTCCACAGTACCTCTCAGGTCATGGAAGCGCTCACAGTTCCCCTTGAGGAGCTCTTACAATATATAAACAGACTGTAAACAGTTGTTTATCCCCCAGAGAATATTTAGAACACACCAGCACAGTACATACCTTAGAGTTATTTACCTTGCTTAGTTCCCCATTCTCCAACAATCCCCCAATTCTGGATAATCTATAGTTTAATACTGTTATTACCTCAAGAATTGGCCACAACCTACCTTCAATAAGGTAGAAAACCACGAACCCAAGTGAGTACCTCCTTGGATGCCTATTAATACTCTGTATTGATTTGGATGCGCCTAATTAGAGCAATTAGAGCAAGCCTCTCAGACAAGACTTACTGATTGAGGAAGTACCTTTTTACAGGACTTAAACCATTACCCAAACCACTTTAAATCATCAACCTACCTTAGTTACAACCCATAACCACGGTTAGTTCCACACCCAGGCTGACACAAGAGGAGCAAGACCAATACGATACTGGTAGCGGGGCACAATTCAGGAAGCAGAACAAACTATAGTGTGAGACAGGATAAGAAACTGCTGTAAGCCAGGAGGAGTAAGACCAATACAAAACTGGTAGCAAGGCAGGATTCAGGCCAATACAATACTGGTAGCAAGGCAGGATTCAGGAAGCAATAATGTGAGACCGACCAACCGACTAAGAAACCATTGTAAGCAAGGAGGAGTAAGACTGATCCAATTCATGACGCAATTGGAGACCGGGCAAATAAGGAACTACAGTGTGAGACCGCTGGTAGCGAGGCGAGGCAGGTGGAAATATGTAACACAGGCTGAGAGAGGTTTAAGACTGACTATGAGAGACTAGGTGACGCAGTGAGGAGGCTAGGCATTGAGATCGGCTTCCCTCATAACCAATGATTGCTCCAACTCACAAGCTCCTTTGCTGAGAGCATCGGCAAGCCCTCTTGTGAAGCCAATCCGCATCAGGTGTGCTTTGGTCTTCTCACGGAAGAAGCTCCAGTGCTTGATGTCATGGCCTTGGAACAGGATCTTGCACATAGGATCATTAACCTCAATGTTGCAGTGTTCAAGAAACTCGGAAAGGGACATCTTCTTTCCGGCGGCGGCTAGAGGTAATAACGGCTCACGCTTGATGCCTTTGCGAGTTGGAGAGGGTGAGCTGTGGTTTGATCTTCCAACAGACATATAACCGAAGCTTTTTACAGGGTAGCCTAAGGGGCTGCGGACCATCTTTCTGGCTGGCTTGTGATGAGTAGAGTCGTCCAAGAATTCAACTGAGTCAGATGATGCCGAGTTGTGATCAAACTGGTTTCCTAGGGAGTCATTGACTGAAGAGATGTCGGGCGAGGTGGGTTGCTCTTCAGGGTTTATCAAGGTTGGAAGGAAGCCATCCGAAATTGAGGGACTTTGAGTTGACTGGAAGGAAATGCGGGAGACAGATCAATGAGCAGGAGTAGATAGAGTAGAATATTGGGAGGATTTATCAGCCAGAAATCCGGGAGCTGCAGAGTGTTTTAATTTGGAGATGGCCGGTTGGTTCTCCCATTGGAATAATGATGTGTTTGGGGGCGTATCCAAGTCAACATGTTTATTGGCATCAGTAACTTTACCAATCAACTTTTGGTGGAGTACCCTTGCCCACGCCCACAGGTGCTTGTGTGTAATTCGTTTGACCAAAGCAGGGATGGATGTATTTGGCCAGAAGATGACCTCTGATGGTTTCCAATTCGGCGAGGCCTTCTGCAGGTGACATTGTAGCTTGACCACAAATGGAGCCACAGGGTCACCATTTATATTGGCCCCACACTGAAAAAAAAATGTGAAAATAATAAGTGTCAATGATTCAGAACGACCAATAGGAAAATGAGGAAACGTACATTAAGTGATTTTTGAGCATGTTGTTGTTCCAAGCGCATCGTCCCCTCTGGTGAGCCAACAGCCATGGCAAGGGAATCTTCCATATTTCTAGCCTGTGGAGTAGAAAATTAAACGTCAGCTTTGAACCGACATTAGTATGAAAAGAAAAGAAAAACGTACCTGTTTTTGAGCTTTGGCTTTAGCCACTGGATCTTCCATCTCAGTAAGTATGAAGACCTTGCATTCTGAGGTCCGAGAAACTTCCTCCGCAAAAGGTAGCAAAGTGTCATCTGAAGTTACATAATAGAACTTCTTGTGCGGGTAGACCCAACTACTTGGAATATAAAAATGATACTGTAATCCACCCATCTTGTTAACTTGGTTGAGGTAAACAGCAAGATTCTTGTGGGTACTTCCAAGAATCCTGAGAATCTCGCATCGCAAATCGTCCCATTTCCAACGGAGGAGGTTCGTCTTGATGTGCGGCATGGCACCTTTCTCGGGGGTAAATTTATCCTACTTGCTCTTTGTCTTGGCGACAAGGCTTGCTTGCTTGTCGGAAAGCAGCGGGTTGATTGTGTTGACGTAAATGCAGTAATCGAGCAAAAACAAGGGTACTTTCTTCAGAAGTTGGTAATCCACATGCTACTGGTTGCTGAAGAGGAGTTGCCTGGGTTGCAGGATCAAGCTGGGTTGGATTTGGAGTTTCTTCATGGAACATTCCGATATAGGGTGGCTGTGTTGGGAAAAGTTGTGACTCCTGTGTCTCGTTGGGATGTTGGATGTATTCAAGAACATCCATTGCTAATATTTAATAGATGTTGATATAAGAATTAGTGAAAATCTATTCTTAGACAAGCTACAAAAAATAAAAATAAAAACGTACTGGGAAGAGTCCTGGCAAGGATTATCAATGACTAAAGTCCGCTTAAGAGTCCTGGCAAGGGATATCCATGAGCTGAAAGTCCACTTCCGGGTTTGTTGGTGGATATGAGCTGAAAATCCGCTTCTGGGTTTGTTGGTGGATATGGTTTTGTGGTGGGTTTGTTGGTGGATATGGTTTGTTGGTGGATATGGAGTGGATGGCCGCTTTGCCAAATGGCCCTCAGACCTGCATCCGGTACGGACTACCTGTCAAACTTTGATGCTGATTGCTGACAGGTTTCGCAGGCTTGTGCATTTTATTTTTATTTTTTTTTGGCGCAAAAAAAAAAAAAAAACGGGTCCCGGGAAGACAAGCTTTTACGGATTAGCTGTAAATAGCACATATTTATATTAAGTTATAAATATTTACATAGTTTCTCATTACACCACGGGTGCATCCCTAGTTCAAAAGAAACGTCCAGGAAACGAATTCCTATTCTTTTGACAGCTCGGACGCCTTGGAGGCGCTCCCAAGATATTTGGAGCGGTTTCAAGCCGTTCTGGGGACGTTGGCGTGTTTTCAAGCCGTTTAGAGAACGACATGGGTTCTCAGGACGACCTGAGAACGACTTCGGACGACTTGAAAACCACTTTTGGTTTTCAAGTCGTCTGAAAAACCACAAAAGGTTCTGATGACGCCTTGAAAACCAAAAGTGGTTCCCAGGCAGTCATCAAAATGGTTTGATGAGCTGGAGACAAGTCCACTGCTCCCCCCATAGAGCTCCTGTGAACAGGAGGAGGGGCAAGGAGCTGATGGGCTCAATTGCCCAATCATCGATGGGGTCACTTGCCCATCTTCACTGGAGGGGTTCGGGATGAAAGGACTGTTGAAGTTTAGTCCTTTCATCCCAAACCCCACCAGCCATTAAGAATATATCTTTAAAAGTCACCTGTTTCTTTCGAGCAGCCTCTGACTCTCAGCGGTTAGTGGCTCCAGTAGCCACTTTTTGCTGCTCCGCGGTTCAATCCCGCTCTTTATTCAAGCATTCCCAGGGCGGCTTTCAGTTGTCATCAAGGCAGATCCACAACGTTTGAAAGTCGTCTCAGCAGAAGGCTCCCGGGCGCTGGGCGCCTGGGTGACGCCTCAAAAGACGCCTGGCAGGCGAAATCCTATGCTACTGAATAGGATTTTGACGCCTT
Source organism: Puccinia hordei (assembly GCA_007896445.1). Classification (NCBI taxonomy): domain Eukaryota; kingdom Fungi; phylum Basidiomycota; class Pucciniomycetes; order Pucciniales; family Pucciniaceae; genus Puccinia; species Puccinia hordei. The sequence goes on along the minus strand of RDRW01000431.1, from coordinate 88,894 downwards.
CCAGGCGCCTAGCAGGACGACTTGGAGGCGCCCGAATGCACCCATGGTGTAAATAACCAGAATGGGTTTCAAATTACTGGTTCCGGCCCACATATTACATAAACTGAGTTGAACATGAACTTCTACTTAAAACTCATGTCGGGCAAGGTCTAGGTTAGGTTTGGAATGAAAAAAAAATTCGAAAGGAGTAATTTCACCGCTTGATTTGTTGGGAATGCGGTTGAGTAGGTGGCACGACCACAGGAAAGCAAATGCCCAAAAGACTTTTGGGAGACCACTCCCAGCCAGGACTGTCCTACCCATATCCTGTAAGTGTCAGCTTGCTACTAGTTCAGAGACAACCTGACTAGAACAAAAAATAAACATAAAATAAAAAATATAGTATTACTCATTTAATAAAAGGTAATAAATGAATAATAATAAGATAAAGCAACATAACAAAGCAATATGTAAATAATAAATACATTATTACATAGTAAATTAATAATAAATAGATAAATACAGTAATAAGTATAAAAACAATGAATATGTTAATAAATAATAAGATAAGTGGAAATATTATTTCATAATCTTAAAGAGGCGGTAAAATAACCTAGGGTACTTCAGCCAAAGTACCCCAGATAACTTAAAACTTCTAGTAGTAAAACAACTTGAAAGAATATTACCACTAAAGCACTGAAATAATTATTATACATTAAAATACAGAATAAAAACCATAAATACATATACAAAAACCACGAAATAAAAATGTATTTAAATAAAAAAAATAACAAAATAAATACATATAACATTAATAATATAAGTATATAATACTAATAACATACTATAGTATCTATTTATTTATTTATTTTATTTAAATTACATACTAGGTACACTAAGGATGATTCAGAGGGACAAAGACCACGAACCAGAGGAAGGAAATAACATGAGAACCTTCTGAAAATAACTATTGAACAACTGTTCAAAATAAATATATTACATCCTTAGTGGGAAATTATTGATTGACAGATCTCTGCAGTCATGCATTCCCAAAAGAGCCTGCATGACAGGGATTAAACAAGAGGCTCTTGAAGCGCCCACAGAACAAACAAATACATGTATTTCACATTGTACACAATACAAAATAATTAAACTCTGACAAATGTGATCAACAGGTACATGTGATATTTAATCAATACATTTTGACATGTAATTAAAACCTTTGATCAACACATCTAACAAACCTTGTCAGAGGTTCAGAAGCGCCTCAAGATGCCAGCAAAAGAGCTTAGACAGGCTGTACCCATAGTAGACAGCCTTTACATATGGAAATTTGATTAAACAACTACATGCATTGGTATTAAATCTTAACCCCTTCCTTTTAAATGTTCCCATAGCCAAAAATACATCTTGTGTTTCGCCATCAGGGCTCCAGAAAGGCATTTAAGGAGCCCTTGTTCCCCCCTGTATTTTGGCTCATCATGCTTTAATATATATACTACAACCTTTACCCACTTACATAGCTTTACAATTGTTATTCTGTCTGGTAAGGTCCTAGTATCTGTCTCTTAGCCCCTTCTTACTCCCCTGAAATTGCCCAGTGTCCACCCAGCTCTTCCAACACCCTTTCCAAGCGCTTCCAACTGCCCAATTTCCCCCTGGAAGAACCTCAAGTCTGTAAAGGTAATTTATTACTAGCAAGTAGATAAACCTTTCTCTTGAGATTCTCCCCCCATCTTTTATCTGGGATTTTAAACACCCCTGTTTACAGGCCCCAGTGTGTTCAGGTACCTAAATCCTCTGCTTGCAAGATACCTTTGAGGGATTAAACACCCCTGATTTATCAGGCCCCTCATATTTTTAATTATATTAAATTTATTTAATATAATTAATCATTTTTTTACCGCTCATACCTCATATCCTTATTGGTATTACCTCTTATAAATCCTCCCAGAGCTTTATATTGCTCTTTATCTTTTATTTTGCACCTTGTGTAGCTAGAAGGATTACTCCTTGGCATCACAGAGGCTGACAGTAAGGTCCGATTGAACCTTTCAATGGATCCATTTTGATAATGATGGTAGGCTATTGCTCGTTCAGTTTTGATGCCTCTATCAGTCAGAAAAGAAGTTAAAACCTTGTTATTAAACTCCCCCCCATTATCCGATCTGAGGCACTTGAGTGGGCGGCCGGTTTGTCTCTCCAAAAAATTAATGCGGTCAATCAAAAGTTTGGATGCCTCTGATTTGAGGACTAAAATCTTAACCTCGCTGTAACCAGATCCTAGATCACGGATAGTCAGAGCATATTGCCCACCCCCAAAAGAAGGAACTTCAAATGGTCCAATGAGGTCTACACTCCAGATGTTCATAGGGAGAATCTCTCGCTGGTTAGGGGCAAGTTTGTTTTGAAGGATACTTTTAGAGATGATACACGTAGGGCAGTGTATCTGGCCTGCAGGCAGAGACTGAGGAAGTCCCAAGGCCACCTGGGATTTTATCATGCGGCGGATGACTTGCAAACTGCTATGGCCTAGGCGCTCATGAATGCGCAGTAATTCTTGTTCGGCGGCAGTTAAATGAACGGCAGCAGCGGGTTTAGGAACGGCAGTTGCAATAGGATAAGGGAAAGTAGGCATAGTATTGCTTTCGGCAGCGGTGGTAAGGACAGTAATACAAGTAGGTACTAGTAGATGGGGTCTGACGATACAAGGAAAGGATTGAGAAGATGAAGGAAGAAGCCATTTACGAGAATGCGTGTCAAGGAATGATTTTGCCCAGACTGAAGATTTGAACATGAGACTAAAGGAATTGTCCGCGTTGTTGTAAGAAATGGAATGGCCGGCAAGTCGGAGTGCCGCAGCCAAGATCAGGGTGTGCCCGGCGTTGCTGCAGTAGAGGACATTGTTAAGCTCGATGACTGTTGAATTCAGCCCACGAAAAGTCATTGTACCCGTGGCTGTAATAAAATTAGGGGAACCATCAGTAGCTACTCTGAGGGGTATTTTACGGGACAGTAATTTAAGATTGGTCAGTGCTGACTTATCGCCAGTAATGTGGTGAGTGGCACCGGTATCAAAAAGGACCTCGGGAGATCCGGCAGAGACAAGATTGGCGTGGCTCGCAGCAGGCAATGAGACTTCTTGGGGATCTTGATCCATGTTGTCTATACTACCAGCATCAGCACATACTTCAGCAGCTGCAGCTTTCGGGCGGTATTGGGTTCGCCCTTCATTGCGGTACTTGGGTCGATAAGAGTCGGCAGGTCGCTGTGAGGGATTAGAGTATTGCCGAGTAGCTTGCGGAGGTCTGTAATATACCGGTGGTGTGATTATCGGATAATGTGCTTGAAAGATGTTTGGGTTCCCAGAGATAACATGGGAAGTTGGTTTGGATGGGGGAGCCGGTTCTGTACAGTTGGCGATTTGATGTGAAGTGGATTGGCAACGAAAACACATCCTTGAACAATTGTCGGGACGGCGTTCAGGACGGCCCGCCAGCGCATAGGCATTACCTGGGTGGCTTTCGATAGAGGCTGACCTTTGTATTATTGGCTGCATGGAAAAACTGGTTGGTTGATCTTGTTGGTGGGAACGGTTTTTTGAAATCAAACGGGATTGGGAGTCGGAAAGGAGGTCAATCATACGATTGAAAGAGGGGAGGCGGTTGTTGTGCCAAGATAGTTCCATGTCAATCTTCTGGTCAAAATTGTTTCTGAGGTTGGATCCAGGTGGGATAGCGGACTGTAGAATAAGACCGAGAATGTTGTCCTTTGACAAAGATATGCCCGCCACCAGTAGGTCTTCAAATTTGGAGCGGAATGTAACAGATAACTTGCTCGCATTAGAATCTGTCGTAACCGTAGGTTCAAACAGGTCAATCCACTTGGTTAACTGAGAAGTCCTGCTGATGCTTCCAAAACGCCCTTTAATCGCAGCCAACTTTTCATGGCTCATTGTGAAATCATAAAGATCAAACCGGATGGAGGAGTCCACGGATCCCAGTAAGATACTGCGTGCAGCTTGTTCCAGTGGGTGTCCACGTTTATCCGCAAGGAAAAAACGCTCGTCCCAAAGGTAGGAAAATGCCACCTCAACTAGTTCACGGTACCATACACGAACATTAGCGCCATCAGGTTTCAGGAAGCAGGAAGAAAAACGTGCCGTAGCATCCCTAATCAACAAGGATTCAGCTCGATGGTCAGAGGCGGTTGGGTAGGGGTGTCCTCCGGGGAAAACATCAGGCCAATGAATAGAGGGTCCAGAGGGATTTGGAATTGGTTGAACGAGGAATGTGGCTTTGCCTTCTTCATCCAACACTTGGCGGGATTCCGTTGCACATCTATTGGCTGATCTGGTGGTTATGCGGACTGGGGATCGCTGGACAGACATGGAGAATTATGGTACAGGAAAGATATGAAAGTAGGTTTGATGGAAATAGATGGGGAAGAAAAATTTATACGGTAGGGAAAAGAATGAATGAGGAAAACGTAGCAGTTTCTTAGGCGGTGTGGAACTCCTAAAGGATCAGGAAAGAGCTTGAAGGGGAAATAGACAACAAATCCAGTAAGTAGAAGATGTTGAAGCTACAGGTGCTGATGAGGCTGCCCTTCTGACTAATGCTGAGGGGAAAGGGTTTCACTAAGAAAAAGAAAGAAAAGAGGTGTGGCTATATTTCTACTAATCCTTAGACTGCTGCTACTAATGGGAACTTAGGTTGTTTTAATCAATCTGAGGCAGGGACCTTTGAGGGGTGAGAAAAGCACTGAGAAAGAGTAAAGGGTATGTGTTATAATTGTTATTGGTGTAAAGGTTGATGCAAAAGTAAATGTAAAAGGGTTAAAGGTAAAGGTTTAAAGGTAAAGGTAAATGTAAACTGTACTTTGCTAAAAGGGGGGGTGCATGATTTATCCATAGAACTAAGGGGAGTTCTACTTATACAAAAGGGCACAAGATGGCTGATCCTGGCAGTAAAGAGAAAGGGGAAATGTGTTCAGAGGTATACAACCAAAAGAGAGTAGTGATAGTGTAAGAAAGATGAGCCAATGTAGCTAGTAACTATGTTTATAAGGAATGTAATGTGACTAGTAACCAAAGAGGATGATAATGGCAGAAGATGTAACTATGTAATATAAATGACTGTGCTGTACAACTTAATACCAAAGAAGATATAAACTAAAGAAGAGTATGTAATATCTGTGTTTTATTTATGTACTGTATATTTATAAATCAATACCTTGTATAATATCCTATGGGGTTGTAGTATTGGTAAAGTTATGTGGTTATAAGTGGTAATATTCTAAGAATGCCAATAACTTCTGAACCAAAGGGAAATCAGGGGTACTTTGAGTGAGTGACTAGGGGTAATTTTGCATGTAGAATCTGTTTATGTAATAATAATGAAGTATATGTAAGAGGAAAAATAAGTTGTTGATGTTTGTATGTGAAAAGGTATGGATTACCACAGCGGTTATATAGGTATCTACTATAGAGCAGGTATAAGACAGTAAATAAAGTTTCTAGCGGATTATTTTAAGCACACAGCATACGGATAGACCACACAGGTCACGCACAGACCACACAGGTCACACACAGACCACACAGGTCAATTCGAGGAACTACACAGATATACACGACTGCCCCCACACAGGAGAAAAACTAAGAAGAAGGTATGTGAAGTGATGAAAATCTTTTAGCCTAAAACTATAGTCGAGAGGCTCATAACCTAAAGGATCCTAAGTATGTGAATAATTAGGATTAAACTAAAAGATCATAGATTGCATGAGAATGAGAAAACATAATCTACTGTAAATACTTGGATATTTATAGTATGTATTATGTACAACAGCGAAATATATTATGTAATAATATTATGAGAAATGAGAGAGTAAAAGAGAGAAAAGAGAAATGTTGACGTTGAGTATGTTACGTATTGCGTAACTGTAGTGAGAGGTAATCCTTTTAGGTAAGGGTTACGTCACTCAACTACAACACTGTGGACCCCGCTATTTGTTTTGATCTCTATGACCATACTAGATGTGACAAGATGCTGACAGCTGTTAAGTCTCGTTTTGCTACGATCAGTCGGACTAATCGACTCGCTCGTTGGACCGATCTTTTTCATCTCCCAACTGCCTCTGACACGAGCGCCAGTGAGCTCGCAAACATCTATTGTTCTCGTTTTGAAGATCTAGTTGCATCCGGGGTTTCCCTATCCCGCGACGGGGTTCTGGGTTTGATCCTCCAAAATTCCATTCCCCATGGCACGGAGCTACGAAACGATTTTGACCAACAAGTGGATTCAGAATTATCCTGCAATCCAAACATCACTCTCCATTTCGACAGGCTAGTGGACCTTCTTTCTTCCAGCCAGGCCTGCATCAATATTCAGAATCTTGATCGATCTCGACCACCGGCTCCAGCTGTATTCTCCACTGAGACGATGAACCATTGGGCCCCATCCATTGAAAGCTTACCCGGTAATGTATATGGGTTAGCAGGCCGTCCTGATTTCCAACGGGACCGAGGCAGGACTTGTTTCCGATGTGGTTCACCGTCCCATCAAATAGCGGAATGCCCTGACAACAACAGACAACAGCGCCCCGTTTGTTTCACGACTGTTCCCCCTTCCCATCCGTCTCAGTTCCAGGCACATTATCCCATTATCACTCCCCCTGAAGGTTATTTCCTCCCCTCCCGACCCAGTGTCCCCTCTTCTGCTTCCCCCGCGTTGAAAAGACCCGCCGATTCCTACCGCCCCACTTACCGTGCTGAAAAGCCCCGGCCTTCCGCTCGCCATGCTGAACATGACCCTGTCGAGTATGTTGCCGATTCTGAAGGCATGGACTATACGTTCCATCATCAACCTTCCCCCAAGGCTCGTCACGTGGAGTTTGCTTTGTCCCCCTCCAACCCTTTGTTCGATACTGGTGCGTGTCAGCTTTCTGTACTCTACTCCACTTATTGTGGCGTGTACAGTAAGGACTAAAGAATAATTTTACACTTTAAAAAGTGTAATAAAGCAATTTCCAATAAGAACAATTACTTAAGTGTTATAAAACACTAAGTATCAAGAAAAACAGGTTATAACCCTGCTGCCAAAACTTCTATTAAGGGATTTAAATCCTAGAAGGGCTAACCAGATTGATACACGGTTCTTCCAATCCAATTAAAAGTATTTAATTGATTGGGGGAGATTTGGTTGAGGAATGTTAACTAATTAAGATAGTATATAAATAAAGGCCAGTCCTCCATACTTACAGGAGAAGGTGAGCGCCTTTGTAGCTTATAATAAGTTATCTAGTGTGTGTTAAAATTGATGGGGAGTAATCTTCATTTTAGTGAAGAAAACTCCTTCTTAAATAATAAAATAAATATTATTTCACAAGCTTCTTTGAAGCAGTGATCAGGGCAAGATCATCAGGGGGAATTGATCATCCTGTTCGTGATCTGATGTGAAATATGGTGTCATTCCTATGTGGAATGACCCCATAATTATTCACAATGAATGGCTTAGTGGGAAATAATTATTTCAACATTAAATAATTATTTCACTAAGATGTGCTTGTGAATAAATTTTCTGGGGACTAAGGCTTGAAAAAGCGCTTGCCCTGAGTGATCAGTAATGTAAAATCACATGTACTTATGTATTTAATACATACTACATAAGTTATATAATTAAATACATATATAATCTTATAGTATATATTACTATGGGTTATGCTGGGATTTTCCAGGATTTCAAGGAAAAAACTATACCAATAAATGGTTCTTTATCCATTTATTGCGTGTTTGCAAATGATTTGCCAAGGATTTTCCTTAATTAAATTCCTTGAATTTTGATAAAAATAAATATAATTTTAAATGATTTTATTATTATATTTTACGTGTGGTCATAAGTGTGGCTTGAACAAAGAGCCTTATGTATCAACCAGATATTTCTAGGCTTATTCTTAACTGTTACACTATATACCAATTATTGAAACAGTTAAGTATAATTTCTCTTATAAACAGAAGATCTAGTAAAATAAATAAAGTAACTAATAAAATAAAATAAATAATAATATAATTAAATATTATTAATTACTCAGCTTTCAGTGTCAAGTGTTACATAATGTATGTAATATCTTGGTGGCTGACAGTGCGACTCACCACCTGACTGGTGATAAGTCAGCTCTTTATGATTTTACATTACTGCCGCAGCCTATTCCCCTTAAGGTAGCTACTAACGGGCCCTCTCATTTCATTACGGCTCTAGGGAAAATGCTTTTTCCTGGTCCGGCATCAACTCAAGTTTGTCTTGAGAACGTGTTTTACTGTGCCTCTGCCTCCAATACGCTCATCTCTCCGGCTGCTCTTCGCCTTTCCGGTTTTCCCTTCTCCTACAGCTGTGACAACGACTCTTTCAGCGTTTTTCGCGGGCGATCCCGCTGGGCCCATTGTAATCTCAACTCCGATAGCCGCAAGTGGCTTTTCCCTTCCCCTTTTATCCATTCTTCTTCTGTTCCTTTTCCTACCCGTGTCCCTCGTTTTTCTCCTTCTTCTCCCCCTGTCTCCACACGTGCAACTGTCCCGACGAATGCATCCCCCCGTTCTGGCTGCGTCGCCAATGTATCTACTTTACCTGTTATCCCTACAAGTGTTCCCGTGAAATCAGTGATGTTCCCTTATACGATTCCCACCGTAAAAGAATTTTGATTTAAGATTTATTGCCTAAATGAAACCGACACACTGGAAAGAAACAGTTTAGAAATTGAGGAACAAGTGAGATTGAAAGAGGATTTGAGGAGAGAAGAGAAACCAACAGTTTGAGGAGCAGAGACATAAAAGATATGGCTGGGAGAGAGTTGAAGAACTGGGGGTGAGGACAAGAGTGCAGAGGCTGAGAGAAGCGGTTAGTTGAGTAGTTGATCTGAGGATAGAAACAATCTGAGGTTAAATCTCACCAGACAAGAAGAAGGAACTGTTCGAGATGAGACAAAGAGATAGAAAAAGAAGAGAGTGAAGGAGTGAGTCGAGGTTGTGAGTGTTGATGGTTTTGAGGTTGAAGTTGAGGAAGTGGTTAGAAGAAGTTGAGGTTTGTTGATGAATGAGGAGATAGAGTATGAGAACGGGAAAGAGGAGGCGAAAGGAAAAGAGACTGAGAGCGGAATAGAACGTGGAATGAGAGGTGTCACGGATGTGACAGAGTTGTGAATTTTACACACCGCACCAGAGAGACAGGATCCTGTAACTCCTTTAAGCCCTGATGAGCAAATTCTCATGCTTTTGCATCGTTGCCTGGGTCACATCAGCCTGCGGGTCATACGACGTATGGTAAAACTACAGGTGGGCCTAGGTCTGCCGACTAGCCTACCGGCCGGGGAGATCAGATGCTCCACTTGTATTCTGGCTAAAAATATTCATAAGAATTTGTTGAGTTCTACACAACGTGTTTTCTTGCCCATGGATCTTCTCAACTTTGATCTGATTGGGCCCTTTGAGGTCCAAGGTGAGGGCGGTGGAGGTTACATCCTCAACATTAGAGATGTTGGTTCCGGGTATGGTGAGATCAAGATCCTTGGCGCCAAATCGGAAGCAACCGCACACCTCATGGCTACTATCTTGAGGCTAGAGTGCCAGACGGGCAAACAACTCAAGATGGTGAGATCGGACAATGGGGGGGAATTCAACAGCGCCTGACTGTCCAATTTCTTTAAGTCTAAGGGTATCCACGTCGAACGAGCAATAGCTTACCACCACTACCAGAACTGTCAGCCTCCCTGATGCCAAGGACAAGTCCTTCTAGCTACAGGTGTTGCAAGAATGAATGGAAAGAGTTGCAAGACTCTGGGTAAGGTGAACAGTTGCAATTCCCAAAAGATATGGGGTAATTGTGACGTAAAAATTGCGAGAAAATTGGGGTAATAATTATATTAAATAAATTTAATATAATTAAAACCAGAGGGGCCTGATAAATCAGGGGTGGTTTAGATCCCTCTAAGGTATCTTACAAATAAATGCAGAGGATTTAGGTACCTGGAAAACTGGGGCCTGTTGGAACAGGGGTGGTTTAATCCCAGGAATGGAAATGGGAGAATATCTTCAAGAAAAAGGGTTATTACTTACTAGTAATAAACCTTGAGGGATCTTGGGGATATTCTGGGTGAAACTGGACAGTTTGAAGCGCTTGTATGGATGGATGGTGGAGCTGGATGGGCACTGTGAAGTTGTTGGGGAAGACAGGGCTAAAGAATAACTACTAAGAAGCTTACCAGACTGTGTTATAAAGATATATATCTAATAAGAAGTGGGTAAGGTTGTTAGTGGGTATTGGGAAGCATGAGGAGCCTTCTTTGGGCGGTTGAAGAGCTCCTTAAATAGTCTTGAGTTCCCCCTGGGGACCCTGTAGGTATTATTGGCCAACTTGTGGGATCTTTGGACCACATTTTGGCCATTTTTGCTTTCTTGGTGACGCTTCAGCAGCCCCTGCTTTGAATACACGTCACCAATTGATTTTATGAATGTATTTTATTATTATTTACAGATTTATATTGTCTTACAGTCTGTAGTACATCAGTACTGGTTGTTATAGATTTAATACTAGTGGCTTATTTGTATTTTATAATAAGCCACAGTATTGTTTGTACTGTTTGTTCAGTCAGTATATTTTTATTTATATGTATAAATAATAATACAATCTAATATAATTAATTATGTAATCCCCAGTAACCTTTATTACATATGTAACATATGTAATGAGGTCACTGGGGCGTGTTTTTACTGATTTGGGTGTACCTGAGTGACTGTGGAGTCCGCGTGCCAAGCTGAGAGTCTGTAAGGGGCTTAATGCTTGCGCGGGGGCTTGTATCCCAACTTTGGCGCGGGCTTTCAGACACGCGGGTTGAACTTCAAGTTCTGCGGACTGCGGTACGCGGGGTTTGAGTCAAACACGGTGTATTTACACTATCTCCCCTAATTTACACAACACCTCATTTCCGTGACTGGAAATGGTGTTTAAGCATATGTATTTATATATAAGCATTTTAATTAATGCAAGTGCCTTTTATTAAAGGTACTTGCTAATTCTTGTAAGCTAATTTACATAGTGAAGGAGTGAGAATTAGGGGTACCTGTGAGTGAGGTACCCTAGTTTAATTTTAGTGTAGATTCAGAATATCAAATAATATTCTAACTATTATTTGATATATATTTTTTTATAATAATTTTGTGGGAAACTTGTGACAGGTTGCTCTGTTATAGTAGCAAGCTGACAAGAACGGTAACATCGAGCGGTTTAACCATACTCTCCAAGATATGGGGCGCACTTTACTACTTGGCAGTGGCTTACCTAAATCTTTCTGGCTGTTCTCCTTTGTATGGGCCTGTTTTCTGCTCAACCGGATTCCTAATGGGTCGAGTGGTGTCTGTACGCCCTATGAACGGATGTTTGGCCATAAGCCGCAGCTGGATGTGGCCTGCGTTTTTGGCAATCATGCTTATATCCATGTTCCGGCTGAAAAATGGAAGAAGCTGGACGAGCGAGCAACGTTAGGGCGTGTCGTTTCCTTCCTTCCTAACTCCAAGGGGTGGTGTTTTTGGGTACCTTCCTTGAACTCCTTTGTCAACTCTGCTGTAGCAACGTTTGAACAGACTATGTCCACCAGTCAAAAACCAGCCCCACTTTTCTCCCTTGCCGATATGACTACTTTGCGGCTCGGTGATTTCAGGGACGAGGCAATCGCGGCTGAACAAGATCTCATGGTCAAACACATCAGTGGATACATTCCCAAAATGCTTGCCGCTGATGTGCCCCACACATACAAACAAGTGCTGAAAGATCGTGATAGCTCTCTCTGGTTATCCGCGATCCAAGACAAACTTACCCACCTAAACGAACTTGGCGTTTGGGAAATTTGGCCGCAGGCACAAAGATTCTGACAGCCAAATGGGTATTTACCAAGAAGCTGAAGGCTGATGGATCCTTGGACCGCTTCAAGGCCCGTTACGTTGCACAAGGTTATTCTCAAATAGCTGGGCTACAGTATGGGGAGACCTTTGCCCCCACAGCTACCTTCAGTTCTCTAAGACTGCTCCTTTCCATGGCAGCGGAAAAAGACTGGCCCGTTCATTGTTTCGACTTTGTCGCCGCCTATCTCAACTCCCCTATTGATGAAGAATTGTGGGTACAACCCCCACAAGGTCTCTTGGTACCTGTGGGGCATGCTTGTTTTCTCAAAAAGGCCTTGTATGGTACCAAACAAGCAGCCCGCTGTTGGTGGCAGCATTTGTCTTCCACTCTGGCATCCCTCGGATACAAGGCTTCCTCTTATGACTCAAGTTTGTATATCCTCGAGGCGTCTGATGGACCTGGTGCAATTTGGATCCATGTCAATGATGGGGTGGTTACCGGTCCCTCTGTGGCCGCCCTGGCGAATCTGGAACGAGACCTATCCTCTTCCATTCAGATTAAATGGGAAGCTGGTCTGTCTGACATAGTTGGTCTATCCGTATCCCGTGACTTGCGCGGATTTTGCCTCTCTCAGCCTAAACTCATTACTAGAATTTTGGGCGACCATTGGGATGGGGTCTCTTCGGCCAAAACCCCACTGCCACCCGGTAATCTCCCTACAACCAACACGACTTCTCCAGGCATCGACTCTTCCTCCTATCTGTCAATCATAGGCATGCTCAGCTATCTTACGGTAGGCACGCGCCCGGATATTTGTTTCTCTGTTAATTTTCTGGCTCGTTTTGCAAAGTCTCCATCAAACGAACACTGGGCCTGTCTACGTCACCTTCTGAACTATGTTGCATCAACCAAATCGCAAACCCTAAAACTCCATCCTGTCCCTGCGTGTCCCCAATTACTAGGTTTTGTTGACGCAAATTGGGGGGGGGAGTTTTCTCGCTCTACTTATGGCTTGATTATTTTGCACTTCGACTGTCCGGTTACCTGGGTTTCAAAGCGCTTGGCGACAGTCGCATCCTCAACGGCGCACGCCGAATATATGGCTTTAGGCCATTGCACGAAGCAGATCTTGTGGCTTTGGAATTTGATCTTTGACCTATATGGGAAGTGGACGACCGTTAAAATCAGCTCCAACGATTCCTCTAACAAACGCGTCCGGCACACCGACCGCGAGTTCTACATAACTAACCAGGCTTTCTCAAGGAAGCAAATTGCCGTCTCATGGGTTTTGACAAAGAAGCAGTTTGCCGACATCTTTACGAAGAATCTCGGGCCTCAAGTCCATGAGGTTCAGAGGACAGTAGTCCAGGGCCCAAAGTGAATCAGACCAAACGTAACCGGTGGTAGTCATACATAAGACTACCACATGTTACCAAGTTGAGTGGGAAACAAGTTTCCAGATGAGGCTCATCAAAGGATCATGGGTTAGTCACCCCAGATCCGTAATGGGTTTTAATTGAAGGCACTCGGTTTTCCTTGCTTAATGTGTGCAAGTAAAACAAAGTCAAAGCCTTCCCCTGGAACCCCCTACTCTATAAGACCAAGCTGTTATTTCCATATGTTGTATGGTCGTTCATTCTCATAATTTTTTTCCATTTCATACGGTCAATTTTACAGCCCATTTCCAAGTCATTCTATAATTTTAGGCCCGGTGCCACCATTGCAACACATAGCATATTTACATTCTCTATTTTCTTGAAAGAATGAAACGACCCGCTGCTCCCACAAACACTCACATCTACCCTCTCATAAATGACATCTACGACTGCGTCCCACTTCCATTTACCCAGGAGGTGCCTGTGCCGGAAGGGATAATAGAATCCCCTATTGCTCTCCGATTAATTCAACATTTGGGTGGTAGGCCACCGTCTTTCCCAACCAACCCTCACACATTTACCATTCCGGGGGCCACATTGGATGAGGCAAAGTCATTCATATCTGCCATGCAGACAACTATCCGGTGGGTCTGTCAAAAATCCAAAGTGAATTCACCCAAATCAGCTATCCCTGGGCAGCCTAACATTGGTGGTCAACCTCATGAGGTCAGCTTCAAGTTGGACTTCAACTGCCCACGTGGAGGAAATCATCAACCTCACCCAAACTCTCGCAAGCAACATCCCTCTCGTAAGTGTGGCTGTCCAGCACGTTTCAGAATCAGCCACCATATCAGGACCAATTCTCTCCGTGTGCTATGGCACTGGGAGCACAACCATGATCCATATTCCATTGAGGACATGGAGCGTTTCCGGGCACCTGAAGCTGTAGAGAAATGGCTTAACGATTGAGTGGTCTCTGGGTTAGGCTGGAGTGCAATCTCCAAGCTCTTGAGCTGTCCAGATTTATTCTCGGTCAGTTTGTGTATATTTTTTTCTGAATCAAACAGCTAACTATTTGTTTGAATATGTAGCTCAACATCAGTACAACCATTCCAGAAGGCCATTTCATATTTTATGACAAGGTAAGGAACCTGCTTCGAAAACGCATGCTCAGTTTGTCAAAAAAGGACAGCAATGTCTTTGAATCAATTTCACTTTGGAACAAAGCACTCATCAAAGAACATTGGAATACACTCCTCCCATTGCCTACCGACTCATCCAATTTTCTCTTTGCCTTTCAAGACCCATGGCAAAAAGAAATGTTACTTCAACATGGCCACAGCATGCTGATGTTAGACAGTACACACAACTCTGTTAGCAACTTCAACTTTGGTGATGGTAGAAAGGTGAGTTTGTACACCTTTATGATCCGAGACCCCATTGTTGGAAAAGGATTACCGGTATGCTGGGCTTTTACACTTTCTGCTGCTCAGTAAGTTGATACATCTTCAACATCTCAGTAGCATGAGTCAAAGTACTAACATGTGATTATGGCACTTTTTATTTAGAGAGCCACTCAAGACAATACTCAAATGGCTTTGGAGATCTACTGGCTTTGTACCACAGGCTGTTATGAGTGACTGTGCTTTAGCAATCAAGGGTGCTGTGCATGCAACATTTGCTGACATGGGGGATTACGCACCAAAACACTACTGGTGTTTATTCCATGTCCTCAAGGCCTTCAAAGGACAAGCTCAATTCTACTTGCAGGATCGGGCTCGTGAAGCCATTCAAGATTTCCGTGCAATCTTGTATTCTACTTCTCATCCAGCCTGTAGTTGGCTGGCTTTTGTATCCAAATGGTCCCTTGTGAACGCTGGATTTATTACATATGTCAGTACTCAGTGGTACGTTAATGTGAAGCAGTGGGCTATGTATTATCGCTCAGTAAGTCATCTCAGCTCTCCAATCTGTTGATTTCAATCTAACTCATCAAACTTAATACATGCAGACCTCGCATCAGGGGATCCACACAAATAATTACACTGAGTCTTGGCATCGTGTTCTCAAGACTCAATATATTTCAAAGTCAGAAAAACACCGCATGGACGAGTTGATCCAGATTCTGAAGCATGATGTCCTATCAAAATATCAGAGAGAGTCCATACAGATCCAGCTTGGTATCAAAAAACAGACTACTAACAAGTTTCAACATCTTGCCAAAGCGACTGCTGACAGCTACAACAAACCAATGTTGGATATCCTTGGAGTGGAGGTGTTTAAATATGAATGTCATGTAAGCGAGTCAAAAAAATGAACATTCTTTATTCTAATTATATGCTCATTCAACAAAACACTCTTATTTTAGTTTATCATCAGTTCGTTCTCAGCCCCAATTGAACGTCAATACTTAGTAATGTATCTAGGAGGAGATAAAGGGGTTAAGGGTCGCTTGACAAGCTGCAACTGTCCACATTTCACTCGGCTGGGTAGTGCATGCAAACACCTGTACTACCTTGCTAAGCAATACCAATTGCTTATTGTTGAAAAAGCGATTCCACACGAACTCAACACTTGGCTGATTGCTCTTGATCACATCATCACCAACAGTCATACCGGTTCTGCGATCCCAATTGACATTCAAGACTCCGAGATCGAAATAATCCTTCCATTGGCAGGACCACCTTCAATGACCAACCAAGAACTTACCCGAATGGATGCAAACAATTTAGCATCTGGTAGATCAGCACTGAAGATGGTTGAGAACATCTTCAAGGATGTAAAGCACCGGAAAGAATTTGCAAACAAATCATCGGTTGCTGCTATGAACCGGTTCAAAGCATTGTCTGTAGAAATCCTGTTGATGGTGGAACACTGTCGTCCAGTTTTCGCCTCGGGATCACTTACAGCCTCCAGCCTCCCTCAAACGAGCAACATGACACCAGCAGAAGTCCAGTGATTCAATTTGGCATTGGAATCGACTGGCCTTGTTGCTCTGGAAAGGGCTCTTGAACTACTGGCCAACTCCGAATGTAGAAAAGCTTTTGTGGCGAGCGGGAAATCGGAGTTGATGAAAAAATTCAAAAAACGAAGCTGGGAATTATTGGGGATGATGGAGGACCGGTGCAGCGGTGCTCAGCAAAGAAGGCAGAATCGATGGTAGGAGCGCTTGGAGGTATTTTATTTATAAGTTATTGTAACATTGAACATGCGAAAATGAATGTTGGATGAGACGAAAGACAAATCATAGTGAGAGCGAAGATGTTGAGAGCATATAACAGTATTTACTAACTCTTTTAAGTAAGAGATGCCCTCTCTTGTAAAGTGCTAACTTGTTCGAATTCACACAAATTTGGGCGTCTCCATTACTGATCCATGAAGCGAAGATCTGCCCAGTTTTTTATCAAATTTGATCATTCAAATTTGATCATCTGGTTACCATGATTCCATTATTTTTTTCATAGTAACCAGGTAGGTTACGGTCGGTTCGATTCATTTTTGCAGTCCAGGGGGGCGTCTCGTCGAGTGTGTAGTATATTATGTAAAAGTTACCTTTACATAAACTACAGAGTAACCTTCGTTACAAATCTCGACGTCTACTCATTTCTCTTTTCACATGTCATAGAATGTCTGTCATTACATAATAACCATACTATAAATAAAGCATGTATTTACGGTATGTTTCTGGTTATCATTTTCATTCAATACAATCTATTCTTGATTCTTGTCATTTCACATTCATCCCTCATTTCAAATTAAACAGCACATATTTATATTTAAGTTATAAATATTTACATAGTTTCTCACTAAATAACCAGAATGGGTTTCAAACTGGTTCCGGCCAACATATTAAATAAACTGAGTTGAACATCAACTTCTACTTAAAACTCATGTCTCCAAGCAATCTACGACTTCAAGTCGCTTTTGCAGAGTGGCGAAATATTTAAATCAATACGTTTCTTCTCATCTACTGTTTATACCCGGCCGTTGACTCTACATCGTATACCATCATACCCATTCCAAGCAGTTTTCTTACAACCTCAACTGGCAAACTGCTCCTAAGGCTGGTGTGTGAAGGCCCACATCCTGACTTTTCTTTTGGCAATAACTAACTAACTAACCTTCTGGGTTTGATATGTACCCCAGAACTTCCAACAAATCTCGACCCGTCGCCCAGCAATTGTCATTCAAGAGAACTTGATTGAAACAACCTACCTTGCTGGATTATCCCTGAGCAATCCGCCATCCTTGTAACGTTTCCTAGTCGTAAGTTTATTTTTCATGGATTCATGACAGAAACCATATCCGGTATAGAATAAATTCTGATTCAATTCAGCTTCCCGCAGATTGATTACCAGAATGAACCCATCACCAGAGGACCTAACGAGCCCACAAGCTCGACGTTTGCAATCAGAGTACGCCATCGTTTATGATCGATATGTAGAACTCAATCCAAAGGATCCGAACCCTCGAGACTCGGTCTCAAGGTTGGTCCGAGAAACTTCATGTAGGTTGAATTACGTTAATCATCCCGCCTTGCACGCATCAGCTCACTTTTTTAAACTTGAAGTACCCAAGGTCGAACAATATCTTGATGATCTTGCCACAGCTTTTGGCCAACTAAATCCCCGAATACATCCAGAATTGCGCAGTTCCATATGGAATTTTTTTCTTTCCGGTCCAATTAATAACCCTGACACGCTTGTACAAATTTGGATGATAGACCAAGACTTGAATCGGGAATTCATCCGGCTTGCGTTCTTTTATCAGTATCCGAAATGGGCTGCCGCGGATGAGGTCACTTTCCAAAGAATGCTAGAAGTTCTTGCAGCCCCGTCCCGTACGGCGGGAGAGGAACTTCTAAATCCTGCACCACTAGCAGCACCCGACCCCCAGCATCTCGCATCCCTCAAGGAAGGTTACAAGCATGACTACTTGAGGAACGATATAATTGCGAAACCAATCCTCCAACGTCTCAGTAAATATGCGAAAGATTGGACTTCCACCAAGTATTTCGCCCCGTATACCGCCCTGATTGGGCCAAGCATGATTGGAAAGACTCGCTTAATCATGAAGCTTGCGGAAAGCATATGCGTTGTTTATATCTGCCTTCGCGCGCCTGAATCGAATGGACTACCCCCAAGGTCTGTACTGGCTGACGAAATGGCACTTACAGATAAAAAAGCACCCCAACTGGTAGTACACTTTTATCGACTGCTGGCTGCTATTTTCGACGTGGTGGCAGAGTTTTTCTCCTGTCAAATCGCTGGAGATGGTGAGCAGCAACGATTGCTGCAATGGTACAACTACAATCAAGAATCAGGCGGTGACTTCGCAACCCGAGTTCGAGACACAATGAAAGCAGTTGGCCAAGACGAATCAAGTGCTTCTATCGCCTTCACGGAGAAGTTAAAGAAGCTGGAATCAAGCACAACCTTCATTAGCAATCCTGAACTGAAGGTGCTGTTGTCCTTGGATGAGGCACGGGCTCTTATCCAACTGGAATCAAAGGACGATCAAAATTTATCGTACTTTCGTGCACTTCGTCGGGTTTTATCCAATATACCACCCAAGCTCAAGTTCTTTGTCACCTTTACGGACACAACATCACTTGTTGCGAATTTCTTGCCTGCCCTGCGCAATGATCCCAGCGCAAGACCTCCGCCGGATTCCAAAGAGCTGTACCCGCCAATATATGCGATTGGCACCTTCGACTCAAAGGTTTCCTCCTCTCCACCCAAGACGTGGGATGAATTGCTATCACCGAGAAGACTCTTCAGTTACGGTGTCCCATTTTTTCGAATCTATGTCGAGACGGTCGAAAAACCGCCACAGTCCCTAAGAATCGAGGTGATTATTGAAAACGTCAGAAAAATGGCTATCGAAAAGCTCCTTTGCATCCCACCCGCGTCCCAACAACTATCCGAGGGTCAAGTTTTCGCTTTGCTAGGTTGCACAATCCAGCCACAGATATACGAAGCCGCCAAGCTGAATTCCGACCTGGTTTCGAGTCATTTGGCACATTGCTTGTACATATCACCCACGCGGGAACGATTGATCAGCGAGTACCCATCACAATTTGCTTTGTCTGTCGCGGCCAACCACTTCCTCGCAGAAGACGACTCCAGACTCATTGCCTGCATCAAGGCTCTCACTGCAATTATGCACCAAGGATTGATCTCCTCAGGTAATTCTGGAGAGCTGGTCTCTAGAATCATCTTGTTGCGGGCAATGCAGAAAGCCATGTCGATCTCTCCTATACATACCGAGCAAGCGGATATTCCGTATGGGTGTTCAGTTCGATTGGCGGATTTCTTGAAGGCCTTGACTGGAAAAGACGAACCGATCGGGGAAAAGAAAACATCTCAAAAAAGAAAACGACCCGGACAACGAACAGCAGCTGAAACAGGAAACCCAACAAACACCAAAGAACCGGGCTTCTTCGAGTTAAACATGGACGACAATCACCAAGCTCGGCTCTTAAGCGAAGGTCGAATCTTCTGGAACCATTTCAGCCAGATTACTTATACACCGCAACCGGTCGATTTGTTGAAGTTCTTGTATCGAGGCCTAGCGGTACAGTGCAAGCCAAATCAAAGGGGATTTGACCAGATGTTCCCCATCTACCTTGCCTCGGGGCTTTCTTCGTCTCCCCTTACCAAAAGCCGCATCTCATTCTGCGGAGTACAGGCAAAGAACGCCGCTTTTTCATTCAAAGAGGAAGGTCCCAAGTGGGATGCCAAATATGCCGAAGTCAAACTCGATGGAGAAACTCCATATCTAATCATTCTCTTCAGCTTTAAAACCAAGTGGACTGATTACACCCTACCAGAAATCCCTCATCGCGGCTCTTTAATTTTCCATGGCCTGGACAACATTGCTTGTCTCACACCCGAAATTTCCATCGCCTTGAACGAGCTTTTAAGTGTTACTCCGGATGTTCGGCGATTTGTACAAGACAATGAACACATCAGACAATTTGTTGAAATAACTCGCGCTTGTGCCTATCGCCTTGATGACCCTGAAGAGGAATCGTTTGACGCAGACGACTAAATGGTTAGTTGATGGATCTCTGGATATGCCCGCATTACTGTTTATTCACCCTGATTTTGTTTCTTGTTTATGTTCGAGCAGCTAAAATGTATTTTCTAGAGAAATGATGCGGTCAGAAAATTTTCACCAGCATATACGATTTAGCCCTTCCTTCTCAATTGACCTGATTAGATGATATGAAGTTAGTAAAAATCTGGTGCAGTTATGAAGAATCTTATGGGTAAGGCACTCCCTGGAGATCAACCCCCACTCATACCTGGTGGACCGATCATGTTTTGTTATTGGACATTATCTTGACATCATCAGCCTAACCAGGGTACAATTTGTGACCAATTGAACAATTTTGTAGTTGGAGAATGGTGGAGTCCTAACAAGCTCACAAATAACAGGTAGGGTCAAAGGTGTACACAAGGGAGATTCAGGGTGTGTGTACCAGTCATATTGATTATCCCCCCTGGCACTGCAGCCATGGTAAACACAGATTGAAGCCAATGTTTGGTTATAGGAAAATTTGAGTTGGACCTTGTGAACTTGCATTGCAGACCCACACAACAGTCAGAGGAGTGATGAGTTCAATATTGGTAAAATTTCAATTATCAACCTGGAGGTATAACACAAACAATGCCATATTTTCCTTGCTAGGAAGGGTGTGTGGGGCCTTCATATATGTATAGGAAGGGTGTGCCCCCAGGGGCATGTGTTTATCAAAACCCAAAAGTCATTGCTTGAGTCTGAATGGAATGGGAAGAATATTGCTAGGAAGTCTCTTCCAGCAGTGTATATTGCAATTACAGACTCCAATGGGGACCCTGAAAAATCTGGAAAATACCTTCCAACAATTGGAAGTTTGAGCCATCTGGAAGTAGGTACTTGACCAGGACTTTTTCATGCTTTGAAACTATCTAGCACATGTTTCAGCATAACCAAGATCATCCCACTGGAAAGGAACAGCTCACATAGCTCACTACATAGCAGGAACTATGGAAAAAAAAACTGTCTCTTTCCAAAGGTTGAAAAATGGCTGCTGTAGAATTTCTGTGATGCTTCTTTGGGTGGGGAGTTCTCCATATTGACCTATGGTATTCTGATTTCTTACCGCAAGTGTCCAGTTTTATGGGTAACCAGAAGGAAAAATTTGGTGGCATCCCAAACCTGTCATGCTGAATATATGGCCCTTGGGATGGCAACACAACAGAAACTGTGGGTAAGGCATCTCCTGTGTGACATACTTAAACAGGTTTCTGTCAGGCATCTCCACTGCAAAAATAAGTCAGCTATTAAAGTGGCAAAATATCATTCCTCCAATAAACGCACTAGAAATCCTAACCAAGATTTTTTTTATTCCTAACAAATCTTTATTTCAGAAAAAACCCATTCTTCACTTGGTGGGAACATAAGACAAACTGGCATAAATTTTCACTACTAAGTTTCTAGCTCCAGAATATTGTGAGAGATGTTGCCAAGATGTCCTTGGTGATAATTGATTGATGTTTTTAATACTTTTTTTGTCAAGCTCTGTGATGCCAAGGACTGGTATCCTTCTAGCTACACAAGGTGCAAGGCAAAAAAACAATATCAAATAAGGGTTTTTGGGTGATTTTTAATATCTTTTTTATTAGTATAAAAGATATTAAAGGTTTTTAGGAGGGGCCTGCAAGCAGGGGTGGTTTAGTTCCCTCCAAAGGTTATTTAAGACCTTAATAAGCTGGGGCCTGCAAGCAGGGGTGTTTTAGATCCCAGTGGTAATAGTGGCTGAAAAGGGCCACAACTCCTGAAAGAAAAAGACTTACTGTAGCCTTTAAGGGGAGGAGTGGGGAATTTTCAGAGGACAACTGGAATTTGTCTCAGTTTATGGCAACAAAGACCAAAACTTAGCTTTGGTATCTCAATCAACCATTCATTCCTACATGTTATAAATAGCAGCACCAGTGAACCAGTGATGTCACGCTCTGTGATGCCAAGGACTAAGATCCTTCTAGCTACACAGGGTGCAAAGATAGAAAAGGGTGGTAATATGGTGGTGATATGAGATATAAAAAATATAAGGATATATTTTTTAAGGAGGGGCCTGCAAGCAGGGGTGGTTTAGTTCCCTCCACAGGTTTTCTTGAAAAAGCAGAGGAAATTGGTGACCTGTTACAACTGGGTCCTGCAAGCAGGGGTTGTTTTGATCCCAGTAAAGATGGCTAGAAGGGCCACAACTCCTGAAAGAAAGGACTTACTGTTATGGTCTTTTCTGGAAGGAAGGGGCACTTCTATGGGTTACTGGACAGGCTGAGGCGGTTGGATTGATGGGCTAAAGACTGGCAGTTGGTGGAGAAAGAGGGCTGAGTGATCAGGTCTATAATAGACAAACTTACAGGGCAGGACACTGGTTACTATGACTGGTGGAATGCTATGTATGTATGTTGTATGTATAAAAGATGATGGGGATTAAAGCAAGGGGAAAGAAGAGCCTCTTAAATATCTTCTTTGAAGCCTTGGTGGCGAAACAGGAGAGCTAGAGAGGGCTGTCTTGTGTCATGATTCTTAGTAGTAACTACTAAGGATGAGCCATGACAGGTTGGCAATGATGTCAATGGTTGACATGGGAGTATTACCACAGTTACTGTCATGTAATATGGTTCAAGTGTGCGCTTCAGAGTGTCCAACTGAAGTGGTAACCATGTAGAACATCTGTCATGATCACCATTGGTAATATGTCATCCCAATTGGGCCACAAATGTCAAATTATGCATGTAGGGATGTTTACATATGTTTTCTTTGAGTTGTACTATAGTTTTACTTTTTGTATGATGATTATTCTGTTCGTCATACAGGTTGTATATTCTACTATTCATGTTTATACTTATTATTATAGTAGTTTTAAGGTGGATTTACTACTAGAAGGAGTAAAGTTACAGGGGTACTTTGGCTGAGGTACCCTATGTTATTTTACGTGTAGAATCAGAATATTAAATAATATTTTATTATTTATATGTTTTTATATGTTTTTATATGTATTTTTCTCTTTTTATGGCGTAAAGAGTAACAATGTCTCTTTCATAAGTAACAATGTCTCTTTTATTGTTGTTTTGTAATAATGTCTCTTTCATTGTTGGTTTGTAATAATGTCTCTTTCATTATTATATATTTATATATTTTGTTCAGGTTGTCTCTGACATAGTAGCAAGCTGACAAGTGATGCCTCAACAATTCAATCCAGTTGGCCTATTGGAAAAAAAACCCAAAACAAATTTGCAGTTAATGCCACACAAGACAATAAATGGAAGGAGAGTATTCTTGAAGTCCATCATGACCTTGAAAAACAAGCTAGAATCCAAAAAAATATCCTTGCTGGCCAGCAAGAAGCACTTACTACTATAGCCAACAACTCCATCATGAAGACTCATCTATCAAGTGTTAGTGTTTTCAAACAAGCTGATTTTTAATGGCAGAAAAATAAAATATTGGATCAGATGATGAAGGAACAAGAAAAACTGTAAAAGGAAAAAGATTAAAAAAATAAACACAAAGATGAAAGGAAAAAGAAAAACAACAAAAACAACAAAAACAAAGACAATAAGTTCTCATTACCTGTACCTTCTTTTTACTTGTTGTGTTTTCTCCACTCTGATATAAACTACAGTGTCATTGCATTCTCCTCTCCTCTCAGTTTTTACAGAAAAAAACACATTCTTTTGATGCACAAATCAATTTTTTAATTGAGGTGAATGGGTTTTTCAAAACAAAGCAAGAGAAAAAAAAATGAAAGAAATAAAGCAAGAATTAGAAAATTTTTGAACAGCCTTTCAGATCCCATAAATGTTTGACCATATCATACCTAAGATTGAAATTTTCTTCCACAGATCTCCAGGCCATTGGGTTAAATATGATCTGCAAAAAATCAATTGATCAGGCTGTTTCAGGTTCAACTGACGGCTGTTGACCATCAAATATTGGTTTATCATCTGAGCTGAATTTGTTTTCAATTGTCATGTTGTGAAGAATCACATTTTTTCATAATATTATGGAGCTTTTTTGTGTGACCACAATCATGCTGGTTGTGCCACAATGGAAAATTGGGCCTGAAGAACAGCAAACACCCTCTCAAAATCCTTACAACAACCCTCCTGCATCTTAGCAAAGTACTAGTTGCAAATAATAATAGCAAGTAAGCCAGGACTAAGATCAAAAGTAGGGAAAAGATTGGTCATGGTGCCTTCTTGTCAAGCCCTTGTGGGCCCACAATAGTTTTGAAAAGTTTTGGCCAGTCAGGGTACATCCTGTTGGCTAGGAAATAACATTTTGTGTAAGTGCTGCCATTGATTGTATAGGGGATTTCAGCAGCTACTCCATTGAGGAGATTTTGGAACATTGGGGAATGCTCCAGTACTGCACCAGGAAAAAGAAGTTGGCACCTCTATGGAGGTGCCTTCGCTTATCTCTTCCCTATCCTCAACATATCAACACTGTATCTAGACTGTATCCCCCACTGTAACCAAATGTATCAATGCGGTATCTTGCATTCACACGACTGCTCCAAAGTTGAAGTATTTACATATATTTAATTCATAATTTTTTACAAGGTAAGTAAAATCCTCCCACTGCCAGCATAATTGCCTAGGTTGAGTTCACCCCAGTTAAACTAGGATGAAAACAACCAAGTTAAAATAGGTTGACCTCAACCAATGAAATATAAAACCAAGGGGGGTCCCTTGGATTTATATTTCATCAGTTGATGTCATCCAAGTTTAAATTGGTTGAGTGCATCCAAGTTTAACTGGGATGACTTCATCCTAGGCAATTATGCTGGCAGTGTCCAAACCTTGAGGAATGACCAAATTCAGATGAAGAGCTTCATGTATATGAATTAAAACAAATAAATAAATTCAAACCGTATTCTAAGGACATATTTTTTGATTCAGGTTATTTGTAACTCTGCTGAGTAACCATTCCCATGAGAATATACATACATATTCTAGTTCATCAATCAATTTAATGTGAAAAATTTATTCAAGTTAGAACCCTGATTTATGAAGATTCATACCCTGTTCTTCAGTGTGCTTGGTAATCTCAATCTTCTAGGTCACATGGTATGTGTGCATGTTTGATCTTATAGATTTTGAATGATCTTGACAAGGATTGATGAAATCAAATTGTTGTATCTGGGTGAATCCTGATGATGTCCAATATTGAAATAATGATATTACCAATCACTTACAACTTCCAGAGCGTACAATAATTCATGAGGGTAAATTTCAGTCAAAAATAAAAACAGCTGTCATGGAATTTGGCTTGATTGAGAAGGGGTCTTTTATATCAATTAAATTTTGATTATTATTTGGTTATCATGTTAATAAAAAATATCCAGTATTCTCAACCAGAACTAGTTGTATGTTCACTGATCAGAATAAACTTCAACCATCCATACCCAAAATAATGAGTTTGAACTCAGAAAAACAACACAAAAAAAAATTCTGAAGAGTAAACATTCATGAGTTATGTACAGCAAGTTGGGGTGTGAAGCCGCATGCATTCAGCTTCCAGGAAAAATCAAATATTGATTAAATGTAAACTTAGCTAGAACCTGTCTATAACACACCAATATGAAAGCACTGTTCTGAAAACATATCTATGATGAATTTAAATGCATATTTTAATTTCAAGATGATTATAATAGGAACCTTGCACTGACTTTCACTTCAAGGATTATATGATTGAGCTCCTTTCTTTCTTTCCATTACAACATTAATTGTTTTTAATCTGAATATATATTGATAAGGATGTGGAAAATTTAACTAATTCAAGTCACAAAGAAATGGCAGAAACATGTAGGATACCTGCTGAGTTTAAACTGACAAGTCATGAGGAACGATGAAAAGGAATAAATGCTAGTCAAACTTTCACTTGTGACTTTGGGTTAAAATTTGAACAACTATTCCTGGGTTGGTTGAAATTTTCAAGTTAAAAACTAGCTCATGAATATTATATGGTGTACTGATAAGTTGTGTTGTATTTTGATTCAAATTATAAAATCTCCTCAGAGGATATGAAGCTGTGTTAGATCCCCCTTTTTACTCCCAAGGCCTGATAATGGTAATTGCCTGGATGATTTGTTTTATTATTATTACAATACCAATACCTTGATATAAACCTGGACATTTATTTCTTAAGGAAAAGAAGCAATTGACTGTTGTAGGTTTGCAACATTCTTTTTGTAAATCTGACTAAATTCTTTATTCAATGTTATTTGATTGATAAAGAGAGTTTGGAATATAGATGGAATATCAAATGAGATATACTGTGTATATACTTAAATCCATTAAGCTTGATATTTGAAATTATCTACACACTTCCAAGATGTTTGCACAATTTTCCACCAAATAGTTTGCACAGTTTTGAAAGACATATTTGGTCCAAACATTCCTCATAATGCAAAGTAATATGTTGCAAAAATGATCTTCATTGACTTGCAATGTCAATATATCATTCAGGGGGTTAGTGCATACTTGGGATAATTATCTGGTCTCTGCAGAATAAGGTATATAATGAAGTAATTATTTGATGCCTGATTTGGCATCAGGGTATATAATTATAACACTCAAAACTTATGAATTCCATGAGAAAAAAAGAAAAAAGAATTGTTACATGTTGGTACCAGTAAAAAAGATTTTTGGATTTGATTGAGACATGCAGTTGTGAGTGTTTAAAAGTTTATTTGGATAAGGTACTCTTATAGCTAAGGGGTCATTCACACCAACAATTTGAATGTGATATATCCACATAGTTATATAACAAGCAACATGAATTTTAACTTAAAAGGCCCTTGGATGTGTGAATTATGTAACATGCATAAACAATACTAAGGGTTAAGTGCTAAACAGTTCTTAACCAGGCAATGGAGATGTCTTGACATAACCTCAACAAATAAGTAATGTTGAGGCAATTCACATAAATTTTGTTTTTGAGAGATATAAGAACAAACAAATCATCAACAGAGGTTAGATGACCTTTGTCCTTGGATTTTCATAGTCAACCCATATATCAAGGGCAAGATGCCCATAGATGCATGGCTTGAGGCACACCACCTCCTCCCAATGTCCACCATGGTTAATCCGAGCATATCTACACTATGCCCCACCCAAGCTAAAAGGGAATAAAAGATGTTACACATTGTCAGGTAATCCAGAAACGTATTTGTTCTCTTACCAAAACCAACAATGTCCGAGATATCTTGCTTAGGCTTCTTCACTACACTAGTTGTCCGAACTCCACAATCCTCCAACCAGTCCACCAGTGGTCTTCGAGATGCAGTATTTCACCGAGGAAGAACAAATCTACATATCCTCTGCTCGAATTATGAAAAGGTTGGAGATCTCAATGACCATCAGAGCTGTATGATTGGTCCATTGATTGGGGAGATAGGTCAACTTTCTGAGCCTCTTTCCTCAAGATCGTTTGTTGGCAATTCAAACCCAAAGAAAATATTTCTCTGACTCTTCTATGTGCAAGCCCAACATGGAAATACTTTGCATGTCCATGGATTTATATTTTCACCGTTTGGTTTGTTATCACGAGTGATGAAAGCTTTCTCGTTATCAAATATTCAAATCAAGAAGATACCCAACTATCAGCCATACCATTTTTTTGGTGTCAGCCAAATTGACAATTCACCGAAAACCACACCTTCAGAAAAAACGTCCAAGATCCCAGGATGCCAAGCAACACTGATGGATCACCAATATAAATTGGTTGAATTTATCCAAAGGGGAAAATCCAATCAGATATCAATAGCTCATGAAATATGGACAAATCCAGATAACGAATGGGCAAAGCAAATATTTTCAGATGCCGTGGCACAAGGACTTGTTGAGAAGAATATTATGTTTGAAAGTCATGGGTGTATTCTTGCGGATGATATGGGACTAGGAAAAACTCTGACAATGTTAAGCACCATTCAACTCTCACAAAAGCAGGCTATTGCATTTGCCAACAAAAAGCAAGATCAAGAAGATGAAATGCGGACTGCTGCCACATTAATTATTGTGAGAAAAATGAGGTTATTCAATGATTAAGCTGTGACAGGTCACCTGTGACACCCGTTGTATCTCTCTCTTATCAACTCAGTTGTAATTTCTTCTTCCGTTTTCTCTTTCTCTTTCTTTATCCTGTTCTTTCTTTCAACCTCCTAGGTCTGCCTCCCCCTGCCCCACAATCGCCCAAGCTCTCCTTACTGACAGAGCAATCACTGTCTGTCACTAAAGGTTACTATTTCTTTCTCTCTCTTTCCCTCATTCTTCTATCACAATTTCCTTTTTATCCCTCACTTGACTCACCTATGAAATCAATCCTGTTCTTTGTTTCAACCTCCTAGGTCTGCCTCCCCCTGCCCCACAATCGCCCAAGCTCTCCTTACTGACAGAGCAATCACTGCCTGTCACTAAAGGTCTGCCTCCCCCTGCCCCACAATCGCCCAAGCTATCCTTACTGACAGAGCAATCACTGTCTGTCACTAAAGCTTCTATTCCAATAATTATCTGTCCTTTATCGACGTTGGACAACTGGATTAACGAAATCAATACTCATTTTGATAATGGTAGCCTCCCATACAAAGTGTTTTATGGTAAAGAAAGATCAACCATTCAGTTTCAAGATATTTGCAAAGTTCCAATTGTTCTAGCGACGTACAAATTCATTTGAAATTCTGGATCAAAGGAAAGTGCTGATAGTCAACAAGTTGGAACAAGCAACCAAGTGAGGAAGGGAAAAAGTGATCTGAATCTAGCAAATGTCAGATGGTTCCAAATAGTACTGGATGAGGCACAGTAAGTGAAGCCATGTATGGTTGTATGAGCATGATTGTATAAAATAAAACTGAAATAAATTTTTAGTTATATGAAGGATCCCAAGACCAATGGAAGTACGGTACTCCTAGGCTTAAAGGCACAAAGAAGATTGTGCCTGACAGGTACACCAATGCAGAACAACCTGGGAGATCTGCACAATTTTCTGAAGTTTCTTCAACTGCAACCCTGGTCAAACAACTCAATCTGGAAGCAATGTGTTGAGGCACCGGTCCAGCTATGTGATCCTTGGGGGATATTAACACTTCAAAATCTTATGAACAGAATCAGCATGAGAAGGTTAAAAACAACAGTGCTAGAGCTTCCTGAAAAACTTGAAAGCATTGTTAACATTGAACTGAAATCTCCATGGAAAGACATCTACAAGAAGAACCATGAAACATTTGCAATCCAATTTGGAAAAAATCAAATTTCTGGACAAGGATGGAACTCTGCGGATTTCTTTGGGGAACTTGTAGATTTGCGACCACCCAGCTTTGATTGAAAAGGGGCCAGGAATAAAGGGCTATGGTTGGAATGAGAGTTCAAAAATTGTACATCTGGCTAGCAACATCAAAGAATTTCTTGGGAGAGGAGCTGAAAATCGGGCAGTAATATTTTCAGAATTTAAACGGTTCCTAGAAATGTGAGTCTAAATTCTGGGTGACTGAAAACTAAGGGTAGATACAGAGGTTACACTAATATGAAATTATTGCGATTGTGTAGAATTGGAATAGCTTTGAATGATGAGGGTAGTTTGGTTTACAACACATTATGGAAAGACAGATCATGAGACAAGAAAAAAGAATTTGGAACGGTTTTGTGGTGATTCCCAATGTAGAATCTTGTTGGCAACAATGAAGACGGCAGGAGTAAGCATTGATCTCAGATGTGCGCAGAAGGTATATATCATGGTGAGTGGAATAAAACTATTGGGATGTAGGAAATTTGATGGATTACATTTTGTACAATGTCATACTAAATAGGAACCAACATGGAACCCAGCAGTGGAGGAACAAGCTGTAGATAGACTGTATATGATTGGACAAAAATCAAAGGTACAGGTTGTGCGCTACTGTGTGATGAATAGTATTGAGGGAAATATCTTTCAGATCAAACGGAAGAATGCTGAGCTGGCCATGTGAGTAGTTTTTGGTTTCAATGTCTTGACAGAAGAATGTAAAGGATGAATTGATGAAATTGGTTGCAATAGGTTGAGTGTTCCGTTGAGTGGAAACCTGGAATTTGAAATGGTGACGTTCAATGAGGGAAACCAACTCGACAACATGAATTCAAAAGACTTACCTAGGATGGAGTAACCTGTTGTATAATAGCTGCAAAATCAATTTCTTGCTGTGGTTGAAGCAGCAATAAATCAATTTCATTGAGAGAGGCGAGGAAGTCTGGATGGTAACAGTTTTTGGGAAGTCCAGAGGGTACTTTTGCAGTCCTCTCCTCATGTAAATCAGTTATTTGACGAAGGAGAAAGAAAGAATCCCCATACTTGTACTGTTTACCGAGCTTCTCAGCTGTATTCTTCTCGTAAAGATGGTTGAGTTGATGACCTAATAAGGAGAACATTGGGGAACGCCATGAGCATTGAATCCTCTGAAGGTTACCATTGGGAAGTTGCTCAGTGTCTGAGCAGCAGGCAGAATTGTCAAAGATATCCTGGTAATCAACAGGAATGTCCAATGTGGTGAGGATTTCTGTACGTCGTTGAGATAGCTGGAACAAAGAATTGATAGTCAAGAATTGAAACAGGAAACCAAGAAGAATTTAGCGGACCTGCTTCCGCCACTTTGACTTTTTCACCTGGTATGCTTTCTTTGCAATTTCATTAGGGGAGTATTTATTTTTCTCAAGATTGTTTCTTTTCCAGTAAACCAGCGTTTGAGAACAGCGATTGCATTTGATGGAGCATGATGAATAGGATTGATGGGAAAGTTGGCTAAGGCACCGTTGTGGTATGCATGGTCAAAATGCTTGAGTATGAATGAGGAAAAAAGCTTGTTCCACTGGGAATCCCAGGGAGAAGCCCAATGAAAAGTTTCCAAGGGGAATGTTTCTTCTTTCAAGTCACTGAGAAATAAATCGAGACATTTGAGTGAAATGCCATGAAGCATGTTGGCTGATGAGGGAGTGAGGGACATTCTGGAACGAATGGGATGGCTAGTGATGGTTAATGGGAGGGTGTTGACATGTTGAATCTGTTCAGCTGATGGTGTTGCTTGCCAATGTTCCTCAGCGAGGTGTTCAATATTCAGGAGAAGGCGGCAGAAAGAAGCAATGGACCTGGAAAAGTGAGAGGTGGGTGGAGGGATGATATCTAAAAGGGCCTCGTTGAGGTTCCGTCAATTGGCTGGAGCTTTTCCGTTTTTGAGTGACTTGACCATGGCTGTGGTTGAAATGAGATTGTGTTGAAATTGTTTTCTTGCACTGGGTGAATATATATTGTTCTGGCTGTGCTGAATTCATAATCAAGAGTTGTGAATCAGTGCCCCCTTTATTG
Source organism: Puccinia hordei (assembly GCA_007896445.1). Lineage (NCBI taxonomy): Eukaryota > Fungi > Basidiomycota > Pucciniomycetes > Pucciniales > Pucciniaceae > Puccinia > Puccinia hordei. Next base: position 57,261 of record RDRW01000431.1, on the reverse strand, counting down.
TGTGAGTTGGTGGGAATGGTGGAATGAGGTACATCTCATGTGATTTTATTAAGCCCGGCGGGCTTAATTTATTAATGGGTGTGTACATCTCCTGTGATTTGATTAAGCCCGGCGGGCTTAAATTATTAATGGGTGGTGAGGGTGAACCAATTAAGACAACTGCAGGTAATGGTGTTGGTAGATTTGGGAATTTGCCTCTACCAAATGAAGGTGGTTGAGGGAGGATTAAGCCCGCCAGGCTTAATTTGAGAAATAACACATGTGACATGTGTAACATATACACAACATGAAACGAGGCCACCCAGCTGTTGAGTTTAAGCAAAAAGGTTGCCATTAGGTGATGGTTCAAAGGAGCATGGGGCATGCATGCCATGCATTATGCATATGGAGATATGATGTGTTGCAAAGAATCTTGATCTAACAACAGTGTTACCAAGGAGAAACGAGTAGTTGCTTTACAAGAAAAACCATACCACTCACAATATAATTACGTTGAAGAATGCACTCTCAATGGAAAATCTGCCAGTGTACGGAGTTGGGGTGTGATCAAGAGACCTACAGGGATTCCAAAACAGGTGAACAGAAGGCGGGGAAGGCATGGTCAGTAGCATGTTTCAAGTCACATTTAAAAGCAATTATGAAGAGGAAGACACATGAACAGGAGATGGAAGACAAGTCAAGTCCCCATACTTCAAAAAATATTCAAGTTGAGTGGTATTGACTTCTGTTGATAACATTCAATCATCTGGGCTGACTTACCAGGAATGGGTAGACTGGAAGTACAACAATTTTGACCACAACTATTCCTGACATATCAAATCAAAATGTGAATGAAGGCCCAAGTGATCATTCAATAGTCAACACTCAAACATCTCGAATAAACACATTTCAGCTTATCCCTCAACATAGTCTAGCAGTAATGCTACAAGCAGCTCCCCTTTCCCTTATCACTGGTGTCAGTGATAAAAACCTGACGCAGTTTTTGAAGACAGAGATTGAAAAAGTGAAACAACTAGCGCAGGAATTTAAGTTTGACGGATCCTCAATCATCAGCAACATACCTCTCTTGAAAACAACTCTCATACAACGCCTTGGATTTGATTTTGGTTTCTCAAAGATGATCTGCTGCCCAGATTGTTTCAAACTGTATCCAATTCCTGAAATGCCAAGAAAGGATGACTAGTTGACTCATGAAGTCAAAACCACGTGTACGACTATATTCTACTCGACATCAAAGAAGTTCCTGAAGGAGGTTGAAAATGAAGAACAACTCTGTGACCCAAAACTTGCCACATTTGAAGGATCTGGTGAAAGGATGATCATCAAGCCAGTTCAAACGTTCACTTTCCAACCTCTGAAGAACTGGCTGTCTCACAAGCTCTGGCTACCTGGCTTTAAATGTCTTGCCGATTTGAACCTCAAATATGAACGCCAGAGGAATGAAAAGATGAGTGATGTATGGGATGGAAGTGTATGGAAAACCTTTGTGGGACCTTCAGACTCAAACGAGATTTTTACTTCAAAGTCTGGGAATCTTGTATTCAGCCTATATGTTGACTGCTTCAATCCGTTTGCAAAGAAGCCTGGAGGAAAGTCGGTATCCTTGGGGGCAGTGACTCTGGTGGGGCGTTGATAAACGCACGCCAAGCGGGCACGCCAACGCCAACCCGCACAAAAAAAAAAAAAAAAAAAAAAAAAAAAATCAAAAAAAATCAAAAAAAAAAAAAAAAAAAAAAAAAAAAAAAAAAAAAAAAAAAAAAAAATCAAAAAAACAAAAACAAAAACAAAAACAAAAACAAAAACAAAATTAAAAATTAATGATGAGTAAAAATGAGTAAAAAACCCCAAAAAAAACCCAAAAAGAAGGGAATTTTTGGGGTTTAATTTTGTGGGAGAAAAAAAGCCCACAGGCCCATGGCCCTCTCCAAGACCCAACTGGCCCAATAGACAGGGCCCAATGGCCATGAGAAGGGGGGGCCCACAGGCCCACTTTGATGCTCCAAAGGAGCAATAAAACATTCAAAGGGGCCATTCAAACCCCCCAGGGAGCTCAAAGGGCCCCATATGAGCCCCAGACGCACACCATCCCCCCCCAAAAGTGGCCCATCTCAAACACATCTCTTCCTATTTCTATTTTTTTTCTTTTCACCGTAGATATAGTAACACGTGCTGACATACTCTCCCATTCAAATGCAAACAGATTCCGCACAATTCACCAATTCGACTTCAACAATCAACAATGTCTTCACATCAGACCAGTGAACTAGGACGTGAGATTCATTCCTTTATTTTGTGTATAATATAAGTAGCTGGCTCACTCCCACCCTCCCTCCCACCATTACACAGGTTTCAATCTCTGGGAAAAATGCACAGAGCTGGCACGGCACCCTGCGTTGAAACCAGATGAACGTGAAAACCTGGAGAATTGGGCCTCTAAAATAAAGGCTGAATACGAGCAGTCAGACGATGAGAATGAACAGGTCTCCAGAACACCGGCGCCGGCTAGAAACACCTTAGGCGCCACTAGGCCTGCTCCACCACAGTCCCACCCACCCCCTGAATTTGCAACCAACTCAATGGCATACTTATATGCACACACTCCTGATCGCCTACCTCCTGCAACCAACCCAATCCACACGCTCAATCAATTTGCAAACCAAATCAACAAGGATGTTCAATATGGCCAGCCCAACACAACAAACCCAGCTGATGGATCCCCACGTCGAAGCGGAGAGATGCGGACAGATTTTGAAGGCCACAAGACAACCCTCCACACCTTTGGCCAGTCTTTCCTTCAAAGCGTGCAAACAGCCCAACAACTCATTGGCCAGAGGTCCTCCAAAGCCCCCAATGCGGACAGGAGACAAGAAATTAACAATCCAGCCTTCCAGGACACCTCTGAAGACCCTGACGCAGAGGGTGAAACAGATGACTCTGAAGATGGTGCAGAAGACCAGCAAGTCCACCAAAAATTCCTTCATGGACGTCCCAAACCTACCTTCCACCAGGAGCCAGTCCATGAACCTGTGCCATGACAAACCCGATATCGCTATGACATGGTACAAATTGAAGATCCTACGGTTGAAGACCCTACGAGCAAAAAGGCGCGCCTGGACAACTCTGCTTCTTGTTCTAAAAATACAGGCCCCATGTATAATCTCTTCACCCCTCATCCCACCTCTCACAAATTAATCACTGCGCAATCACTGCAAGGCCTCAGAATTCCATGGAACCCCCCTGTTGCTGGGCCATCAACAGTCAAGCCACCTACCCAAAGACCACAGGGCAAATCAATTCCTCCTCCCCCTGTCCTGACGCCTGCTTGTAAGTCACTCCCCATTGCTTATGCACACCCATCTTGTAATTAACATCCCTCCTTTGCGCAAAGCTATGGGTCTATTTATCCCTGGCCCAATGCTTCCAAAAGCATTGGCAGATGATTTGAATGAAAATTTGGCGGGTGGAATTGTGTGGTCACACCGTTCAGCCAAGAAAATGATTGAAAGCATAGCATTCATTGTCACACACCTTCCCTCAATGGTCACGCCACATCCAACAATACCACAGGAGTTCAGCCGAGTTGTTTGGAGGGAAGTGGATACACTTCTGAAGGCATGCAAATCTGGTAATTAATCACTTTTTTTCTCACTTGTCCATACATCACAAAGGCTGATATTTGTGTGGTATGCAGAGAGAATTCTTAACCCCACTCAACCTGGTGCTCTCTCTCTGATAACTCCTGAAGTTGTCAACATGGCACAGCTCGAGGCTTCCCAGGAGAATTGGAAGGCGCCGCCGTCCAAACGTGTCCAGACCCACACACTTGCGGCGAATCTGGCCGGTCACTTTTCTCCAAGTGACCACGCTTATACCCGGCTTAAAAGTGCTTTGCAAGACTGCTGGGCCCTTCGACACATGGAGCAACAGGGCAGTGAATGGCAGCCTCTCCCCCTGGACGAATCTTTGGTGCATACTGCCCATCTTGCATTCCAACGAACTTACAAAAACCTTGGAAGTCACGCAAAGGATGGATCAAGCTCCCAACCAAACACCTCCGGTCTCAAGGTCCTTGGTCTATACTTCACGGGGGCTATTTCAGCCTTATGTTACATCTGCAGTCTCCAGGCACCAACAAGACCAAAGTATAAAAAGCTTGATGAGTGGTCAACATCAAATACACGTGAGCAAATGCGGATGCTTGCTGGTCTCCTGGTTTTTGGTCCAACAACTGCCTTCGTCACTAACAAATCCAAGTGCAAACGTCCGACTACTTCAAATGCTTTGGCCTTATTGGAATTTGGCTCCAATGTTCTGAAACATAAGGTCAATAGTGGTAATACTTCTGTGATGCCTCACGGGGCTTTGGATAACCTCCGATTATACTTTCTCAACTTTTTGTGCTCCATGGGATTTAACCGGATTAGTCATGATGGTTTGCCAATGGTTGATTGGAAAAAAACCCATGAAGAGTTTCACAAATGTTTTTCTATTCAAAACCTCCAAATTTTGTTTTCCCAAGATATAGAAATAGCTGTAGCCAACTACCACTTCTGATATATGTACTACCACTTCTGATATATGTACCGGGGGTTGTTTTTTCTTTGGTTTCCCTGTTATTTCTCATTCACATGCCCTTGAGTTGTAATTTCCACCACTGTCTTGCTCATCCACTTGAATGAAACATCAGACCTAAGTGTTTTTTGAAATATAAATGGTATTTTTTATTTCCCAAAAAAACAATGTCTTCTATTTTTTTTTGCCCATTACATATCAGTTCAGGAATGTAATTTAGGCGTATATTCACCATTTGTAAAGCTTTTTCTAGCTGTTATCAGTAGTGGTGATAACAATTTATCTTTCTGTTATTTTTATTATTTGTGTGCGCATTCTTAGTCTGTACTAATGTCTCTTTGTTGTTAATTACATTTATTATTCATTAATAAATTATTAACTTGCAATTATGTCTCTTGCTTTTTATTTTATTTATTTATTTTATTCATTTCATTTATTCTATTTATTTTATTTTGTTTATTTTACTTGTTTTACTTATTTAAAATGCCACCCTCCATAATTTTGTTTTGTTTTGTTTTGTTTATATTCCTTGTTTTAATTTTTTTAAATAAAATATCAAATGAGGATGATTGGGGAGGTCACGCGCATCAAATGCCGCGCTCCACGTGCTATTTGCTTAAAAATTAACAATTAAAAAAAACCGGGTGTAAATGTGGAAAACCAGGTGCACTGCGCAGCCGCAGCTGCACAGCAACCCGGGTGTAAACACGGAAAAACTGGTTTTTTTTATTAATGCCCTTATTATATTAAAGGCCCTTTTATTAATATTAATAAAATATTAACTTATCATTGTGTATGTGTAATTTGTTATTGTCACATCTTATAAGTATTATTTATTATCATAGAGTAACCTGAATTATTCATGTGTTAGTTAATCAACGTATTATTAATTTAAGTATATTATTTATTGTAAAGATTGATTGTAGTTTAATAATACTATATTATCACTCTATTTTTTATTATCACAGAGTAACCTGAATTATTCATGTGTTAGTTAATCAACATATTATTAATTTAAGTATATTTAAATTAAGTATATTATTTATTGTAAAGATTGTAGTTTAATAATACTATGTTATCACTTCTTAAAGTCATAATGATGAATTAATAATACTAATAATATTCACTAGAGATCTTAAAGGAATAATATTAAAAAATAATAAGAATGGTAAATATTAATAAGGCTAATAATAATTAGTGTTACTTGCGTAACTTGGTACATTTAATCATTTAGGGATCAAAGAGTGAAGAGTAATGGAAGGGGAAACACAGTCTAGCCAAGCAGCTGCTGGGCTCTTGTGAAATAACCTCTGCCTTTGCCAGGGCGCCGCCACTGCCTTTGCCAGGGCGCGGCCTCTGCCTTTGCCAGGGCGCGACCTCTGCCTTTGCCAGGGCGCGGCCTCTGCCTTTGCCAGGGCGCGGCCTCTGCCTTTGCCAGGGCACAGCCTCTGCCTTTTCCAGGCCGTGGCCTGTGCCTTTGCCAGGGCGCAGCCTCTGCCTTTGCCAGGGTGCCGCCACTGCCTGTGCCAGGGCGCGGCCTCTGCCTTTGCCAGGGCGCGGCCTCTGCCTTTGCCAGGGTGCGGCCTCTGCCCTTGCCAGGGCGCCGCCTCTGCCCTTGCCAGGGCGCGGCCTCTGCCTTTGCCAGGGTGCAGCCACTTCCTTTTAGTACTGCTCAGCAGGGGGTTGAGCAGTACACCTCAGCAGATATCTGAGTATCTTCAGTGGAGCCTCCAGCTTGGAAGTTCTGCTGAGCAGGAAAATGAAAAATGCTCCTGAGCAGGCAGCTGAGCAATGCTGCCCAGAAGGAAAATGGCAAAGGCTAATTACAAGGTACTTGAAGGAAGCACAATAATTGAAAAAAATGCATTTTATCTTCCCAAAATATGCTCCTACCCTAGAAAACTGATCTTTGGTGTTGAAAAAAAAAAAAAAAAAAAACTCAACAGACAAAAAAAAGAAAATTCCTAAAAAATTCCTAAAAAGGAAAACCCCCACATTCCCCCCAAGGTGAAATGGATTCTTGCGTGTAGTGACATCAGGAGTACTCACTGGACCGTCAGGGCTATAGGCCAGATGCCACTGGACATGGAGATCAGAAGGCTCCACAACTCCCTTACCTGGACCAAACATTCAATAGTGTGCGAACACGGAATGCCCAAGCCAGCCTGGAAATTACCTTTGCATTGAAGGCTGGGATCCCCAGGCTTGGATTTCTTCATCTTGATGAACTTGTTGTACTGAGACAAGGCCAACTTGAACGCATGACAGGAGATTTTGCAGCTGAGGGACTTGAAGGCATTTGGTAGTCCGGTTAATCCCTTCTGTAACTCGTGTGCCAGGTTCCTGTGGGCTGTGTCAAGTTTTCGGTCCACTGCTGCAGCAATTGTAATGAAAAGTGTTGCAAAGTCACACCTAGCCGACGTCACATAGGTTTTCAGCCAGCTGTGGGCCGATTCACATTGTGACGAAGTCAGATTTCCTAGATGGGGTTTCATTCCGGCCCACGCATTCATGAACTTCTGTCGCTTGCTTGAGACGTTCTTGTATAGGTATTCGTAGAAGTTAGTTCGAGTGACTAGGTACCGTGTCAGTTGAGCCCACTTTGAGTTGCAGGTGTCCTCATTGGGGGCATGTGCGACCTCATGCCAGAGCCTCATGAATTTGGCCCATTCTTCGCCATCGCCAGCAAAGGCTTGCTTGCAGTTTGTCACAATGTTCCAATCGATGTGCCACATGCACAAGTTCGCGGTTGCATTTGGAAAGTGCTTTGAGATAGCATTACGCAGTGCCAATTCCCTGTCTGTCACAAAGACCTTTGGCGCGTGGTCAGTGTCCCATATAGATCTATGGGTATCACACAGGCACCGGAGTACAGTCAGTTTCTGATGAGAATAGGTGATTAGTCAAATATACCACCCACTTCAACTTATCAAGAGCCCATGAGTAGGCCTCATTCTTCTCGTTTCGCATCAAACAAAAACCAATTGAAAAACTGTGATTGGTTGCAGTTTGGCCAACCACATGCAGCAGGGGGTAGTGGTTCAGGTTTGTCTTGTAAGTGCAGTCAATGTTGACCACATGGTGGAACCTGCAAGCAAGAAGCAAAAATCCTGGGTGCGCAAACCACAAGTAAAGGAGCTTGCCGCCTGTGTCGTAAACGTCCTCGTGTGTCCAATTGGATTCGTTGAGGCAACGTAGGAGGTACTCGATTGGGTGTTGCCAGCTCTTCTCTGCCCTCAGTGCCTCCTTTGTGTTGTATATTGTCCTGTTGGTTACAAACCTTCCCTCACTGCTAGTAAGGAGTCTAGCAATTGCCTGGGGTTGCATTCCAAGAGACAATAAGCGAGAAACCTCGGTTTGGCCTTCGACAGAGAGCTTCTTGTGGATGACTACATGTTCCAGATTGATTGGACCATGATTGTACTCAATTGTCTTTTGGCATTGGAGTTCCCATGGTGCATCCTTGAGTTTTACTGAAGTCGGTTTGTGGCCGGATATTTTGAAGCAGCACCCCAGTTGCTTATTCCTAGATTCTCAAAACCGGATAGCATCAACTGAGGTTTGGTCTTCCCCGGCAACTGTGCATGCAACGTAGATGTTCTTGTCCCACTTGGAAGCACAAACTTTCAGAGCGTAACCATGCTCGTGGGCCCATGTTGTGAGCCTGGGTCTCTAAAGTGAAAACAGGACACAAGGTTTGGGGGGCACTACTGGTTGTATTTCAAGGATGAGAGATACAACTAGTAGAGAAAAGGAGAAGAGGAAAGGGGAAGGGAACTTATTGATCTTTTATTGATTGATTGTTTGTTTGGAGTGCTCTTATAAGATCAATGAGCTCAACCTGGAAAAGTTGGCTAAGCTGTGCCAGAGTCTTTAGAAGTGAAACAGCCTCCTCACACACTAAGGAAACAGTGGAGGGACAACAGAATTAGTAAACTAATCTGCCCTGATTTTTAGACTTGTAGTCAAGGTTCTAAAAGGGGAACCTGCTGATGAAGTGATCTGATCTCTTGATTGATGGAGGAAGGAAAAGGGAAGAGGGGAAGGATAAGGGGAAGACAGAGAAGGACTAATTTCAGAGAAACAAGGGTCAAAAAGGGGACTGACTGACAATACTTGAAGTACTGGGTGAAAGAGGCCTTTTGCTGGTTAGAGTGGTGAGCTGTAACTTGCTGAATCCTTGGATGTCTGAGTTGGTGGTTCTGGGTTTCTTGAGGTTGTGTATCCTGCCTGCAACGGGGGATACACCAACTTCAAAAATTTTCAAGGTTTGCTTATGTAATCTAACATGTAGATGTGGTTGGCTGGCCTTGTTTCACTTGCCCAGCCAGCTGTAGCGTAGAATTATTTATTTAATTACTCCATGAAGGAGTTGAGCAATTACAAAGTGTTCAGTGAACACTAAGGTTGAAATTTGATGAAGAATCAGAATCTGAATTTAAAACGAAATTAAAATCTGATTTTAAAAAGATATGAGACAGTTTTGACTTAAAGAAGAAGATAAGACAGACTTCAGGTCAGCTGTGCTGGCTCTAAGGCTGACACATGTGGTGACAAAGTGTTTGACATCAGTGACACATGTGAAAAGGAATTCGGGTGGTGCATCCATTGCATCTGGAAACACAAGCAGTTCAGCCAGTCTGCCTCAAGTGGGTGAATTAAGAAACTAGAAGAACTTACTGCCAACTGAATAATCATAAGATTGTACATCTTCAGATTTCATCAACACTTTATGTGGTGTGGTAATCCATACCTTTTCACATACAATCATCAACAACTTACATTTCCTCTCACATATACTTCATTATTATTACATAATCAGATTCTACATACAAAACTACCCCTAGTCACTCACTCAAAGTACCCCTGATTTCCCTTTGGTTCAGAAGTTATTAGCATTCTTAGAATATTACCACTTATAACCACATAACTTTACCAATACTAGAACCCCATAGGATATTATACAAGGTATTGATTTATAAATATACAGTACATAAATAAAACACAGATATTACATACTCTTCTTTAGTTTATATCTTCTTTGGTATAAAGTTGTACAGCACAGTCATTCATATTACATAGTTACATCTTCTGCCTTTATCATCCTCTTTGGTTACTAGTCACATTACATTCCTTATATACATAGTTACTAGCTACATTGGCTCATCTTTATTACACTATCACTACTCTCTTTTGGTTGTATACCTCTGAACACATTTCCCCTTTCTCTTTACTGCCAGGATCAGCCATCTTGTGCCCTTTTGTATAAGTAGAACTCCCCTTAGTTCTATGGATAAATTATGCACCCCCCCCCCTTTTACCAAAGTACAGTTTACATTTACATTTACCTTTAAACCTTTTACATTTACTGTTGCATCAACCTTCACACAAATACAATCATAAACACATACCCCCTACTCTTTCTCAGTGCTTTTCTCACTCCTCTCAAGGTCCCTGCCTCAGATTGATTAAACAACCTAAGTTCCCATTAGTAGCAGCAGTCTAAGGATTAGTAGAAATATAGCCACACCTTTTCTTTCTTTTTCTTAGTGAAACCCTTTCCCCTCAGCATTAGTCAAGAAGGGCAGCCTCAACAGCACCTGTAGCTTCAACATCTTCTACTTACTGGATTTGTTGTCTATTTCCCCTTCAAGCTCTTTCCTGATCCTTTAGGAGTTCCACAGCGGTTGATTGGCGGGGGGTAACATTGCGGGGGCCAGCGGTGAATGTCCTAAAGGATTGAGCGGGTATACTGGAAGATTGACTAGGTAAACATTAGGTCTTGGTAAGATGAAACCAAAGTGGAGAAATGTTTGAAGACTCACCTTCAGCCACAGTTTGAGGGACTTGAGGGCTGAAAGTTGCAGGGGGAAACGGTTGACAGCTGGGTGGTGCAGGTTGATACCTGCCGGGAGATGTAGCCGTGACGCTTGGGTATTTTACTGGGAGATTGTGCAGGTAAACATGAGTTCTTGGTAAGATGAAAACAAAGTGGAGAAGTATTTGAAGACTCACCTTCAGCCACAGTTTGAGGGACTTGAGGGCTGAAATTTGCTTGGGGAAACAGTTGAGGGCTGGGTGGTGCAGGTTAATACCCGTCGGGAGATGTAGCTGTGATCCTTGGTTATTTGACTGGGAAATTGAGTAGGTAAACATTAGTTCTTGGTAATATGAAAACAAAGTGGAGAAGTATTTGAAGACTCACCTTCAGCAACAGTTTGTGGGACTTGAGGGCTGAAATTTCCTCAGGGAAACTGTTGAGGACTTTGTTGTGCAGGCGGCCAAATTTGAGGGCTAAATGGCGCAGAGGAGGTTATTTCCCCAAGAGATGGCTGCATATCTTCATTTGTCTGGGGCGGAGCAGGCACTGATGGTTGGCCAACAGGGAAATTGTGAGAGGTTGGCGGGCCTTGGAAGTGAGTGGGTCCAAGAGTAAATGGGTTGGCTGGGTGGGACAATGGTTGGGGTCCCAGCTGCCAGTAGTTTGAGATTTGTGGTGCTTGATGGGGTTGCGGAAACGGATGGGATGGTGGGGCTTGAGTTATATGGGGTGGTGCGTAGAGGGCTGGCTGAGCCAGATAGGATGGTTGGGCTGGATCAAGCAGATAGGTAGAGGCTGGAGGTTGATAGTGATAGTGGGTGAATTGAGGCAATTGTACCTCATATGGGAGGAACACAGGCTGGGTTACTGGGTGAGCTGGGGGGACAGGGTTTGGCTGGATTTCCACTCTGTAGTTGGTGTCTGTGAAGCTGTAGCTGGCTGGGTGGGCTGGGGGACAGTAAGGGGCTGGGGGGCTTGGCCATATTGGTTGCTTGGGTAGTCATAGTTAGTTGCTAGCTGGTCTGATTGGTTGAGTTGAGCTGCAGGTTGGCCAAGCACGTGTGAATTTCCATACCCAGAGATTTGATTTTGATACAAGTTGCCAAGTGGGGCGTGAGGGTGATGGTTGGGGTCAACCTCATAGAATCCGTATGGGCGTGGAGGCTGATTGCTTGAGGAGTTGAAGGTGTGGTGGAAAGCTGGACAGAGTTGGAGTTGAGATAAAGAGGCTTTGAGTCTTGAGGACTGATTTACTGGGCAGGACACTAGTAGGCTGGACTGGTGGAATGCTGGTTGTAAATATGATAAAGCTGGGGAATCAAAATACAGGGGGAAGAAAGGGCCTCTTAAATGACTTTCTGGAGCCCTGATGGCGAAACATCAAGTTTTATTTTGGCTATGGGAACACTACAAGGAAGGAGTTATCCTTAGTAGAAATAAATGATGTAATTTGTCAAATTATTACATGTACAGGCTGTCAATAATTAATACAGTCTTTCAGTCATCTGTAGACATCATCTGAGGTCTCTTCAAGAGCTCTTAGTTTGATGTACAATATTTATTGATCACTTGATCAATAGAATAAAAAAGAATTAATCAAATTATAATACAGAATCTTATTTCTGTTTAATTTGGTTATTTCATATATAAAGTTCTGTACCATGGGAGTTGTTGTCATACTTGCATGGTGGGCGCTTTTAAAGCTCTCTATTCAATTATTTGACGAGCAAAACATCCTGGGAAAAGTGTCAACATTTATTATTTTCCCGTGATAAAAAGATGCTTGTCATTTATTTTAATTGTACAAGTTCTTTTAGACTTGTATGAAGTATTCTAATATTTTCTTTGTACCCTGTTTCGTGTCTTTCATGTGTCATGATATTATTAAACATATACTGTATGTATTTGTATAAGTTATTAATAATACCAAGACTATAAAACAGTGTGATATATATGTCAAATGTTATTTAATATTTTATTTATGTGTTTAAAGGATAATTACATAGTTTATTTAAGTAATTATCCCTCTTGTTGAGGACTTCTACTTATTATAATACTCTCATATTACATATGTTTATACCTAGTGAGTATTTTAGTGCTTAGTAGGAGTATTCTTTAAGTTAATTTTATTATTAGAAGGAGTAAGTTTTCTAGGGTACTTTGGCTGAGGTACCCTAGGTTATTTTACTTGCTCTTTCAGAATATGAAATAATATTCTCATTTCTCTCAAAGGTTAATGAGTTATTATATATTTATTTTATTTATTTATTATATTTGTTTATTGCATTATTACTACATAATAATGTTTATATTTTAATGTTATCTTTTTCTTATGTTTTATTATAGTTTATGTTACATTATTACTTATTTAATAATGTCTCTTTCATATGTATTTTTTATTAATTAATTATTACTTTATTTATTGTTCTAGTCAGGTTGTCTCTGAACTAGTAGCAAGCTGACAACTTAGTCTCCGCACTTCCGTTTTGTTTTTTGTTTTTTTTTCACCCGCAACTTGAGATACTAAATCCTGAAACTGAGATTGAACCTTTGAGAAAAACTTGATGAAACTGATAACTTGATGAAACTGATGACTTGAGGAAACTGATAACTTGAGGAAATTGATAACCTGAGAGAAATACCACGCCGCAAGCCTGAGAGAAAGAGAAACCACGCCCGCAACCTAAAGATGAGAGTAAGAAACCGCGCCCGCAATCTATAAAATCCTGAAACAAAAACCCAACCCGCCCGCCGAGGTACCTGGACCGCCCCACCCCTCGCCATCCTGAATATATAACAAAGAAAACCAGTAAACCCATTCACAAAACACAACTACATCCCTCTGTAGGGTGACTGAAATCCTGGGGTGGCTAGTTTATCCGGCTGTAGACCAGCTAGCGCACCCCCTCACCAATTAAGGCTTGGCCTATGGCCCCCATCCTCCCCCCGCTTGTGGCCGCTGTCCTCAGCGGTTTGTTCCTTGCACTTCGCCGCAAAGAACGCTCACTGGCCACCTCTTCATCGGTGTCGGGAGAATCCGCTTGACCTGCCTCATTGGCGGGTGGTCCCAACGGAGTTGGCTCCAAATCCAAATCCTCATCATTCTTTTCTTCAGTTCCTGAAACAAGGGTTTCATCAAAAGACTTCTAACCCCAAGCATAGAACCGCTTCACGTGAGATGCTGCCGCCTTCCGCTTCAACAGGGTTCCGTCCAATTCTTCCAACTGATAACTTCCCCCTGGAAATTTGCTGACCACGCGATAAGGTCCGTTCCAACGGTTGGCGAAAAGCTTCCCCCACTGGGTTTCCAAGCTCCAATTGTACAGAAGGACTAGATCGCCCTTCCGTAACGGGTCCCGCAACCGGTGAGCGCAACGCTTGTCCCAATAGCGGACCGACTTTGCCCGAGATTCCCGCAACCGCTTCACCACCTTCGCAACAACCTCCTCTCGTCTGAGAAGTTGCTCTGCCGCCCGCGCCTCCAACAATTCTTCCGAAGTTTTCACCTTCCACCAGTTGATAGCGAGAAACGTGAGCATCTCGATATCAACCGGCAACACAGGCTGTTTCCCATACAGGAGTTTGTACGCCAAATAGCTGGTGCCCCGGTTGGTTGAGATCCAATCCACAAAAAGGACTGCTGGAAGGAATTGATGCCACTTCCGGCCGTCTTCACCGCACATCTTGACCAGCGTGTTCTTGATTTGCTGATGTCCCCGCTCAATCATCCCAGCGCCTTCTGGATAATACTCCGTGACCCTGCCAAACTTTGCCCCGCATGACTGAACAAGCTTCATCAAACTTCCTCGGAATTCCACACCCCCATCCACCGTGACAGAAATTGGCCAACCTTTTCCGCCGACAGCTTGACCAAAGTGATGGCTTCGACCCACCCCAACAAATCATCCCTCGCAACAAGTAAGTAGGCATACTTACCCACCTTGATATGAACAATATCCAAGGAAATCCAACTGAAAAACAAATCCTCCCCTGTCGGGATGCCCACCTCCTTGGGGAGCCCCAAGCTCAAACGCTGACACTCCTCACAGCTCCAAACCCAGTCACGCACCGACTTTACCATACCAGGCCACCAGAAACGCTGCTGAAGGCAGGCACACATTTCCACTTCGCCCCGATGCCCGAGCTCCTCATGAAGGCTCCAAAGGATGACTTCCTGACTTGCCCGACAAGTCGCCACCACCAGCAGTATGGGAGACCGCCTACGCCAAAGTTGACCTTCCCACACGAAAAAGTTGACCCTATTTCGACAAACCCACTCTTTCAATTCGGTTGAAGTATCATCAGGGAAATTGAGGGTACTTAGGTAGGTCTCCATAAGCTTGTACTTCCCGCTCTGGCGAAGAGGAAGTTCAATGCCCACTGTCCTCGTGCCCGCCTTCATCAGCCATTCCTCCACTTCCAACGCCTCCGCTGAGCGGAATGGCTCCGCCCCCTCCTCTTCCGCCACTCGCAACAATGCATCCGGCATTGTGAACGCCTTCCCCGGAACATGGACCACTTTGAAAGAAAACAACTGAAGGTAAGCCACCCATCGAGTCATTGGAGCATTTGGGAGAGTAGGAGAATTGATCATCCTTGCCAGCGCTTCTGCATCAACTAGGAGGTTGAAGAACACCCCCCACAACACGTGTTGCAGCTTCCGCACCACCTTGGTGACCCCGCACAGCTCAAGCTTCAGCTGAGAGTATTGCGACTTGGTTTCCGTGAAAGTGATTGACTTGTAGAGAACCGGCCGATCCTTCCCGTCCTCCTCTTGAGTCAGCACACTTCCCGCACCAAATTCGCTGGAGTAAACTGCCAGCCAAATCCCATCCTTCCCGTAGTCAAGATCCTTGAGCGTGATCTCCCTACCAACAATCTCCTTCAGCCGAGTGAACGCGCAATTGCATTTCTTGGTCCACTTCCACTCCGTCCCTTTGCAAGTGAGCCGCCTCATTGGGCTTGCGATCTCCGCAAACCGCTCAATGAACATCTGCACAGAACTACACCACCCTAACAACTGAAGGATGTGAGTTACGGTTTTTGGAACTGGCCACTCCAAGACTTTGTTTGACTTAGCCCGAGTGCTATTCTTGCCCGCTATGGTCTGAGTTTGTTCTAGCAAGAGCTCATTGATACTCGGACTGTTTCCCGGATTAGATTTCTGGGGGTGATCCGCCATTGGAGATGATCAAGTTCGAACTGGGTGTTGCTCCCACCCTCGAGATAATCGTCTATCTAAATGTGTGTGAACATAAATAATGGGTGTGTGTAAATAATTTAACAATGCTCATCTTACAAGGGAATCTATTAACCATAACTTTGAATGTAATGTGCCAATCTTCTCTTCCACGTCCAGGTATTAGAGCATCTCCAGAAGAAGCAGAGCTGCTATGTATATTTTAGCAGATAGCTCCCGCAAATTGAGTATAGCAACCCAAAGGGTGTTTTGCAAATAGCAGTAGTGCTACACATCTGGGCATCTAAACTCTCATTAACTGTTGCTCCCCACCTTCCCCCCTCCATCCAATCCCCCGGCCTCTTTGTCTTTGCAAATGTTCCCCAGAATCCTATTAATCCCACACAATGGTCAACCGCCGAGTAATTCAAAGTATGCTTGAAGCACAAGCTATAGCACTGGCAAATACTTCTTGAATTCAAACGGTGATGGCAGATACGATTACTGTGATAGTCCAAGATGAAGATAAAGATCAGCACATGGAGGTTCAAGACCCGGACGCCGTTGTAATCCAGCTCGATGATTTGAAGAAGGCTATCAACAACATGTCAAAGACTACCTCTCCCTAGTACCAATCTATGGCGAATACTTGTTCCGAAACCGGCTTTGAATACACCAGGGCCTTTTTTTACGCATTGTTGATGAAGTTACCCAGCACAACCAGTACTTTGTACAACAAAGAAATGCAGCCGGTCTGCCAGGCTTGTATCCAGACCAAAAGATTGTGCCAGAACTTTGAATACTTGCCTATGGAGGTGTGGCCCATATGAACAATGAATATTTTTGAATTGCTGGCAGCACGTCGTTGGAGGCTTTGGAACACTTTTGTAGCTCAATCTTTGATTTATACAGTGCAGAGGAGTATCTTTGAGATTCAACAAAAGAAGACCTCAAATGCTTGTCCCCCATGAATTCCAGAAAGGGATTTCCTGGGATGCTTGGTTATCTTGACTGCACGCACTGGCAGTGGAAGAACTGCCAAATGGCATGGAAACGGCAGTACCAAGGAAAAGAAAAGGTAGTAATATACAGTCACCAAAATCAGCATGTATGTGCAATCCAGCTAATTGATGTTTTTAGGTCCCCACTTTCACTTGAAGAAAAACGCTAGAAACTGCCAGCAGTTGACAGGCAGCATTCTCCAGTGTAACTGCCATTGTAACTCCATGTGTGATCACATTATCATACCTTTTGATGGAAAGTGACTGTGCATCAAAGCTTGGTTGAAACAACATTTGAGAAAGGCATGAGTATCAATACAAGCTTCCTTTGAGATTCTGCATGTCAACTGCTGGAAATTTCTAGAGTGTTTCTTGTAGTTGTTAGTTCTTGAGGTTGTTGCATCACAGGATTTCTGGATCTGGCATGCATTTTTTGGCCTTCCTGGATCCCATGACAATATCACAGTACTGGAGCATTCCCCAATTTTCCAAAATCTCCTCAATGGAGTAGCTGCTGAAATCCCCTATACAATCAATGGCAGCACTTACACAAAATGTTATTTCCTAGCCAACAGGATGTACCCTGACTGGCCAAAACTTTTCAAAACTATTGTGGGCCCACAAGGGCTTGACAAGAAGGCACCATGACCAATCTTTTGCCTACTTTTGATCTTAGTCCTGGCTTACTTGCTATTATTATTTGCAACTAGTACTTTGCTAAGATGCAGGAGGGTTGTTGTAAGGATTTTGAGAGGGTGTTTGCTGTTCTTCAGGCCCAATTTTCCATTGTGGCACAACCAGCATGATTGTGGTCACACAAAAAAAGCTCCATAATATTATGAAGAAATGTGATTCTTCACAACATGATAATTGAAAACAAATTCAGCTCAGATGATAAACCAATATTTGATGGTCAACAGCCATCAGTTGAACCTGAAACAGCCTGATCAATTCATTTTTTGCAGATCATATTTAACCCAATGGCCTGGAGATCTGTGGAAGAAAATTTCAATCTTAGGTATGATATGGTCAAACGTTTATGGGATCTGAAAGGCTGTTCAAAAATTTTCTAATTCTTGCTTTATTTCTTTCATTTTTTGTTCTCTTGCTTTGTTTTGAAAAACCCATTCACCTCAATTAAAAAATTGATTTGTGCATCAAAAGAATGTGTTTTTTTCTGTAAAAACTGAGAGGAGAGGAGAATGCAATGACACTGTAGTTTATATCAGAGTGGAGAAAACACAACAAGTAAAAAGAAGGTACAGGTAATGAGAACTTATTGTCTTTGTTTTTGTTGTTTTTGTTGTTTTTCTTTTTCCTTTCATCTTTGTGTTTATTTTTTTAACCTTTGTCCTTTTAAAGTTTTTCTTATTCCTTCATCATCTGATCCAATATTTTATTTTTCTGCCATTAAAAATCAGCTTGGTTGAAAAAACTAACACTTGATAGATGAGTCTTCATTATGGACTTGTTGGCTATAGTAGTAAGTGCTTCTTGCTGGCCAGCAAGGATATTTTTTTGGAGTCTAGCTTGTTTTTCAAGGTCATTGTGGACTTCAAGAATACTCTCCTTCCATTTATTGTCTTGTGTGGCATTAACTGCAAATTTTTTTGGGGTTTTTTTTCCAATAGGCCAGCTGGATTGAATTGTTGAGGCATCACTGGTGCTGCTATTGATAACATGTAGGAATTAATATTTGATTGAGATCCCAAAGCTAAGTTTTGGTCTTTGATGCCATAAACTGAGACAAATTCAATTTGTTTACCCTCAGCCTTTTTCTTTTCCAGATTGGTACAGTGTTGGTTACATTTTTGAGCTTGAACCAGCATTTTGTAGCATTGAAGATGTGCAAATGGCTTGGGTGATAACACAGCACATATTTTGAGAGCATCACCAAGCCAATATTCCATGGTGGTTCCACTTTGACTAGACTTTTCAACCTGCTTCATACAGCCCACAAATTTATTGGTGGAATTCTGAAGAGTTTGCCATTGAGTTTTTATGCTAACTAAAATTTGTGTTTTACCTTGCATTTCCTTGGTTCAATTTTTGGCTATACTATTCCAGAAGGTGCGGCTTGGTTGGTTGAGTTTAATGGATCTTGGTAAACACAAAGCCAGGAATTTTAGATTTGAACTTCCTTGTCTTCCAAATAATTTCAAGCACAAGTTCCTTTTGATTCATCTTTGGACTTTATTTTTGGTCAAAATTTTTCCTTACTGTTTGGTTCAGATTTTGGTTTTGATGTATTTTGACTCTTCTTCTTCTTCAATGGATAAGTCTCTTTTTCTGGTTCAGATTCAATTTCAAGAGGCCAGATGCTTTTCTTGCTTGATTTGACTTCAATTTACTTTTTTGATTTCAAAATCTGTTTATTTTTTTTTGTAAAAAAAGAAATAGCTGAAAATTATAGTTGGGGAAACTGAAAGTCAAGACATCTTACCCAAAAGAGGTGGATTAACAAGTATTTTTTTTGCCATTATGAGTTAGATGTAAAGGAGAAAAGTGCTGTGGACATTTAAAGTCTGTATGAAGGATATTCTGGGGGAATGTGTGGTTGAAAGTAGGTGTGAAATGTGACTGTCTATGTCTGTTATGAGTGCCATAGTGTTGCTAAATCTGGAAACTGGTTGGTGATTTTTATCTCCAGAATTATAATAGCATCCCTTTTGGCATGTTTAGTGCTATTTTTTGAGTTGGGGTGCTAAAATTTGGATAGCAACTCCGCTGGATATTCTGATCTTAGTACCAGAGGCAAGTTCAAAGAGTCCACCCTCTTGGCGTAGACACCTATATACAAACAGTAACAGAAAAAAAAAACATGTGCAAGGCAGAAAAAAAATAAGAGAGAGGGGAAAAATGTCAGCTTGCTACTAGTTCAGAGACAACCTGACTAGAACAATAACAATAATAATAAATTAATAAAAATACATATGAAAGAGACATTATTACACAGGTAATAATGTACCATAAATTATAATAACACATAAGAGAAAGATCACTGTCAGCCCTAGAGATACTCCAGAGTATCCTAAGCACTGACTAAACTACAAAATACAATAAAAATAATGTATTACTCATGTAAATAATAACATATCATAAAATATTATTATACCAATCAACTCAGAATGTAAAATTAAGTGGGGTAACTCACTCAAACCACCACTAAATTCCTACTCCTTCTTGTACTTTATCATATGATAAAGATACTTTAAGAAAAGGGGAACAAAAGTATAAATTATTGATTAAGAAATTATTGTCATAAAAGCTGAGAGACAATAAACTTATTTGCATAAATATAATAATAAATAAATTATGCTTATAAGAAAGAAATTACCTAAGTGCGTGGTAATTTCCCAGTATTGTTCTATTAAATGAATTGGCCCATGATGTGATTGGTTATACATACATGTCATGAGGTCATGGGGACATAGAAAATACTGTGCTCAATTCAATACAATTCCCATTACATCATGGCACATTTGAATTGTAATACATTAGAGCAGAATTTAAAATAACATTCTAGAACCTTCCTCAAGGAATCTCTAGAATATAAAAGGAGGCCATTTCTGGCCTAGGATTGGTTCCTCAGCATATTCCCCCAGTACCATATTTGTAAGTACTCTGAATATTCTCCTCCTACTTTTAGAAGTAGTGTTATCCCCTTTATCCTATCCACCTTATTTACTGGACTATTTATCAAGCTATCTTAGAACATCCCCATCTTAGACCTTGGACTATTCCTTAGAAAGCAGTTGCTGCAAGACTACCACCTCTGACAGTAGCCAATCAGCTCAAGTGCTTGCCAGCTGCTTAGTAACAATTTATATTGTTACACTCTCAAAAAGACAGAAAGATAGCCAAACCCATATGGTTAGCTGTTAGTCTTCTCCTGATTGACTTATTTGTATATCAAAGGGACAATTCCAAAGGAGTTTTAGGTTATCCTCTGTGCATAGTTTGGACACTATAGAGAGAATAAGACTTGTGATTATTCTGATAACCTTTCAGCACAGTGATAGTACCTGGCTTTTTATAGACATTAAGCCAGTGTTTCATACACATAGCTGACAATCACATTTTAGAATATAAACATTATTACATAGTAATAATATAATAATAAAAAATAATAAAAAAATCAATAACAAAATAAGTAATAACTCTTTAACATTTGAGATAAGTGAAAATATTAGTTCATATTCTGAAAGAGCAAGTAAAATAACCTAGGTTACCTCAGCCAAAGTATCCTAGTAAACTTACTCCTTCCAATAATAAAATTAACTTAAAGAATACTCCTACTAAGCGCTAAAATATTTACTAGGTATAAACATATTTAATATGAGAGTATTCTACTAAGTACAAGTCCTTGAAATACGGGATAATTACTTAAATAAACTATGTAATTATCCTTTAAACACATAAATAAAATATTAAATAACATTTGACATAAATACCACTCTGTTTTATAGTCTTTGTATTATTATTAAATTCTACACAGAAATACTGTATAAGTTAAATAAGATAATAATACATGAAAGACAAGAAACAGGGGAGAAACAAAACATTCAAATAATTCAAACAAGCCTAAAGGAACTTGTACAATTAAAATAAATGGCAAGCTCCTTTAATCACGGGAAAATAACAAATGCTGACACTTTTCCCAGGATGTTTGGTTGTCAAATAATTGAATGGAGAGCTGTAAAAGCGCCCACCATGCAAGTATGACACAAACTCTCATGGAACAGAACTTTGTATATGAAATAACCAAATTAAACAGAAATAAGATTCTGTACTATAATTTGATTATTTATTTGTTATTTGTTGATCAAGTGATCAATACATTTTGTACATCAAACTAAGAGCTCTTGAAGCGCCCCAGATGATGTCTAAAGATGACTGACAGGATGTATTAATTACTGACAGCCTGTACATGTAATAATTTGATAAATTACATCATTTATTTCTACTAAGGATAACTCCTTCCTTGTAGTGTTCCCATAGCCAAAATAACACTTGATGTTTCGCCATCAGGGCTTCAGAAAGGCATTTAAGAGGCCCTTGCTTCCCCCTGTATTTTGATAGCCCAGCTTTATCATATTTACACCCAGCATTCCACCAGTCCAGCATACTTGTGTCCTGCCCAGTAAATCAGTCCTCAAGACTCAAAGCCTCTGTCTCTCAACTCTAACTCTGCCCAGCTGTCCACCACACCTTTCCAACCGCTTCAAGCTTTCCAGTTGTCCTCTGAAAATTCCCCACTCCTCCCCTTAAAGGCTACAGTAAGTCTTTTTCTTTCAGGAGTTGTGGCCCTTTTCAGCCACTATTACCACTGGGATCTAAAACACCCCTGCTTGCAGGCCCCAGCTTATTAAGGTCTTAAATAACCTTTGGAGGGAACTAAACCACCCCTGCTTGCAGGCCCCTCCTAAAAACCTTTAATATCTTTTATACTAATAAAAAGATATTAAAAATCACCCAAAAACCCTTATTTGATATTGTTTTTTGCCTTGCACCTTGTGTAGCTAGAAGGATACCAGTCCTTGGCATCACAGAGCTTGACAAAAAAAGTATTAAAAACATCAATCAATTATCACCAAGGACATCTTGGCAACATCTCTCACAATATTCTGGAGCTAGAAACTTAGTAGTGAAAATTTATGCCAGTTTGTCTTATGTTCCCACCAAGTGAAGAATGGGTTTTTTCTGAAATAAAGATTTGTTAGGAATAAAAAAAATCTTGGTTAGGATTTCTAGTGCGTTTATTGGAGGAATGATATTTTGCCACTTTAATAGCTGACTTATTTTTGCAGTGGAGATGCCTGACAGAAACCTGTTCAAGTATGTCACACAGGAGATGCCTTACCCACAGTTTCTGTTGTGTTGCCATCCCAAGGGCCATATATTCAGCATGACAGGTTTGGGATGCCACCAAATTTTTCCTTCTGGTTACCCATAAAACTGGACACTTGCGGTAAGAAATCAGAATACCATAGGTCAATATGGAGAACTCCCCACCCAAAGAAGCATCACAGAAATTCTACAGCAGCCATTTTTCAACCTTTGGAAAGAGACAGTTTTTTTTTCCATAGTTCCTGCTATGTAGTGAGCTATGTGAGCTGTTCCTTTCCAGTGGGATGATCTTGGTTATGCTGAAACATGTGCTAGATAGTTTCAAAGCATGAAAAAGTCCTGGTCAAGTACCTACTTCCAGATGGCTCAAACTTCCAATTGTTGGAAGGTATTTTCCAGATTTTTCAGGGTCCCCATTGGAGTCTGTAATTGCAATATACACTGCTGGAAGAGACTTCCTAGCAATATTCTTCCCATTCCATTCAGACTCAAGCAATGACTTTTGGGTTTTGATAAACACATGCCCCTGGGGGCACACCCTTCCTATACATATATGAAGGCCCCACACACCCTTCCTAGCAAGGAAAATATGGCATTGTTTGTGTTATACCTCCAGGTTGATAATTGAAATTTTACCAATATTGAACTCATCACTCCTCTGACTGTTGTGTGGGTCTGCAATGCAAGTTCACAAGGTCCAACTCAAATTTTCCTATAACCAAACATTGGCTTCAATCTGTGTTTACCATGGCTGCAGTGCCAGGGGGGATAATCAATATGACTGGTACACACACCCTGAATCTCCCTTGTGTACACCTTTGACCCTACCTGTTATTTGTGAGCTTGTTAGGACTCCACCATTCTCCAACTACAAAATTGTTCAATTGGTCACAAATTGTACCCTGGTTAGGCTGATGATGTCAAGATAATGTCCAATAACAAAACATGATCGGTCCACCAGGTATGAGTGGGGGTTGATCTCCAGGGAGTGCCTTACCCATAAGATTCTTCATAACTGCACCAGATTTTTACTAACTTCATATCATCTAATCAGGTCAATTGAGAAGGAAGGGCTAAATCGTATATGCTGGTGAAAATTTTCTGACCGCATCATTTCTCTAGAAAATACATTTTAGCTGCTCGAACATAAACAAGAAACAAAATCAGGGTGAATAAACAGTAATGCGGGCATATCCAGAGATCCATCAACTAACCATTTAGTCGTCTGCGTCAAACGATTCCTCTTCAGGGTCATCAAGGCGATAGGCACAAGCGCGAGTTATTTCAACAAATTGTCTGATGTGTTCATTGTCTTGTACAAATCGCCGAACATCCGGAGTAACACTTAAAAGCTCGTTCAAGGCGATGGAAATTTCGGGTGTGAGACAAGCAATGTTGTCCAGGCCATGGAAAATTAAAGAGCCGCGATGAGGGATTTCTGGTAGGGTGTAATCAGTCCACTTGGTTTTAAAGCTGAAGAGAATGATTAGATATGGAGTTTCTCCATCGAGTTTGACTTCGGCATATTTGGCATCCCACTTGGGACCTTCCTCTTTGAATGAAAAAGCGGCGTTCTTTGCCTGTACTCCGCAGAATGAGATGCGGCTTTTGGTAAGGGGAGACGAAGAAAGCCCCGAGGCAAGGTAGATGGGGAACATCTGGTCAAATCCCCTTTGATTTGGCTTGCACTGTACCGCTAGGCCTCGATACAAGAACTTCAACAAATCGACCGGTTGCGGTGTATAAGTAATCTGGCTGAAATGGTTCCAGAAGATTCGACCTTCGCTTAAGAGCCGAGCTTGGTGATTGTCGTCCATGTTTAACTCGAAGAAGCCCGGTTCTTTGGTGTTTGTTGGGTTTCCTGTTTCAGCTGCTGTTCGTTGTCCGGGTCGTTTTCTTTTTTGAGATGTTTTCTTTTCCCCGATCGGTTCGTCTTTTCCAGTCAAGGCCTTCAAGAAATCCGCCAATCGAACTGAACACCCATACGGAATATCCGCTTGCTCGGTATGTATAGGAGAGATCGACATGGCTTTCTGCATTGCCCGCAACAAGATGATTCTAGAGACCAGCTCTCCAGAATTACCTGAGGAGATCAATCCTTGGTGCATAATTGCAGTGAGAGCCTTGATGCAGGCAATGAGTCTGGAGTCGTCTTCTGCGAGGAAGTGGTTGGCCGCGACAGACAAAGCAAATTGTGATGGGTACTCGCTGATCAATCGTTCCCGCGTGGGTGATATGTACAAGCAATGTGCCAAATGACTCGAAACCAGGTCGGAATTCAGCTTGGCGGCTTCGTATATCTGTGGCTGGATTGTGCAACCTAGCAAAGCGAAAACTTGACCCTCGGATAGTTGTTGGGACGCGGGTGGGATGCAAAGGAGCTTTTCGATAGCCATTTTTCTGACGTTTTCAATAATCACCTCGATTCTTAGGGACTGTGGCGGTTTTTCGACCGTCTCGACATAGATTCGAAAAAATGGGACACCGTAACTGAAGAGTCTTCTCGGTGATAGCAATTCATCCCACGTCTTGGGTGGAGAGGAGGAAACCTTTGAGTCGAAGGTGCCAATCGCATATATTGGCGGGTACAGCTCTTTGGAATCCGGCGGAGGTCTTGCGCTGGGATCATTGCGCAGGGCAGGCAAGAAATTCGCAACAAGTGATGTTGTGTCCGTAAAGGTGACAAAGAACTTGAGCTTGGGTGGTATATTGGATAAAACCCGACGAAGTGCACGAAAGTACGATAAATTTTGATCGTCCTTTGATTCCAGTTGGATAAGAGCCCGTGCCTCATCCAAGGACAACAGCACCTTCAGTTCAGGATTGCTAATGAAGGTTGTGCTTGATTCCAGCTTCTTTAACTTCTCCGTGAAGGCGATAGAAGCACTTGATTCGTCTTGGCCAACTGCTTTCATTGTGTCTCGAACTCGGGTTGCGAAGTCACCGCCTGATTCTTGATTGTAGTTGTACCATTGCAGCAATCGTTGCTGCTCACCATCTCCAGCGATTTGACAGGAGAAAAACTCTGCCACCACGTCGAAAATAGCAGCCAGCAGTCGATAAAAGTGTACTACCAGTTGGGGTGCTTTTTTATCTGTAAGTGCCATTTCGTCAGCCAGTACAGACCTTGGGGGTAGTCCATTCGATTCAGGCGCGCGAAGGCAGATATAAACAACGCATATGCTTTCCGCAAGCTTCATGATTAAGCGAGTCTTTCCAATCATGCTTGGCCCAATCAGGGCGGTATACGGGGCGAAATACTTGGTGGAAGTCCAATCTTTCGCATATTTACTGAGACGTTGGAGGATTGGTTTCGCAATTATATCGTTCCTCAAGTAGTCATGCTTGTAACCTTCCTTGAGGGATGCGAGATGCTGGGGGTCGGGTGCTGCTAGTGGTGCAGGATTTAGAAGTTCCTCTCCCGCCGTACGGGACGGGGCTGCAAGAACTTTTAGCATTATTTGGAAAGTGACCTCATCCGCGGCAGCCCATTTCGGATACTGATAAAAGAACGCAAGCCGGATGAATTCCCGATTCAAGTCTTGGTCTATTTTCCAAATTTGTACAAGCGTGTCAGGGTTATTAATTGGACCGGAAAGAAAAAAACCCCATTGGGAACTGCGAAATTCTGGATGTAGTCGGGGATTTAGTTGGCCAAAAGCTTTGGCAAGATCATCAAGATATTGTTCGACCTTGGGTACTTCAAGTTTAAAAAAGTGAGCTGATGCGTGCAAGGCGGGATGATGAACGTAATTCAACCTACATGAAGTTTCTCGGACCAACCTTGAGACCGAGTCTCGAGGGTTCGGATCCTTTGGATGGAGTTCTACATATCGATCATAAACGATGGCGTGCTCTGATTGCAAACGTCGAGCTTGTGGGCTCGTTAGGTCCTCTGGTGATGGGTTCATTCTGGTAATCTGCGGGAAGCTGAATTGAATCAGAATTTATTCTATACCGGATATGGTTTCTGTCATGAATCCATGAAAAATAAACTTACGACTAGGAAACGTTACAAGGATGGCGGATTGCTCAGGGATAATCCAGCAAGATAGGTTGTTTCAATCAAGTTCTCTTGAATGACAATTGCTGGGCGACGGGTCGAGATTTGTTGGAAGTTCTGGGGTACATATCAAACCCAGAAGGTTAGTTAGTTAGTTAGGGCCAAAAGAAAAGTCAGGATGTGGGCCTTCACACACCAGCCTTAGGAGCAGTTTGCCAGTTGAGGTTGTAAGAAAACTGCTTGGAATGGGTATGATGGTATACGATGTAGAGTCAACGGCCGGGTATAAACAGTAGATGAGAAGAAACGTATTGATTTAAATATTTCGCCACTCTGCAAAAGCGACTTGAAGTCGTAGATTGCTTGGAGACATGAGTTTTAAGTAGAAGTTGATGTTCAACTCAGTTTATTTAATATGTTGGCCGGAACCAGTTTGAAACCCATTCTGGTTATTTAGTGAGAAACTATGTAAATATTTATAACTTAAATAGAAATATGTGCTATTTAATTTGAAATGAGGGATGAATGTAAAGAGTCCAAGTATGCGGATAGTTGGTATAAAATGCTGATAACAGACACGCGGTGAGCTCCTGCTGTTGTAGTCAATTACATAATCATTTACATAAACAATTATTCTCAACTACATTTCATGTCATAAATGACATCCTCGACAAGCTTGTACATTTCTCCCACACTAAATAAGAATTCCTCATTTAGTTACATAAAACACATACTATAAAAGAGATGTATTTACAGTATAGTGTTTCTCTTTTCTTTATGCAATCTACGATTATCTTAGTTTAATCCAAATATTACCATACTTGGATTCTTTAGGTTATGAGCCTCTTGCTAATTACTCGTTTAAACTAACTAGATTTTGCATCATTAATTTCGCTTAAAAGCTTTCCTGTGTGGATTATTTCTTCCTGTGTGGATCATTTCTCTTAAAGCCTGTGTGGCATCTGCTGACGCAACCTGTGTGGTGCTCAGTCCTATCTCCCAAAGCAACCTGTGTGGTGCTTAATCCGTTTTTCCCCTACATCTTTTAAATTACGGTGTTACGACACATACTCCCACTATAAATAAACCATAATTTTACTTCTTTTTCTTCCTTTCCACATCACTTTCCACAGCATCATTTTTTACCCACAATTTTTTCTCCATTTTTCCCGTACATACATTTCCCCAACCCCTTCATCCTGAAAAACACTTTCCAAAACCATGTCCGTTCAACGATCCCCCCCTCGTGTCACCACCCGGTCCACTACCCGGCGCCATGCTGAATCACGCCAAGCATCTGACGACGAAGGAAATATGACTATCCCCGCCCCTTCCCCCATCTTTCACCGCCCTGCCCCTTCTCACTCCGACCCTCAACGTCCTGCTCCGCCTCACTCTGATATCAAGCACACCTCGGCTTCGGATCATCGTGCAGAAGCTTCTATCATCCGGGATGCGACTGCGCGATTTTCTTCCTGTTTTTTACGGCTTGATGGTACCAACTTCAGGGTCTGGCATCGAGAGCTAGTTGAGACCGCTTTCTCCTATTTACGGGATGAACGGTTCTATCTATCGGATCAAACTGGCCACCCTTTGGAGCGTGCGGCTAGGAGCATCCTGCTCGGATCGGTCGATTCCTCTGTACGATTCGATCTGTACGATTTTGCCAAGAGCCATGACATGTTAATTGCCCTCAAAAGCCGTTTTGGTTCCATAAGTAGAACTTCCCAGATGTCCCGCTGGAATGATCTTTTCGATGTTGATATCCCCTCTGATACTAACGCAAATGAATTGTCCACACTGTTCCGGTCGAGATTTGAGGATTTCTTGGCGTCTGGCATCGCTCTTTCGAAGGATACTCTCCTGGGCCTTATCCTACAATCTTGCGTTCCCCATGGCTCGGAGCTCCGGGCGGATTTCGATCAGAAAATTGACATGGAGATGTCTTGGCGAAACAATGCTGTCCCATCGTTCAGCCGGATGATTGATCTTTTGGCGGACAGTCAATCCCGCCTGGCTTCCCGTTCGAAATCCTTTCGTCGAGAACAAGTTCCAAGGGGGATGATGATAAGTCAAGGTGATCAACGGTCTGCCTCGGTTGAAAGCTTTCCTGGAAATGTGTATGGTCTGTCCGGTCGACCCGAAAGACGACAGGATAACAAATCTCGGTTCTGTTTCAGATGTCGATCCAGCACCCA
Source organism: Puccinia hordei (assembly GCA_007896445.1). Taxonomy (NCBI): domain Eukaryota; kingdom Fungi; phylum Basidiomycota; class Pucciniomycetes; order Pucciniales; family Pucciniaceae; genus Puccinia; species Puccinia hordei. The sequence goes on along the minus strand of RDRW01000431.1, from coordinate 28,637 downwards.
TCAGATTGCCGACTGTACAGAACCCGCTCCACAGCAGAAGTCAAACTATCACACGGTCTCAGCTAATCCAAACACATTCCAGGCCCATTATCCCATCATCACCCCACCAACCCAACACCGCCAGCCTTACCCTGCTCGCCCTGTGCAACAACCTCTCGGCACCGGCCGACCAGCTGATTCCTACCGTCCCAATTATCGTGTTCAAGTCAAGGATTTCCGTGGGAAACCCGAGGTGAAGGCTGCACAAGTGGATTTGACCCATGTTGATGATGGTGGGGATGCCATGGACTACCATCACGATCCCGCACCGGAAGTTAGCATGGCAAATGCTGCCTCCTCCGCTTTTCCCGAAATCATTTTCGACACCGGCGCTACGCACCACATCACTGGGGACAAGTCCGTTCTTTCAAATTTTAAACTACTGTCTAAGAAAATTCCTCTTCGTGTAGCCACTAACGTCGCCCCGAGTTTTGTCACAGCGACCGGTACGATGACTTTTCCTGGACCGAATTCAATGGTCATCGAGCTTGATGGAGTCTTGTACTGTGAGCGAGCAGGACACACGTTAATCTCGGCCGCGGCGCTAAGAATCTCCGGCCACAAGATCGCTTATGACACCGTTAAAGACTGTTTTTCTATTTCTTTTCTTTCCACCGTTTGGGCCTCTTGTACTCTAAATTTTTCAACTCGGAAGTGGTTACTCCCTTATCCCTCACGCTCGTTGCATACTGTATCAAGTCCTGTATATACTCGTTTGAATCACCCTGCCCATCACGTTGTAACCGCTGCTCCTGTCACTACCGTACCGCATGAAATGTTTCCCATTCCCGTTCCCCGAAGTATACCTCCTCCCAAAATTGGTTCCTCTCTCACTACCGACGACAAAATTCTACTTGCACTACATCAGCGACTGGGTCATGCGAGTTTAAGAGTAATACGACGCATGATAAAAACAAAGGTCGCACTTGGGTTGCCCGCAACCGTTCCCAAAGGACAACTGCACTGCCCTACGTGCATGATCTCTAAAAGTGTGCACCGCAATACGCTCTCTTCTCATCAACACACCTTTGCGCCTATGGATCTATGGAATGTAGATTTAATTGGGCCATTCGAGGTACCCGCGGTTGGAGGAGGAAAATATATCTTAACTATCAGAGATGTGGGTAGTGGGTACAATGAGACTAAAGTCTTGCAGTTGAAGTCAGAAGCCAGTCGTCAACTTATAGACTGCATCACTCGGATGGAACGACAAACGGGTTTATCTCTTAAAATTCTTCGCTCGGATAATGGGGGGGAATTTAATAATTCCACATTGAGCTCTTTTCTCTGTGCGAAGGGTATAAAAACGGAGCGAGCTATTGCATATCATCACTACCAAAACGGCTCCGTGGAGCGTTTCAACAGGACTCTTCAAGACATGTCCCGCACTATACTTGCCGGCAGTGGACTTGATAAATCTTTCTGGGCCTTCGCTTTTGCTTGGGCCAGCCACCTGTTGAATCGGATCCCTAACAAGTCCAGTGGTTCAATCTCACCATTTGAACGTATGTTTGGTACAAAACCTAGTTTGGATCTCGCCAGAGTTTTTGGCGATACTGCGTTTGTGCATGTCCCGTTTGAAAAACGGAGGAAGTTGGATGATAGGGCTATACAGGCTAAGGTAGTGGCTTTCTTACCTGATTCGAAGGGGTGGTATTTTTGGATCCCTAGTAGTAACTCCTTCATTTCGTCCGCGGTGGCGACTTTCCTCAGCCATCCTACAACCAAATCTACTGCACCGGTGGATATTTGCTTGGCTTCCATGCTGGACCTACGCCTCGGGGATTTTACGGATGAACTACTGGTACAAGAACAGGAAGCAATGGTCAATCTTGTTGCCTCCAGTATCCCTGAGTTCTGTATAGCTGGGATACCTAATACTTACAAACAAGCCATGAAAACTGAGGATAAAGAACATTGGAAAGTGGCCGTCTCTGAAGAATTAAAGAATATGGAGTCATTGGACGTATGGGATGTTGCTCGGGTGCCAGCCGACACAAAGGTGATGTCAGCTAAGTGGGTGTTTGCAAAGAAAACCGACGAATGTGGATCCCTGGTCCGATACAAGGCCCGGTACGTTGCCCGGGGTTATTCTCAAGTGGCTGGGGTACAGTTCAGCGAGACTTTTGCTCCCACGGCCTCTTTCGTTTCGATGCGGATTCTTCTCTCTATAGCTGCTGTTCATAACTGGCCCGTTCACTGTTTTGATTTCGTTGCAGCATATCTAAATTCACCCATCGATGAGGACTTATGGGTCTCGGCTCCTGAAGGTTTGTCCTGCCCCCCTGGGTTTGCGTGCCATTTAAAGAAGGCCCTCTATGGAACGAAGCAAGCTGCCCGTTGCTGGTGGAGGTTCCTCTCCGGCACTCTGGCTAGTCTTGGTTACAACGCTTCTCAGTACGACTCCAGCGTTTACACCCTCAGTTCCGGGGATGGTAAAACTGTAATCTGGATCCATGTCGACGATGGGATCATTACAGGCCCGTCGACGGACGTTCTTAAACGTTTAGAACGTGATTTATCTTCTTCTTTAAAAATTAAATGGGAAGATGACTTGTCCCAGATTGTTGGTCTATCAGTGTCCCGATCGCCTGAAGGTTTCAGCCTGTCTCAACCGAAATTGATCAAAAAAATATTAGATGATCACTGGGATGGAGTGACGGTTGCGCGTACGCCCCTGCCGACGGGAAATCTGCCCACCACGAGTAAAGACTCTTCTGCTGTACCCGATAACTCCTCCTACCTATCCATCCTGGGTGCTCTGAGCTACGTGGCGGTAGGGACCCGTCCTGACATTTCCTTCGCTGTAAACTTCTTGGCTAGATTCTCCAAAAATCCTTCCATTGCTCACTGGAGCTGCCTGAAACATCTATTGAATTACCTGGCTGCCACCCGAGATGAGGTTCTTAATTTATTCCCCAAACGCGAGAGCCCCCAGCTGTGCGGCTTCGTGGATGCCAACTGGGGGGGTGAATTTTCGAGGTCTAATTACGGACTTATTATATTTTTTCACGGGTGTCCTATAACGTGGATGTCCAGGCGCTTGGCCACTGTGGCGTCCTCTACGGCACATGCCGAATACATGGCCCTGGGCCACTGCACAAAACAAATCCTGTGGATCCGCAACCTCTTATACGACTTTTGTGGGATTTGGCTAGTAGGCCATGTCTATTGTGATAATCAGGCCGCCGTGACCATTTGCTCTAATGGTGCTTCAAACAAACGAACGAGGCATACAGATCGAGAATTCTACATTTCTAACCAAGCCCTTTTCGATAAAAAGATTTCTCTAACTTGGGTTCCGACTCAGAAACAATTTGCTGACGTTTTCACCAAGAACCTTTCACCACTGGTTCATCAAGGTCAACGCCAAGTGATTCTAGGAAGCTCGTCGAGAGGGGGGGTGTTGTAGTCAATTACATAATCATTTACATAAACAATTATTCTCAACTACATTTCATGTCATAAATGACATCCTTGACAAGCTTGTACATTTCTCCCACACTAAATAAGAATTCCTCATTTAGTTACATAAAACACATACTATAAAAGAGATGTATTTACAGTATAGTGTTTCTCTTTTCTTTATGCAATCTACGATTATCTTAGTTTAATCCAAATATTACCATACTTGGATTCTTTACCTGCTGCCTCGGCATCGGTCCTAAGAGCATCTCCACGGGCGTCGCTAAACACGGTCGCTATCCCACATTTAGCGTGTTAGAGTAGATACGGAGAATCAGGAAGATACAAGATTACATAAGCTAACTTCTTACATAATCATGTACTTAGTCATCAAACCTAGTTAGTATTACCACGACTGCAGAGAATAGAATTACTAACTTCTACCTGGCCAAATTGACACGGGTAGCTTATGAGGCATCCCCCATTGAACAGCAAATCAAAACCGAGCTTACCTGGCCAGCCAGGTCTTTCCCCAGCCCGGTTCATACCTCACTCAACCGCAGATTTTTAACCGATCTAGCTTCAAAACAAATGGAAGAGATCAAATTCCAAGGATCGTCACCACAAGGAGTGGCTTAACAGAAACCGACACACGTGGAGCAAACAACTCCACCCAGACCTAGAAGCAACACCCAGCACGTATTTGGTCCTCATTCATGGGATCCCTCGAGCTTTTGAAGTCGACAAGTTAGAAAGCAAAATAGCGTTGGCGACGGACAACTCATTCCTATCCGACAAAATCCACCGCATCAGATGGTTGGGACGCAGTAGGGAACCGGACGATCCAAGGAATGCAGGAACGATTGTAGTCTCCTTCACCGACCCCGATCTGGCCGACAAATTGATCAAGCAACGATGTGTCTACTTGGAATGTCAACACTTTAGGGTGGAACAATTCAAAAGGTTACCGCCACAGTGCTTCAAGTGCCTGGGCATGGGCCACTTTGGGAAGTGGTGCCGAGCAGGGCCGAAGTGTGGTAGGTGTGGCGATGCTCACAAAACGCGTGAATGCCCTGTCCCCGCTGAGGGCTGCAGGAAGTGCTGTATTATCTGCAAAGAAGGTGGCAAGGAGAAGGAAATCTGGTCGACACATACACCGTTTGATAAGGCATGCGGCGTGAAACGAAACTGGCTAATTTCAAAGAATCATCTCCCTCATGATTAATACACCAGAAAGACTAACCCCCCCCTTGAATCCCCCTTTTGTTGTATCTAGTATCCAGAATTGTAGCAATGCCATTCTTTTCCCCCTATCGTCAGCTGTGCAGTTGAACTGTCACAACAGCCGAGTCGTAACAATGAGTATCTTGAATTCTGAGCCGGTCTCATCAACCTTTCTTCTCTTACAAGAACCATGGATAAACCCACTAACCCTTCTTCCCCCGGAGCACAAGAACTGGTGGACTTTCAGCAGCCCAGAACATTCCCCAAAGAATCTGGCAGACAAGCACCGAGTGGTAACATACATAAGAAAATCCTTCCCTTCTGAAACCATTAATGTTTTGCAAACTAACTCTAAATTTTTACTAGCCATTGAAGTTGATATAACCCCGAAGAACCGAATCCGACTGATCAACGTGTACAACCAACCAAGGGTTTTTCCAGGCATCAAGCTGCTGGAAGAGTGGTTTGCCGGTACTGATAGCAGGACAACAGCCACTATCATCGCAATGGACGCCAATCTCCATCACCGGCTTTGGAATCCAGCCGGATACTCGCACTGCCATCCAGAGGCAGCCGACTTAGTCCGAATCTGCGGTAGAGCCGGCTTCAGATTGAACATTGACAAGGACAGCCCGACATTTGTCTCGAATCGAGGAGCACAAACAATCATCGATCTAACTTGGACTAACTACCTGGGTAGCCGGGTAGTCCAAGCCGTATCAACTTCTTCTGACAACCACGGCTCGGACCATCAGAAGATACGCATTGACCTGAATTTCTCCCCCCCACCGCGCAGTACCCGACACACCCCCCCACCGTGGAGCAAAGTTGATAAAGACCGTTTTTGCCGAGAATTAACGGACAATTTGAAACTGCTGAGTACCCCGTCTTTGAGGAATGACATAGATAGCATTGAATCCAAACTGACGGCGGCAATCCACGATACATGGCTCCGACAGGGAACAGTTGTACGCGACCACCCTGCAAAAATCAAGAAGTGGTGGGACCCGGAAATCCTAAACCCCTTGGTCAGGACAAGGAACAAGTGCCGCCGTCTCATGCTACTAACTAACTCCCCTGAGAACATTCATAGGTTCAATCACTGGAACAACATCTTCAAGGAAAAAGTTGTAGAGCTCAAACAACTACACTGGCGACGGTTCCTGGCAACAACAACAGCAACATCAGTCTTTCAAGCTCTTCAATTCACAAAGCCAAGAAGCGGAAATGGGGTCCTGCCATTGCGGACCGAGTCAGGATCCCTCACCTCAAACAAAGAAGAACAGGCGGAACTACTATTCAAGGGAACGTCGGTGGTAGAAAGCTTCTGCGATTTGCAAGACATAACCCCACCACAAAACTCCCATTTTGTAGTCTACCCCGAGATAACGCTTGAAGAAACTCAAAACGTACTGGCGAAGCTGGCAAAAAAGAAGGCTATGGGACCGGATAGGATTCCTAACGAATTGCTGAGCTGCGCTAACCTCATCCTGGCACCCGTGCTTACAAAACTGATGAACCGCTGTCTACAGCTAGAATATTTCCCGAAGGCATGGAAAACCTCAACCACGACGATCCTCAGGAAATTCAACAAACCCAATTACACAGACCCAGGGGCATATCGTCCTATCGCCCTGCTGAGTACCACAGGCAAAGTGTTTGAAAAAATCATTGCTGATAGACTGACTTTTTGGGCGGAAACCAGAAGCATCTTACCGGACGGGCACATGGGAGGCCGCCGAGGGAAGAGTGGTGAGAACGCTATGCTAGCCCTCACCATGTGGACCAAGCGGAAATGGCATGAAGGGAAGGTAGTGGCAGCACTGTTCTTAGACGTCAAGTCGGCCTACCCCTCAGTTTACCCAGCCAGATTGATTCAAACCCTCAAAAAGCAAGGCTGTCCGGCTTACCTTTGGAAAATTGTGGACCGTTTCCTAGAAGACCGATCAACGCGACTCAAGCTGGCCGACTACATTTCTAGGGAATTCCCGATTGGGAAGGGCCTCCCCCAGGGGTCCCCTCTTTCTGTGATACTCTATATCCTGTACAATAGCGAGCTGCTGATAAAAACGTTCTCGTTCACGCAAGACAGGGTCTCGTTAGGCTTCATCGATGACGTGGTTCACCTGGTGGCCCACCCAACGCTGCAGGGAGCGCAGGAAGGCCTTTCGGAGCTTGGCAATTATTCACTTGAGTGGGGTAAGACCCATGGGGCAATCTTTGACAGCGCTAAGGCGCAATACATTGTGTTTACAAACACCCACCCTGTTAAGTCCCCTTTCACATTTGACACAGATCAGCTGCAACCACTAGCAGAGGTAAAATGGCTTGGCGTTTGGTTTGATGAACGCCTAAATTTTTGCAAGCAAACAGGACAGGTTAAAAAGAAGGCCGAGCAAACACTAGGCCAACTACAGCAACTTGGCAAGGCAACGTGGGGTGTGAAAGAGCGAGAGAGAGGACTGCTCATCACGGCGGTGCTCACAGCCCGGGTGCTCTATGGGGTTCAGGTTTGGTACTCAAATCAGAACAAAGCAAAAGTGGAAAACATGCTAAATGTGATAAACAATCAAGCAGCTAGGTATGTCACAGGAGCCCTGAAATCTACGCCCGTCACATACCTACAGAGACACCAGCCCTTCCAGCATATCAACTCGGTGGCTCTAAACCGAATCTCGACTCTCCTCCTAACCAAGATGGCGCGAACAGGAACCTCAACATCCCTACTTGAAAGTCAAATAAGGCAAGATTGTGTGGCAGGGGCAGGGAGGTTCCCTGACCCTGTCAGCGCAAACCTACAAAAAGAAAAATTCAAGGCTGCTGACCTGACCGACTTAGAACAGATAAGATTCTTCATCCCAGAGTTTCCCCCGTGGGCAATGAGGAATCGGTTTGAAACCAGGATCATTGTGGGGAGTAAGGAGAAAGTAGCTCAAGAACTTAGTGACGAAGTGAAAGCCACCCCGGGGAGTAATTTCTTTATCTACACAGACGGATCGGCCCACCCCGACAAGGGGCTGGGGGCTGCCGCTACAACAGCTGATGGATGTTTTTTGAGGATGGCAAGTCTAGGGTCAAGTGATCGGGCATCGAACTTTGAATGTGAAGTGGTTGGAATTATGCTGGGCTTGCAGCTGGGTTACCACATGGTAGAGAAAGGTCTCACCCAGTCAATCACCATCCTTTCCGATAGCCAGGCAGCCATCAAACGCCTGCTACGCCCAACGGCGCCTAAATCGGGGCAGTATTTACTCTTACAGATCCTCGAAATATTACAGACCATCCCAGCTGACGTCAAAATCCGGGTGTGGTGGTGCCCTGGCCATGTGGGAGTACAAGGAAATGAGGCAGCGGACAGGAAAGCAGCAACAGCGTGCGGCGAGGTTCAGGACACACCAAGACTCAGGCGGTGTCTTGAGAAGGTGCGGGCGCAAGTGGTGGAACGACATCAGCGGACTACGGATCGACCGGCTCTGGAATTCCCCCTTTCCAAAATTTTTCATCACCTCCGTTCGGGCCATGTACACCTAAACGATTTTCTATACCGGTGTAAACGGCACCCGTACCCAGTATGCGAGAAGTGCAACGTCAACAAGACGGTTGACCACTTCCTCATATATTGCCGGGCTCACCATACTCACCGGATAAACCTGCGGCAATCATTGAAACAACTTAAACTGAGATCGGTCTCTCTGTCAACTCGGTACCTACTGAACACGCCAAAGGCCACCCCGGCGGTTGCAAGATTCATTCGGGAATCGGGCCGCTTCCCGGACGCAAACCTTTGTATTCTCCCTGCATCACACGGGACTTCAGCCAATATTTAAGACAACACGATGGCAAAGATTTCAACCCCCATCAGTTTCCTCTACTTGTGTTATCTCCTTTCTTTCCTTTTTCTTAGTGTGGTGTGACTTCCTCTCTCTTCCCCTTTCTTTTTCTCTTTCTTTCTCCTTTTCTGTCTAGTGTCTGCTTTACCCGTGTTCTCCATTGGACACAGTGCCAAAATTTATTGTAACCCAGTTGGGACTCTTTTAGTCAGTAGCTACATCTAGAAACTTTTTGTTGGTACCTCATAGTGCGCAATGTCAAATCAAACTGCACTCAAAAAAAAAAAAAAAAAAAAAATAAAAAAAAAAAAAAGAGCATCCTTTTCCCTTCCGTAGTATTACCACGACTGCAGACAATAGAATTACTAACTTCTACCTGGCCAAATTGACACGGGTAGCTTATGAGGCATCCCCCATTGAACAGCAAATCAAAACCGAGCTTACCTGGCCAGCCAGGTCTTTCCCCAGCCCGGTTCATACCTCACTCAACCGCAGATTTTTAACCGATCTAGCTTCAAAACAAATGGAAGAGATCAAATTCTTCATTGATGGCAATCCTCCTTGGCGGCCAGAAAGAACCATGAAGCTGATTATTGACAGGGTGACCAAACAGGAGGCAAAAAAATCCATTACAGCTTTCCTTGACTCCCTAAACCCCGAAGTTGACCTGGTAATTTTCACTGACGGATCTGCCCACCCCGAGGAGGGGCTAGGAGCGGCAGCGGTTACGTCAGACGGCCGTTCCTCCAAACTTGCTTTCTTAGGACCACCAGGAGTAGCTTCGAACTTCGAGTGTGAATTAGTGGGAATCAGGCTAGGGCTGGAACTGAGCGTGGCGAAGCGGCTGCCGGAGGCAGGAGCCCAAGTTTTTATACTGACGGACAGCCAGGCTGCAATTGACAGGCTGAAGAGCCCCAATACGCCCAAACCGGGGCAGTACATCCTCTCTCAGATTATGAAAACAGCTGAATTGATTCCCCCCTCAACGCAGATTATCATCCGATGGTGCCCAGGCCATGTTGGGCTTGAAGGAAACAAATTGGCTGATAGGCAAGCGGCAGCGGCTCGAAACCCAATCCACCTCAACAACACCACACTGCCAGCATAATTGCCTAGGATGAAGTCATCCCAGTTAAACTGGGATGCACTCAACCAATTTAAACTTGGTTGAAATAAACTGATGAAATATAAATTCAAGGGACCCCCCTTGGTTTTATATTTCATTGGTTGAGTTCAACCTACTTTAAATTGGTTGTTTGCATCCTAGTTTAACTGGGATGAACTCAACCTAGGCAATTATGCTGGCAGTGCCATAGTAGGCAGCATCACCTCCGAGAAGACCAGATTACTGTCAAAACACAGAATTTGGAAAGGCTCACCCAGGGCGGACTTCCCCATTCAAGCTGCTTTCCACCAACTACAATCAGGCCACTCATTCCTTAACGCTTTTCAATTCAAGTGCAAGAGATCTCCGTACCCCATCTGCATGACTTGCGAGCTTCCTGAAACCGTCGACCATTACCTTGTTTCTTGCCCCAGGTTCTCTAAAGAACGGGCAATAGCTAGGACCACCCTCTACAATGAAAGGATTGACACCATCACCACTCGATCTCTTCTCCACAATCCTAGAGCCTTCAAGGCAACCAAGACTTTCATTCCATCATCGGCCAGACTCCCGCAATTCCGGCAGGGGGAACACACCGAAGGGACCCATGAATAACTTCTTCTATCTAACCCTAGCTTGTGATCTTTTGTGACTCTTTCCTTCTCTCTTTATCCTTCTTTCTCTTGGTTTTCCTTTCCTCTCATGACTTTCTCCTGTTTCCTCTAAGGCAAATTTGTACGGAAACTTAGATATATCTCTCCACTCTATCTCACCTGTATTACATGTGTCCTTAAGATGAATATGCATAGTGCGCAATGTCAAATCAAATCTGCACTAAAAAAAAAAAAAAAAAAAAGAGCATCCACCATTGTCTCTGTAAAGTGGCTCGGTAAGCCAACTTTACAGAGACAAAGCCCCCGCGCACCACCCTTGTGCACTCTTTAGACCTCCTTAACTAGAGACTCAGCAATTTTCTCTGTCTGAGTCTTTAAAATTAGGGACCCCTACCAAGCTCTGTAGGGTAACTTTTTGCCAAGCTTCAACAAGTCCAACAACCAGCCAGACAAGTCCAACATTCAGCCGTCAACCATGATGACAGCCACCAAAAAAGAAAACAAGTGATCCAACCCCCCCAAAAAACATCTGAAAAATAAATTTAGGGAAACATGTCAATTAGAGACATGTTTCCCTTTTGGGGGGTTTTTATTTTTTATTTTTTATTTTTTATTTTTTATTTTTTATTTTTTATTTTTTATTTTTTATTTTTTATTTTTTATTTTTTATTTTTTATTTTTTATTTTTTATTTTTTATTTTTTATTTTTTATTTTTTATTTTTTATTTTTTATTTTTTATTTTTTTATTTTTTTTTTTTATTTTTTATTTTTTATTTTTTATTTTTATTTTTTATTTTTTATTTTTATTTTTTATTTTTTATTTTTTATTTTTTATTTTTTATTTTTTATTTTTTATTTTTTATTTTTTATTTTTTATTTTTTATTTTTTATTTTTTATTTTTTATTTTTTTTTTTTATTTTTTATTTTTTATTTTTTATTTTTTATTTTTTATTTTTTATTTTTTATTTTTTATTTTTTATTTATTTTATTTTACTTTAATTTATTTAATTTATTGATTGTATTACTTGTGTGTGTTTTTTTTTTTTTCCATTTGTTGATGATTATCGACCAGCTACCAAAGGGTTTGACGAGTCCACAAGGGTGGAGCGGCTTAGTTCGGCAGTAGAAGAGGCACAATACCAAGCCGCAAGGGTGGAATTTCTTGGTTGGGCAGCTACGGAGGCCTGTGCGCCTCGCTAAAGGCTCTGCAGTTGCAGAAATTTTAGCAAAACAATGGTGGATGCTCTTATTGGGATTATTACTGGGCTTAGGTAATCTTAAATGGCTGTTTAAGCTGGCCACTGTCATATAAAAATGCCAGTTGGTCTGTTTGGTGCACCCCTCAAAAAATCAAGTCATCCGGTCCAGCGCTCTGTCTCACAAGTCCAATGCCACAATGCCCCCAGCAAGCTCAGCAACCCTCAACAACATCCATCTCTTGGGGCTTGATAAACGCATGCCAACCCCATGTGGTGTGTTTTTACGCCCCTGCAAGCCTTTTTTGACGGGCACACCATTTGGTGTTGACGTGTTTTATGGCACGCCAACATGAGGCACACCCATTGCCCATCCATTGGCGTGCCTGCAAAACATGCCAATCAGGATTGGTGTGCCTGTGAAGCACACAAATCCCAATTGGCGTGCTTGACGGTGGCCCACCTGCACGCCAATATGTATGCTGGTGGGCCCGCACACCCTGGGTATAGCCCATGGGATATAGTCTCCCATAGGCTATACCCATAGCCTATGGGATATCCATTGGTGTGTTGGCAGGTGCCAACATGCCAATGGATTACGTCGGGATGTCCAACTTGGACATCTCTGATGCCTCATTGGCTGGGAGGAACTCTCCCAACCAATGAGGTTGTATAACCTCAATTAATCCTGGCTGACAAGGTTGTATAACATCTCAGCTGGGAGGAATTCCCCCCGGCCAAGAGGTTATACAACCTCATTTTCTGGGAGGAATTCCTCTTAGCCAACAAGTCCCACTCCCTGTTGAAGTTATTAACAACTGCACAACAGAAGGTATCTCAACTGAATCACGTCCTGAGCGCAAGAGGAGTAGAATAAAGTATCTAGGGTGTGAAAACTCTATTTTGAAGAGTTAGGCTCCAAAGTAGTTCATCTCATTGGGAATCTATCACAAGAAAAGGAACAAACTTGAATCAATGTCTTCAGAAACTTAAGGAAATCAAACACTATAACAACTCTCCTTCAATAACCTCCACTGCTAGCATAATTGCCTAGGATGAAGTCATCCCAGTTAAACTGGGATGCACTCAACCAATTTAAACTTGGTTGAAATAAACTGATGAAATATATATCCAAGGGACCCGCCTTGGTTTTATATTTCATTGGTTGAGGCCAACCTACTTTAAATTGGTTGTTTGCATCCTAGTTTAACTGGGATGAACTCAACCTAGGCAATTATGCTGGCAGTGCTCCTACTCCAGGGCCATCAATTCTTGGATCTCAGAAATAATATTGAAGAATAACAGTAGTGCTATTATTAAGGTATCAATTTTACTGTAATCAATAACTCTATAAATTGTTCTTCATAATATTGACTCTATTTTTCTTTCTATTATTAAGTTGTTCATCTGTTTTTTAAGAGTGAAATACAATCCTTCAACTAAATAGGAAGGGCACAACACCTAAAATTCTTACATGGTAGCAAGAGGCACCTTCTTATAGAACTAATGGAACTTGTAATCAAGATGAATCAACCCAAATTGAATGGAAATTTGGACAAGGCACTGGAGAAGCTAAATTATGACACTCATTCTGAGTGCAGTCTTTTCGCAAACATAAATATGATTGATAATCTCAAACCAAGGGCAATTTATCTTCCCAGCACTCATAGACCTTTTTGGGTGACTCGCAGCGGCAGCTTTTGTTGATTCAGCTTCCCAAAAACAAAATCTGGCTACAAGTATGTGCTTGTTATTGTGGATGATTTTTCAAGATACAATTGTGTATAATTCCTGAAACATAAAGCCCAAACAGCTGACCAACTACTCAAGTATATTCTGGATATTAAATGTAAGCCTCTGTGATTCCAAGAACTGGATTCTTCTAGCTACACAGGATGCAAGGTAAAGAAAGCTTCAGATTGTGCAGTGAAAAGTGGGTAAAAAAAGGTGAAAGATACACCACAGAAAAAGTGGTCTCACCTGAATGAGGGTGCTCCTGGTGTATCTCATGCTAATCTTATGCATATCTCACTGTTTATCCCCCAATTATATTAATGATTATCTCACACTTATATTATTCTTTATCTCATGCTTATCCTACTGTGTGTCTCCTGCTTATATCATCCTTTTAATTTTTGGCCACAGAGTAATAAAAAAAGTTCCAATTTTTGCTTGGATTCATCCTACCACAGAATGGATGAATTGACACCACCTGGATGGTTATACTTTCTAAATTAGACTTTAATTTCTAATTCTCAGTACATGCAAGCTTTTTTTGGTGGTGTAAATTTGTCTGGAATCAATCAACTCCAAACAAACTTTACACTGGAATTAGAAATGAAAATGTAGAAAACAAAGTGATCCAACCACTTATGCATTTTCTCAGTAAACATATCTAATAGGTGGAAAGAAATGAATTTTTGCATGAAATAAAAGTGTAAATTCTTAAGAATTTGCATAGCTCAAAGTGCCTGGGGATCCCAAATTAGAAAATGTCTGGACATGAATTCTCTCTTAGACCTGTAAGTAAAAATCTTTAGTGACTGCACAGTGCAGATTCCCAGGAGAAGTCATACACCAAATGTCCTGGTGTAAATAATTATGTGAATTTTGTAAACTGACTGACTTTTATTTAGCCAAAATCCAGCAGTTTTGAGCTACCCTATTAGGACAGATCACTTGATATTTTTGCTGGTGCATTTAAGAAGTTAATTGGTCAGCCCAGAAATTAATTCTAGGGATTTGAGTGTGCAGGCACAACAAACATTCAATTAAATAATTAAGCTTAAGAGTTGAAATTTACTTATCACAGCACCAAAATTAATAAAAATTTAGAAAGATAAAGTTGTCATAAGACAAGACTTACAACAAATCTAGGTCCTAGGTCCAATCTAAAAAAGTTCATTTTATCTCAAGTAAATTTGAGTGGACCAATATGAAATGATTAAACTTCAAATTTTATTTCAAGGTTAGATCCAGGCGGTGGGAGATGGATGATGAATAACTGTTAGGAATGAATTGACCAGAGTGAGTGTTTTTTTTTTTTTTTAATCTGCAAGTCTAGTTTTGTTGTTGCTGACCTGGTTGGTATAGAAGACTAGGATGGCAGTCTGTCCTTTGCTGTGTGCAAAGCTATTGATGGCACTGGGGGTTTTTTGTCTGAGTTGATGATAGTGATTGGTACTAATGAGGATCAAATTTTGGTTTTGTTGATGATGAGTATGATAGATTGGTTCTACGAATGACTTTTGGAGGGAAGGATGAGTGATATGATGAAGGTTGAGCTATTCATCATAAAGGGGTTCAATAACCAGAGATGGCGTCCACACATTGATGATTTAAGGGGGGGAGTGAGATAAGAGAGAAACAGAAAAAAAGAGTCAAGGACAGTTGATGACAAGAGACTGATAAAAAGAATGGAACAAAGAATAAACAAATTCCTTTTGGATATCTAGACAAAGAGCAAATAACAGAGCAAAAAAAATTACTTAGTCATATTTATATATTATGATACGTTTTTCTTCATACATCAACTACCACACACCCGCACGTCACAAGATTTTGAATGTTTGGTTTAACCAATGCAAATAAAAAGTGAAGAAAGAAAATGAACTAAATGGATACGTGTATATAAATATATTTAGATTTTTTTAAAGATTGGTTTAGATCTGAAAGCTACTTTCACTTGACACTCACAACCTCCTGATTCTCTCCGGGCTGAATTCCAGCACTACCGACGGCAGAATTCATCACATTCTGTGCAATCAAGCTGGCTGGGTCGGAGTGGCCATTGGATTGGACAGCCACCTTGTCCGATTCTTGAGGTCCTCTTGAGCTCGTACCCGTCACAAACGGCCTCAACCAAAACTCGTCACTCAAGACGCTACAACTGTTGAGTCCAGTGAACCCACCACTACCCTCTCTGATCCTGAACTGGCTGATCCCTTTATGTTTCTTGTCGTTCTCAGCATTAGATCCATTGGTAGAGCTGGCAGGCATACCAATTGTACTCTTGTCATCAAAACCCATCATGTAACTTGTGGGGCGTTAGTATGAGCGGAATGGGTGCTTAGCAGGCGTTTGGGATGACCAGAGTGGCCCTCAGTTGAGCCAACAGACTTGGGGGTTGAATCACTGGATAGCTTACTTGGCGAAAACTCGGGCGTCTCTGTAGCCGCTCCGTTGGGAAACTTTGGCCCGTTGGGGCCATTAGCTGCCCGACCTTCACCCATAGCCGTCGGAGATGACTCTTCATGAGACCCAAAGACTGATTGGTTGGTGTCAAATAAAAAGTTGCTCATAGATTCCGTCTTCCAGACAGTGGGTCCCAATCCTTCCTGAGTTCCACTTTTCACTTGTGCCGCTGCTGCACCTTCAGTTCTACTCTGATCACCATTTGTTCTACTGGTCGCGGATGATGAATTAGATTCAATGAATCTTGCCATGGTCGGCCCCATGTACATCATATCAAATCCACCGTTGCCCAAACGAGGACTGTCTTTTGAGGTCCCAAGAGGCTCATCAAATAGCCACAAGCCAAGTAATTCATTGTCTTGTGGTTGACTACCTTCGTCATCTTCAACGGCAATTGGCAGCTTGAGATCAGCCATGAATCCGCGCCAACCATTGTCATCCAATGTGTTAGTAGTCGTGTTTCCTTGCGTACCGCTCAACATAGAATCGCTAAGCTCTTTCAGAAGATCTTCCACTTGCTTGTGCGGAGGTTTCTCGCTCTGTGCCAATCCTTGTTGAGGTTTAGATGAGGGGGGCTGCGACGAAGGTACAGATGCTGATGTAGCTATAGTCAATGTATCAGCCTGGGAGGTGGCATTTTCAGGAACAGCCGACTTGGCCATATCTTTGGGGTGGGTGCCGCTCGACTCCCATAAATTGATGATTTATGGGGGCGTTGATAAACGCACGCCGAGCGCGCACGCCAACGCCAACCCGCAGGCCAATTTTTTTTGGCGTGTGGGAGGGGCGTTGATAAACGCACGCCAACGGCGCACGCCAACGCCAACCCGCACGCCAATTTTTTTTGGCGTGCGGGGCCTACACGCCAAAAAAAATTGGCGTGTAGGGTCTACACGCCAAAATAAATTGGCGTGTGAGACCCACACGCCAAAAATGGCGTGTGAGACCCACACGCCAAAAATGGCATGTGAGACCCACACGCCAAAAATGGCATGTGAGACCCACACGCCAAAAATGGTGTGTGGTTCCCACACGCCAATTTTTTTTGGCGTGTGGGCCCCGCACGCCAATTTTTTTGGCGTGCGGGTCCCCCCTTGCTCACGTAATTGAATGGGAGATGCCATTCAATTACGTGAGCGGGCCGGCTGACGAGGTTATACAACCTCGTCAGCCGGGAGGACTTCCTCCCGGCACGAGGCTGTATAACCTCGTCGGCCGGGAGGACTTCCTCCCGGCCGACGAGGTTATACAACCTCGTCGGCCAGGAGGAAGTCCTCCTGGCTGACGAGGTTGTATAACCTCGTCAGCCGGGAGGACTTCCTCCCGGCTGACAAGGTTGTACAACCTCGTCAGCCAGGAGGAAGTCCTCCTGGCCGACGGGGCTGTATAACCTCGTCGGCCAGGAGGACTTCCTCCCGGCCGACGAGGTTATACAACCTCGTCGGCCAGGAGGAAGTCCTCCTGGCTGACGAGGCTGTATAGCCTCGTCGGCCGGGAGGACTTCCTCCCGGCCGACGAGGTTATACAACCTCGTCGGCCAGGAGGAAGTCCTCCTGGCTGACGAGGCTGTATAGCCTCGTCAGCCGGGAGGACTTCCTCCCGGCCGACGAGGTTATACAGCCTCGTCGGCCAGGAGGACTTCCTCCTGGCTGACGAGGTTGTATAACCTCGTCAGCCGGGAGGAAGTCCTCCCGGCTGACGAGGTTATACAACCTCGTCAGCCAGGAGGACTTCCTCCTGGCCGACGAGGTTGTATAACCTCGTCGGCCGGGAGGAAGTCCTCCCGGCCGACGAGGCTATACAGCCTCGTCAGCCAGGAGGACTTCCTCCTGGCCGACAAGGTTGTATAACCTCGTCGGCCGGGAGGAAGTCCTCCCGGCTGACGAGGTTGTATAACCTCGTCAGCCGGCCCGCTCACGTAATCGAATGGCATCTCCCATTCGATTACGTGAGCGGGATCCCCCCACACGCCAAACAATTGGCGTGTGGGAGCCGCACGCCAATTGTTTGGCGTGCGCTCCCACACACCAATTTTATTTGGCGTGCGGGGCCCACACGCCAAATAAAATTGGCGTGTGGGAACCACAGGCCATTTTTGGCGTGTGGGTCTCACACGCCAAATAAAATTGGCTGGTAGACCCTACACGCCACCTTTTTTTGGCGTGTAGGCCCCGCACGCCAAAAAAAATTGGCGTGCGGGTTGGCGTTGGCGTGCGCCGTTGGCGTGCGTTTATCAACGCCCGTGTGGGAGCGCACGCCAAACAATTGGCGTGCGGGGCCCACACGCCAATTTTATTTGGCGTGTGGGCCCCGCACGCCAAATAAAAATGGCGTGTGGGCCCCGCACGCCAAATAAAAATGGCGTGTGGGCCCCGCACGCCAATTGTTTGGCGTGCGCTCCCACACGCCAAGCAATTGGCATGTGGGAGCGCACGCCAAACAATTGGCGTGCGGGTCCCACACGCCAATTGTTTGGCGTGCAGGTCCCTCGCTCACATAATCAGATGGGAGGGCCCATTCGATTACGTGAGCGAGGCCCCTCCCGGCTGACGAGGTTATACAACCTCGTCAGCCGGGAGGACTTCCTCCCAGCACGAGGCTGTATAGCCTCGTCGGCCAGGAGGAAGTCCTCCTGGCCGATGAGGTTGTATAACCTTGTCGGCCGGGAGGACTTCCTCCTGGCCGACGAGGTTATACAACCTCGTCAGCCAGGAGGAAGTCCTCCTGGCCGATGAGGTTGTATAACCTCGTCGCCCGGGAGGCAGCCGGGAGGAAGTCCTCCTGGCTGACAAGGTTATACAGCCTCGTGCTGGGAGGAAGTCCTCCCGGCTGACGAGGTTGTATAACCTTGTCAGCCGGGAGGGGCCTCGCTCACGTAATCAAATGGGCCCTCCCATTCGATTACGTGAGCGGGGGATGTGTATATCCCATACACATAATACATGTATGTATTATGTGTATGGGATATACACATCCCCCGCTCACGTAATTGAATGGGAGGGCCCATTCAATTACGTGAGCGTGTGGGACCCGCACGCCAAACAATTGGCGTGCGGGGCCTACACGCCAAAACAAATTGGCGTGCAGGTTGGCGTTGGCGTGCACGCTTGGCGTGCGTTTATCAACGCCTGATTTATGGACGGCGTCCATAAATTGATGATTTATGGACGGCGTCCATAAATTGATGATTTATGGACGGCGTCCATAAATTGATGATTTATGGACGGCGTCCATAAATTGATGATTTATGGACGGCGTCCATAAATTGATGATTTATGGAAGGCGTCCATAAATTGATGATTTATGGACGGCGTCCATAAATTGATGATTCATGGACGGCGTCCATAAATGAATGATTTATGGATGGTGTCCATAAATTGATTATTTATGGAAGCCATCCACAAATTGATGCTTTATGGAATCCATCCACAAATGGATGATTTATTGGTGGCATCCATGGATTGATTATTTATGGACACCATCCAAAAATTCATGATTCATGGACGGTGTCCATAAATTCATGATTTATGGATGGTACATATCAGTGAAAACACTCTAAGGGAAAATTAACAAGCCAAAAGTGTTCATGGATTTTATTGGTATTGAAAAAATATATCAGAAAAAATAACATCACTAAAAGCCATAAAAGAAACACAATGGAAATAAGATCTCAATTACTAGAAGAGATACAGCGGGGGGCTGGGGCTAGGGACTTGTGTATTTGTCTTTGATTACAGTAATTCATGAAGTCATGGGCAACGGATTGAGCAAGGGAATGATTAGTAGGAGTTCTGAACTGGGATATGTCATCAGCTGGAGAATTGAAGATAGATGCAATAATGTTTTGAATGTATATACCCAAATTGATCCATATTTCTTCCTGAGGAATGGCCAGGGTGTATGAGTGAGATTTAATGGCTTCAAGTGCACAGAAAAAATCCATACAGTATGAAATCAAATAAGGTCAGAAATCACAGGAGGCAATGAAAATTCCATGGACTGAGCCAGATAAAAGATAAAAGGAAGAAAGTTTTGGCGGGACTGAAATTGGGTTAGTTCTTCTTGAACCCAATCATCAGTGTTGACAACAGTACCATGGTTTTGATTTCCTCTTCTTGTTGACTTGTTGAAAAGTTCTCAGGGTATAGTGTGAGCAAATTTAATGTTAGAAATTCCTTGATCCACAGTTCTTAGCAGACAGCAGAAGAAAAATTCTTTTTTGAACCCCCTCCTCTGCTTTGCACAAGGGTGGAAGGTACTCTGAGGTGTGATGTTGGGCTAGAACTAGTTTGTTTCAAAAATTTGGCTGCACTCCCTTGTGTTAAACGGATAAGTGACAGAGTGGCCAGAGTCTTTCCTAGTCCCATGTCATCCGCCAAGATCCCTCCCTTACAGTTGAAGTTGATTTCCAGAATAACTCTCCTGTCGTTCACAGCTTCAGCATAGACTTGTCAAATCCACTCGTTGTTGGTATGCTGCCAGATTGTTTCTCCTATTGATGGGGAATTTGATTCACAGCGCATGAGGAATTCAACAGCCTTCACTTGATGAGTCATTAGTTGAACTCGGCAACCTTTGACACGTCCAGCTTCATCCAGTCCTATGTTATCATGGGGCCTATTGTATTCTTGATGTGTAAATTGGATCTGTGGTGTATTGAAGAAAAATGATCTTTGATAATTTAATATTTCATTTAGTGAAATCTTGGCCCAGTTGAAGATTCATTGGACATTCCGCGTTTGTGATGAATGCGTGAAGACAAACGCATGAACTTGTCCTGAAGCCCGTTCCATTCCATGATAATTGAAGAAAGCTCTTATGAAGATTGTATTCTCATAAGATTCCAATCCAAGTACCCCTTCGGTTAGTGGCTTTGAAACACTACCAAGATCCCCTAGTAAAGGACCAATCCAAACACTTGTCTCTTCTTCTAAATCACCAACCAAATCTGAGTGGGAACATCAAACGTGTATATTCTTTCTTCCTTGGTGGAGAATGGCATAGCTTGGTGTTTGTACTGGTTTGATGTCTGGTCTTAAGATGACTGGTAGATGACAGAATCCAAGGCATACAAACTGAGACATTGGAAGTAAGAGGTTGGTTTGGGTAGTGGATAGTTTCTCGTTTCAAAAATTGATCCTGAAATATTGGAATCTGAAGAAATACATATTCATGTGTTGTGTCCAAATAAATCATCTGCATGCTTTCTCATGGAATATACCTCTATTTGTAAGCATATCTGCATTCCCCAAGCCCTGGGGCAAACTTCTGTGTTTTTGCATGTAGCATCCACATTATGATAGGATTTCAAGACAAGATAACACAGGCTTATTCATACCAATAATCTGAAAAGTAATCCTGATGTGTACATGTTGTGAGCTAACAACTAAGGTTATCTCTATAATTATCAGCTCTATGTAACTCTCAGTTAAAAGTTTCAGAAAATTTGATGTAAACTGCTTAGGGGCCAAAAGAACAACAGGACAGCAGCCTGTCAGAAAGGTATAACCTACTCTCCCTGTGAATTTTTCAGGGGAAGTCTCCTGAGATTTGCTTATGCATTTTCTAAAATTAGCTAACGTGAACCGTCCTATTGTGGGTGTGGATTGTTTTTATAAATGGGGATTCTATTGACTAAAAATGAAAAACACATAGCAAAATCATTTGGGCACGCTAGTCCAGGCCTTACTCATACTTTCCACAAAAAAACACAAACAAAAAAAAGAGCAAATATAGAACAATAAAAATGAGAAAAATATAAATGAAAACAATAAAGATGAAACCTAAACCTAAACATAAATAAGTATAGAATTGAACCTGAGACAGACCTTGTTACAAAACCTGAGATGAACTCTGGGATAAACCCTTTAATAAACCCTGAGAAGGTCCCTGTGATCATCTTGGGATAGACCCTGAGATAAACCTGGGACAATCCCTCATATAAAACACAGATACAATGGGTGCACGTACAGAGATAAACCCTTTGATATGACTGAGAGAGGAGGAGCCACCCTCATGTGGGTGCCACCATTTTTTTCCTGGTGATATAAACACTTTGAAGTTCTTATTAACAGAGGCCTGAGTTACAGGGGTATTTACTGTGCCCTCTAAAATAATCTGGACCTGAGTGAACAGGGGGTATTTTGGGTACCTGAAAGTCTAGTCCTTTGAACAAGGAGAACGCCTAGACTATAACTACTGAAGGAATAGTGGAAATAGTCTTACTGGTTCTATTTCCAATCAGGGGTTCTTCAGGAAGTTGTAGATGGTCCAGAAGCGCCCAAAAGTTTGAGTAACAGGTTATTGTTCAGTTCTGAAACAGGTGAAAGCAGGTGGTTGATGAACTTCAGGTATAAAACAAGCAGAAACTATACTATGTAACAGGCTATAAGACTGGTTTATAAGATGGTAAAAGCTGGTAAATGTAAATGAAGATGGGGATATAATTTCTTGGGAAAGAAGGGCTGTTTAAATATCCATTCTGGGCCCTTGGGGGCGAAGCAGGAGCTGTGTTTTGCCCAGTCTAGTCTCCTACTAAGCCCTAGTTACCTGTATAACTGGTTTAGTTATGGTAGGGTGTAGTTACATGTTTCAAAAGGGGTAAAGTGTTTTATTATTCCCAGTAAGGTGAATACTTTTTTTTATTCTTTCTATTTGGACAATTGTTTCCTTTAAAACCAACCAATTGGGTTATGTTGGCCTTAGTAGGAAAAGTATGGCCATGCATTGGTTGTTGATTTTATTACAGGTGCCATGTACATGTAAATATAGAAATGAAAATGAAAACTTTATTTATGCATCATGCCCAAACTGTATTAACCTGAACTAAATATTCCACTAGCATACTCTTATGGCTATGGATATAAAAACTTTGAAAGGCCTGTGAAGAGGTATGAAGGAGTAATAATTACGGGGTAAGTTTGTTGAGCTAACCTAGGTTAATTTAAATATAGATTCAGAATCTGAAATAATATTCTAAGTATTCCTTACACTGTAGATGTTATATGTAGATTCTGAGTGGTATGTTTTATTTTTGATAATTTCTTTTGACACAAAAGAACTAAGGTGTGCATTCTCTTGAAGGTAAGAATAGAAGTTGTACTTTGAAATAATATTTATATAATTTGCTATAGTCAGGATGTCTCTGAATTAGTAGCAGGCGGACATTCATGATAAGCCTGGACAAGTCCCCGGGTATCTTCACTCCAATCAAGGAGGGGAATATACATCAGACTATCTACAATCAAAGCTTAAAATGCTGGACGTATCTATTGAACAAGGGCCCACAAATAATTTTCAGACAAACGGGCTTGCCAAATGCTTTAATCAGAAACTGATTCTGAAGGTTTGATGTCTTCTAGCTCAGTTGTCAGTCCCATTAACTTTCTGGGATGAAGCTGTGTGTTATGCTTCTATTTTGATCAAACACTTGCCCTCAAAATCTCTACAATGGAATTGTCCAATGAATCTCCTTCAAGAAAATCTATCACTTATCAAACCTAAAAGAGAGTTTACATGTACTATTCCATTTGGATTGAAAGTAAAGATATATTGTCAGCCCTAGAGATACTCCAGAGTATCCTACAAACTGACTTGACTGTAAATTATAATAAAATATTGTGTTAATAATAATATATCCTAGAATATTATTACAGAAATCAACTTTTCATGAAGGATTAAGTGACCTTGCTTAAACCAAAACCAAATTCCTACTCCTTCTAGTACTTTACCAAATCTCAGAAGGCACTTAGTAGGAGAAGGAATAACCATAAAAATATAGATTAAGATTATTGTTATAAAAAGCTGAGAAACAATAAAAATCATTTGCATAAATATAATAATATAAATTTATGTAAATAAGAAAGAAATTACCTAAGTGCATGGTAATTTCCCAGTATTATTCTATTATAAGAATTGTCTCATTATGTGATTGGTTACACATACATGTCATGAGGTCATGGGGATATAGAAAATACTGTGCTCAATATAAAACAATTCCCATTACATCATAGTACATTTGAATTGTAACCCATTAGAGCAGAAATCATAATAACATTCTAGAACCTTCTACAAGAACCTCTAGAATATAAAAGGAGGCCTCTTCTGGCCTAGGATTGGTTCCTCAGCATATTCACCCAGTACCTTATTTTGTAAGTACACTGAATATTATCCTCCCAACAGTGGGCCGCTACGCTACGCTATGCTACGCTATTTGACCGCTAACTGTTAGCGTAGCGGGGTTTTTTTTCCCCAGAAAATCTGTAGCGTTAGCTGAAATTACACTCCGCTACACTAACAGTTAGCGTAGCGACAAATTCTTCAAGCCATTTTTTTGTAGTGTTAGCTGGGAAAATTCACCACTACGCTAACAAGTAGTGTAATTTTTCTTGCGCTAACAGATTTTGAAGTTTCCAGTAGCGTAGCGGCATCATCGCTACTCTACGCTAAATGTTAGCTGTTAGCTGCTTTTTTTCCCGCTAGTTAGCTGATTATTTCCTGCTAGTTAGCTGGTTTTTTCCCGCTAGTTAGCTGGTTTTTTCCCGCTAATTAGCCTTGAGGATTCCAAGACAAAACTAAACTTCCACATCTACCATCAAAGCTGCAGGCAGTCAACCC
Organism: Puccinia hordei; assembly: GCA_007896445.1. NCBI lineage: Eukaryota > Fungi > Basidiomycota > Pucciniomycetes > Pucciniales > Pucciniaceae > Puccinia > Puccinia hordei. The sequence continues at coordinate 4,412 of RDRW01000431.1, read as the reverse complement.
AAACAGGTCACCCATGGGAGTTGATCAGAGGGGAGTTCTGGCTAGCCAATCTCAAGTGGTTGCTCCTAACCACTACACCATAGTGTCTCCTCTCTCCCCACCGTGTTGGCTGAATCCCTCTCATCCAGCTCTCTGGTTTGTACTTGTCTAGATATTGGTTTCCAAAATGGAGGATGGAAAGCCACCAAACATGACAAACCATAGTGAGAACTGTGGCCTGAACAAAGCAAGAATCATGACAACGTGGATAGACACGCGCTGGCGTCAATATATCTGAGTAAACTAAGTAGAGACAAAAGACGGCCGATTTGATGACTTTACAAGGACAATACCATCCACCGAAATCACCAGCCTCACCGATTGGCACACATCCAAGATGAGTACAGACACCCAAGATGACAAGCCACTCGGGACGTTTGGCTATGTCCAAGTCAGCTTGAGGGTCTCTCAAGGAAGAGATATTGACCAAGTTAGCTTCATTGATTTCAGCTGGAAACCACCACCCGCATCCAGTCACTCCTGAAGCCCTTTTGCTCGATGATTGTTTCCTTCGCCAGCCCAGGTTTATCCCACATCACAGACATCAGGGTTGATGCAATCTATATCATCGATATCCTTCTCAAGGTTGCCCCCGACTGTGTTGTTGCTGGCTGGTCGCGTGATGCACATGATGATCTTCAATTCAGCGGCTCAGATACTCAATCCACCAATCTTCCACAGCAGCCTGGGCTTTGGCTTCTAAGACTCTACTTATTTCTGTTATCGAACGGCTCAGATTCTGCTGCTCCTGGGCTCTTGTCTACCTCCGCCAGCCGGCTCTCGGGAAATGTAAAGTATTGGTTTCCTGCCTCCTCCGCCGTTATCCATCATATGATTTTATACTAAGCGTCACCCTCTTCCATGTTTTTTAACAGTCTAAACTTGCTGTTCTAAAATTGTTGGCCTGTTTTATTCGCGCGGCCACTTCACTTGACAATCAACAGTCTAGCAAAAACTTGACCCCGTTGTGGATCTTCAGGAGTGCGTTCCGCAAGGAACGCAATTTCAACACCTTCCGAGTCTTCCTGGCGGAATCTAAAACTCCTACCCACGACGAATCAGCCAACATCATCTTGATTCCATCTCTCTGAGTATCCGAGACCAAGTTCCATCAAAAATCTCTTTGGTTCTCGCAAGTAGGTGAGACTTAATACGCCAGACTCTGCTACGGGGAGCGTCCAGCCTCAGGGAGCCAGTTTAAGAGGCTTTGAAGAGATAGCGCTAAATCAACAATTCAATATCATTACTACTACTGCCATACAAACCAATTGATCAGTCCAATGAATGTAAAGCAGGAGAAGACACTGTTTTTTTTTCCAATCAAGATACAAACAAAGAGGACATTGAATGAATGAGGGCAATAGTGTAAAGGAGAGAGAAGAGGGACTAGAATTGGTTGGTACAGGTTAAGAAGAGAGATTGATGATGAGTCTTGGTCCATTTAATGATTGAATGAACAATTAAGAAAGATCAACGCGGATTTTGAGATCAATGGTGAGACTGTAGCATAGATCCCGTTTGACTCAGTAATCTAATGATTGACTTTCAAGATAGGATCATCGTCATGATTATCTGCAAGTCTACTCCACCAAAGAAAAGAAGAAAAAAGTCGGTTTATTGTTTGCGTGCACAAAAGGGGTAAGATCTGACCTGATGGATGTACACTATGGTTTTTGGGTCTGACTACACTGACAACTTGAGCCTGCGAGATGAGGATGGAGTACAAGAGTTTACTAGCAAACGAGTCGGGATGATCAGGGTTGCTATGATTGAGATTGTTGGGAATGGGTGTGATAAGTTGACTGATACGATCTCGAATCTGAGCGGGACACCTATAGACGGGTAGGCTGGCCATCATGATAGAGAGATCCCATTGGAGTCAATCGATGAGTCCATTGAAGATCAAGTTGGTTCCACTCAGTGCGCTGAGAGATTTTCATCTTCTCCGCCTGCTCCTGAAGGACCGCTATTTACCTGATACATTTAGAGATATTAGGATAAAAAATAGAAGCCTTGAGTCAGTTGTGAGTTCCTAGTCCAGCGATGCTTGTGTTGATATGTGTGTATGAGGTCGTATACTCAGCGTCTTGACATGCAGGAGCAGTGTATTGTTATCAAACCTGATGAGAATAAATAATAAGTATTTAAAGTTATACTTTAGCAGAATCGTGTGATTGCTTGAGTTTCTCCATAGTTTCCTGGATAGCCTCTTGAAAGTTTTTGGTCTCAGTTTCGGGTTGATCGGGAGGGTTTGAAGAGGATGATTGGTTTGAGCTGGATTCTTTCTGGTTGAGGACATCGAGTAAGTCACTAGCTCCCTTGAGGCCTCCATTGGTCGAGACAAGAGCTTCGAGATGCTTTTTGAACTCGCCCCCATCTTTGTCCTTCATCCCTGCTAGTAGGGCTTCCATCCCCTCGGCAAGATCTCGGGCAAAGTCCTCGGAAATCTGCTGGCTCGGCCAATCAGGCCCCTCTGACTCCCCAGGCTTCGTACTCTCTATCGGTTTCTCTTTTGTATGTGGCACGTCTTCTCTGTTTGCTTTTGAGGGCGATTTAAATTTCTCCAGTAGATTGTCAAAGTCGTCCTCCATATTGTCCTCCCCTGAGATTGTAGTTTGGTTGTTGTTCAAAGATCTTCTTGAGCTGGGTGGTCAAGAGGATGGATTGAATTAGTAGGTTGAGATATTTGAGATGGATTCAAAGCTAAGACAATAGATTGATCTGAAAAGTTTTCCGTGATAAGATTATAGATACTTTTCAAGCAAGAGCGAGTAAATAACTCTGATTCTTACGGTTGACTCGGGTTCACCCCAGTTAGAAACGTGGCAGTCACGTTTTTGAGAACAATCCTTGAATCTTGGTTGTGTTGGTGTCTTAATTTTGAATACGAGAAGTTCCAGAAAAGTGGATGTGAGACAAATAGATGGACCAAGAGATCTAAATTACATGGATGATTGAGTTAGGTAACTTGCATGGAAATGTACAGGAAGTGGTTGAGGTGGTGCGGTCACCTTGGGAGGAGTGATACATGCAGATGTCCTTGGGCCAAGCCAGGATTGGGTCCCAAACTCGAATGGAAGTGGCTGAGGTGTTTTGGTTGCCTTGGGAGGCAGCAATACTTGCTCCTTACTTCCTTGGGCCAAGAGACAACACGGCTTCAGGCTGACTCCAAACCATGTAACAGATGGAGTATTGAATGTATTACTACTTCGTTGCTGGTTGGCTTAGCCCAAACCAAACCTCAGCTCACCTTGGGACATTACTGTCTAGCTGGGCCCTTGTTTCAGCCACATTGCACCGGATATTGTTTCTCTTTTTTTTTAAAAAAAAATTGTTCCCTTTATTATATAAAGAGTGTACTTTTCCCTGTTTCTCAAAAATCATCGACATCAATCTTCACTTTGTCTGCTCTGCCCTGCAATATTCCTACCTGCTGAACCAAATACATTAGACTTTTTCATCCCACTACAATCTAGCAACTCCTCTTCTATCTTATCACTTCCATCTCCAACCCATCCAACACTTTGAAGTAAACCAGAAATGAACCTCCAACCCCAAACTCAACTCAATCTTCCTGGAGAATGTGTGACTGGCCATACCTCTCCCCTCTCAACCGCTGACCATGGAGCCAATGGGGATTTTAAAGACAAACAAGGCTGTTCTAAGAAAAAAAAGCAAAAGAGGTCTGTAATTTCTTTTTTTCCTTCAGAAACACCCATGTGAACATTTGCTGAATCCTGCATTTCTTTTTTGCTTGTTCTGCATCTTTTGTTTTGGATTTGCTTTCTTTTCCATTGCTTTGGGAATTATGATTACTGCCTGGACAAATTTCACTTGAATAACACAATCTTGCTCATATGGAAATTGTCCAGAACAGTAATCAGAATGCCCATCAGCGAAAGAAAAGAAATGCTTATTCATACCAAAGGAGGCGACAAAAAGCGCATCAAGAACTGCCACCAGACCTTCACCACTGCGCCCTACCACCTGGCGGTCGAATCCTTGTTGTAACATGAAGCGTTGGATTTGTTCCTGACATAAGAAAGATTACAATGAGAGGAAAGCTAAAAAGGAGGCACACAGAGCCGCTTACTTGAAGGATAAAACCAATGTAACCAAACCTTCAAATGTTCCGATTATTGCCCAAAAACCAACTGAGGCAGAAAATCAATCAGCACATGCAATTGTTCAAAAAACTTTCGCATAATCGACTCTGGCCACACAATGATCTATGACCAAAAAACTAGTCAAGGTGGCAGCTGTCCAATTCATGAAATTGGAAAGCACAACCGATGAAGAAAGGGATGGCTTGGATTTCCTCTGCTGTTTTTTACACACTGTAAAGAGTTCCAGTTCACCTGTGGTATTCAAAA
>RDRW01000430.1:0-121760 GCA_007896445.1 Puccinia hordei | reverse complement strand
TTCTGCCCCCATTATTGGATGAATACCATCAGATCCAATACTTCACATTCAAGCCAGTCCAATAGCCTCTCTTTCCAAAACCCGGTAATGTGTGGGTTGGAGTATCATGTCTATCTAACCATTCTTCTTGGAGTACATAGATGCATCTGATCAGAAGAAAATATTTTGAAGACCAACCTCGAATATTGGACACTTCTCTTGTTGATGAGTAGGATCCTGACTACCACGGATATTTTTTCCCCAGAGAAAACAATGCTACATTTTGCAAAATTGGATGGGGGACTACCTTATGCGAATCGCGGGTTAAAAATTCTGACTTCACCTTTTCAATAAGATTATCATAATACTTTCTGATAAGGAATATATACAAATATCCATCGATTAAAGAGTTTCCATGAACACAGGACTTTGTTCCATTGGAATCTTGCTCCACCAGTATTCACCTGCTGAGCTTCTCTTCGGGCTTCCTGATGATAACGGGTCTTTGATGGCTCACACCCTCCAAGTGCTCTTGGCTTCCAAAAGATGGACAACGTTGAGCCTGGAGGATGTCAGTCAAGGTGAATCCTACTTGGTTCAGATGAAGCCATGCATACTACTAACCTTGATTGAGAGAAAGCCTCCCGCGAACGTTTTGGGGAGTCTCGAGAGTCAGGCCACCATATGCTGTAGGCGCTTCAAATTTTTCACATGATGGAATTCCCCCTCAAGATTAGTCCTGTGGAAGAGGATGGGATATAACCTGTACCAAGATGGCGAAAAGGACTTTACCAGGAATAGACGTTCTCGACGTCGAGACAAAGCAGCTAGTGGATTGGAAGCAGGCAAAGTCGGGCCAAATTGACACGACAACAGTTCTTGAGGATGGGTGGGTGTCCAGCACTCTGTTCCAATTCATCAAGCATCTCTGAAAGCCAGGGAGGATGGACTGAAGCAGGTCCTCAAATTCAAATTCCGAACATGATGGTTGCCCCAGGCAATAATGGGTTGGGAAAAAGGGTTCATTCCCTGGAATTTGTAAATCAGTTGAATAAATGGCCGGAGTAGGCCATGACATTAAAGCATGTCGAACTGCTCTCGAAAGGAAATGCGTTTGGCGACTTGGGCTCTTTCGCATTCAGACAAATTCGGTTTGCCGGATTGGACAGATAGTATTGCAGTGCAGAAATGTAATACTGATTTGCGAGCAATGTCACGTTTGAGGGTATTTTGAAAATTATGGGATTTGTTACAACATGCAGTTCGTATCAACAGCATACTATGTCCCATGACTCTTATCACAAACCTGCGTTCTGTGTTCCTACCAAATTGTCTGAGCTCCTAACTCGTATCCCTGTAGAATTGTCCTCGAAACACTACACCTTTCCCGATCAATGCGCCGGTAGGACCGTGAGATGAGAATGTACTATGTGCAATGGAAACCTCTGCGAAACATGGCATACAAACTATGAAGCATGGTAGGGTATGATTGTGTCCTAGGTCACAATAGTCTTCTTGGCTGCGGCTCACCCAGCCGGACGAGGCTACATCAATCTTACCGTCATCTACACTTTACCGACCCTTATCCATACTGTGAGATCACTTACAGGTACCTCTAATTCTCACTCCTTGAATATGTAATTTGTTAGAGACTAGATTGTGATACTTTGGTGACCACAAGGTAGATGCATGGAAAACGGGGGTTAGAGGTAGCTGGAGTTTGGGGTCTATTCCAATTACTGTTCCGCATCATATTGTATTTAGTCTATGGCTTCAGTCTGGCTCTCTTCTCTTCTTCACCAAGTTGAGGGACCAAGACCAAGTGATACCATGAGCTGACAGCTATTACCGGTGTGGAACTACTCAAGGGCAGAATAGAGCTTGGAAGGGAGATGGATGACTACACTAGTACTAATGTAAGTTATACCAAGGGTGCTGATATAAGAGCTGCCTTCCTGACTAATGCTAAGGGGATGAGTGTAACACTAAGAATAAAATAAAAGGTGTGGCTAATTTATATCTATTCTTAGAAGAATAATACTAATGAGCTTGCTTACCACACACACCAGGTGAGAGGAATGGATAAAGGGGGGATGATTTGTATTAAAGTATATGTAATACAATTTTAATATGGGGCAAGGGTTTTTTATAGCTCTGGAGTCAAGGTGGGTCAAGCAAGAGAGGGGGCAATCTTCTTATATCAAGGCTAAGCTAGTATTTATATTTATATATTTATAAGTTGATGGGTACTCTACTATATATGTATACTAGTATATGGGATCAAGAATGATGGTATATGTAGGGGATAATTTAGTAAGTCAGGGGGTCCATATAGTAAGTCAGGGGGTCCATAAGGGAACAAGAGGGAGGAACAGGTGTCCTTATATATCTGAGACAGAAGAGTAGCCACCAGTCTGGAGGAAGGAACAACAAGGCTATGACATTTAGCTGGTGGGAAAAGGAAGAACATGACAGATGAGTAGTAGGAAGGTGGAGTTTATGTATAGTAGATATGATGTAAGATGTTACTGAATAAAGCCTAGTCATGTGCAGGGTATGTTATGTAGTGTCTATAGATTTTATATAATATGTATTATTTATCTTGGTTGTGAAATATATCTACTTATAATATGTACTTATTGTATTCTATAAGTTGCTATACACTGTAACTTGCTGGATTATTCTTGGTTTGCCTGTAACTCTTGAACCATGAGGAATTTGAGGGTGGTTGTAGTGAGTGACTAGGGTTAAAATGGGGTGTAGAATCTGATTATGCAATAATAACAATGAATCTATGTATGGTTTGGTATTTATATGTGTATATATGTAAGTATTTGGGATTTATAAGTGATTAGGGGGTATCAAATATGACCAAATCCACAATTAAAACCAGTGAATTAGGTTTTTGCACAAAATTTCACTGTTGAGAATTCTGAACCCTTTTATATATATATCCATGGTTTTTAAAAATGGTGGATTTTCAAAACCAGTTGATTAGATAATGGTGGATTTGGTCATATTTGATACCCCCTATTAATAGTTATTGAAAATATGGCAATGATGTGGAATGGATCACCAAACCAGGCACACCATAGGTGAGCAAAGAAATTCTACCAAGTTGGGGGACCAATACCAAGTGCTACCCTGAGCTGACAGCTGCTGACAGGCACACCATAGAGCTTTTGCGGATTCTCTCCTAACAAACCTACTCTATCATTTTTTTAGCATCTTGTGTCCGGGAACTCCTTGAGTCAACAAATGAACTTTGCGGCTATAGAAAACAATAGTGATTCAGATAGTGAAGGATCAGTAAGCCCTGGAAGATTTTGACCATTGTACAGGATGGACCACAACTCCAATCAAGTTTCCGCCTTACAGGCACAATTCCAAGAGATGCAGAACATTATGCGGCAACAAGCAGAAATCATCTCTGGACTGACTGCTGCAGTCCATGAACAAAATCAATTGAACAGACCTCAACCATCACTTGGGAACTTGTTAGCCAACAATGTATTAAAACAATTCATTAAATATCCAACAAAATTCTACAACAAGGTCAACCCACATAAACCTTGCATCTCATTTGATGGATCCAATTACACTGAATGGAAGACAGCAATGGACTGAGAGCTCCAACATGCTTTTTTCCGCAATAAATCATTTCATAAAAATTAAATGGATAATTTTTCAATGCTTGACTCACACCAGAACAAAGCTGTTGCAATGCTGATGCGCTGTACTCTCAACAATGCTTTGCTTTCAATATTAGAGTTGCACAAATTATCCTCATCAAGGGAACTATTCAATCTTTTAAAATCCAAATGTGAAAGATCCGGACAACAACACAAAATCATCCTAGTCAAAAAAACTCCTTAAATTTGCTAGTGAAAACTCCCCAGCTAGCAAATCGTGGCTTGCTTGTTTTTGTACCATTATAATGTATTACTGACATTGAAAGAACAGAGATGTAAGTAAACAAAATGGGTGGTCTCATTCTACAATCTCTTGAAAAGGCAGCAGTAGGCACCAACACAAAGAATTTTGAATACTCAATCAGCCAACCTTTAGATAATATGTCTACAACCCCAACATTTTGGAACTCTTAAAGGATCAGGAAAGATCTTGAAGGAGAAATAGACAACAAATCCAGTAAGTAGAAGATGTTGAAGCTACAGGTGCTGATGATGCTGCCCTTCTTTACTAATGCTGAGGGGAAGGGTTTCACTGAGAAAAAGAAAGAAAAGAGGTGTGGCTATATTTCTACTAATCCTTAGACTGCTGCTACTAATGGGAACTTAGGTTGTTTAACCAATCTGAGGCAGGGACCTTAAGAGGAGTGAGAAAAGCACTGAGACAGAGGATAAGGTATGTGTTATGATAGTTATTGGTATAAAGGTTGATGCAAAGGTAAATATAAAAGGTTTTAAAAGGTAAAGGTAAAATGTAAACTGTACTTCATTAAAGGGTAGGGTGCATGCATCATATAGGGTACATAGAACTAAGGGGAGTTCTACTTATACAAAAGGGCACAAGATGGCTGATCCTGGCAGTAAAGAAAAAGGGGAAATGTACTCAGAGGTATACAACCAAAAGAGAGTGGTGAACGAGTAAGAAAGATGAGCCAATGTAACTAGTAACTATGTATATAAGGAATGTAATGTGACTAGTAACCAAAGAGGATAATGATGAAAAAATAAGTAATTATGTAATATGAATGACTGTGCTGTACAACTTTATACCAAAGAAGATATAAACTAAAGAAGAGTATGTAATACCTATGTTTTATTTGTGTACTGTATATCTATAAATCAATACCTTGTATAATATCCTATGGGGTTGTAGTATTGGTAAAGTTATGTGGTTATAAGTTGTAATATTCTAATAATGCTGATAACTTCTGAACCAAAGGGAAATCAGGGGTACTTTGAGTGAGTGACTAGGGGTAGTTTTGTATGTAGAATCTGATTATGTAATAATAATGAAGTATATGTGATAGGAAATGTAAGTCGTTAATGATTTTATGTGAAAAGGTATGGATTCCCACAACGTTTGGCCAAGTAACAACTGTGATTCAATCAGCACTCAGTAAAGTCACGAAAGGAAAATCACTCTTGCCTGGAACAATTCCCTCAGAAATTGAAATGTCTGTGAAAGCTATGGGAATAATGAGAATAGCTGTTATCAATCACCTGTGACATCTCTGGCTGTGAAACCCAATCTTCCTTTCTTCACTCTCTCTCAAAAGTTTCTGTTGTTTTCTTCTTTTCTTTTCTCTATCCTGTTTTCTGCTCTTTATCCTAGGTCTGCTCCTCCCTGCCCCACGTTCCTGGTTACTCAACTGACAGCAGCATCATTGGCTGTCTTATTAAGGTCTGATCCTCCCTGCCCCACGTTCCTGGTTACTCAACTGACAGCAGCATCATTGGCTGTCTTATTAAGCTTTCTTTTCCCATAAAAGCAATACAACACAAACGACATAATGAGTTTTATGAACCGCCTCAAAAACAAACTGGCTAAAATCACACCCAACCACCTTCCCAAGGAAAATTCTCCCTTGAAAAGGCAACATATTATTGAGGCAAGGGACACTCCAACTCACTAATGGAGAAATATGGTTATGCTTGCCTATACTGCAGAGAAACTGGCCACTGGTATTCAGACAGTAACTTGTACTGGGAGGACATTTGACACAGTTGTGTAGCGGTGCCTCCTCAAAATCACAATGACAAAGGCTCAAAATTCATCCCTCCCCCTCAAACAATTGAGAACCAAGCTCATAAATCCATGTTGCATCAGGGACAACAATCTAATGGCCACATCCAAAAGATTGAAATCCCTGATGCCAACAAAGGTACCATCTTACTTGATTCTGGGTCCACCATCAATGTGAGTGGCAAATCCCGCTACTTCTCAATTACATTGCTTTTGGACACTCCTCTGACAATTTCTCTGGCAATCTCAAAATATGTTGCACCAATTGAATTTGTTGGTAGCCTGAACATCCTGACTCCAACAGGGACAATGTCAATTGATGACATTTATTACTGTGAGGAAATAAAAGGGTCAATTCTGTTGTTTGGAAGGATGGTTGAAGATGGGTGGTTGTTTGTACACCAAAAGAAAAATGCAAGGCTTGTAGATGTGATTGGAAATGAATTTCTTCTTCAATACTCCAATCATTTCTGGAACATTGATGTAATACATGAACCGTCAATGATAAATAAGATTTCTCAAGTACCATCCAATCAACTTGCCATGTGGCATGCCTGTCTTGGACACGCTTCTGAAGTTGTAGTGAGACGTTTTCTGCAAAGGTATCTCCCAGATCTCAAGCTGCGTGAAAAGCCATTCTTCTGTGTTCAATGTGAAAGATCTAAAGCGACCAATGTGAAAGGTAACAGCACCGTGTCTGACATCCCTAGAGACAAGCCCATGGACCTATGGATGACAGATGTGGCGGGGCTGTTCAACCAACATCAATGGCTGCCGTTATTTACTTACGTTCTGAGATCATGCCAGCACCTACACGTTCTGTGCAGTGATGACCTCCAGACAAGAAGTGCCCAAAAAAATAATTTCTTGGGTTATGCATTTGAAGAAAACAGTAGGCCAAACCCCATCTTACCTCCGATGCGACAACACAGCCAAATATGTAGGTAGTCTACAAGAACTTTGTGGTAATCCTGTTCCTTCTCACATCACTTCTTCTACATTAATCCATCCATATATTCATCAAGATTATTCCAGATTCAGATTCTACACCCTATTTTACCCCTAGTCACTCACTCAAATCACCCTTGATTTCCTTTTGGATCAGAAGTTATTAGCCTTCATAGTTTTCATAGGTACATTCTTTTCTTTTCCTTTTGGCTTAAATCATCCAAGTCATTATTATTCAGTAAACAAAACATGTTACATGATCTGCAAAATATTCTCATCATAACTACATAAATTCACTTCACTATTACATTTGTAGTCTTTTGCTCATCACTATTACTATTATGGTCATTGCTCATCATCATATCTTGTAATACTGTGCTCATCATTTGTTCCCCTCTTGAAGGGCCTTTTTTACCTAGACATTTTTAGATATCCTTGCCATTAAACCTTTCACACAAACCATTTTTCCCACACAAATCCTCCTCAACACTCTGTGAGAATTTGAGGTGTTGTGTCCTCCTTATTTAGATAGAACTGATGAAAGATTGAATTGCACTCTTTAACAAGGAATTAAAAACTTAATAATAGTAAAAAAGGAGTCAATATTATGAATAACAAAGTAGAGTTCTTGATTAAAGTAAGAGTTATACCTTAATAATAGCACTACTTTGATTCTTCAATAATCTTTGGAGATCCATTGTTGGTTTGATTTGTTTCTTCTTTATGTGATTCATTTCCAATGAGATGAACAATCTCAGAACTTAAATCTTCAAATTGAGTGTTCACACTCTGAAAACTACATTCTACTCCTCTTGCGCTCAGGACGTGCTTCAGTTGAGAAATCTTCTGTGGTGCAGTTGCTGATAACTCCAACACACTCCAGATACCTCAGAGGTATTAGTAGTCAGCTTATAAGTACTAGTCAGTCTAAGATTAAAATAGAAAAGCCACACCTTTTATTTTATTCTTAGTGTTACACTCTTCCCCATCAGCATTAGGCAGGAAGGCAGCTCTTATATCAGCACCTTTGTCATGTAGTTATACATATCCCTTCCAAGATGTATTCTGGCCTTAGAGTAGTTCCACACCATTGTCAATTTGAGTGGGTTTGTTGTCAATTTGAGTGGGTTTGTTGTCAATTTGAGTGGGTTTGTTGTCAATTTGAGTGGGTTTGTTGTCAATTGCAGCGGGTTCCTCCACTGGTGTGGGACCAATCTTTAGTGCCACATTGTCTGCTGAGAGAAAATTAGAGAGCTTTGGACAGGTTTTACTAGGAGGAGGGAGGTGTTTGGGAAGATCAGGAAACCAAGGAATGAATTGGTTGACATTAGGAGGTTGGTTGAATTTAGGAGTGGCATGTTGGATGTTTGGCTAGCTGGAGGGTCAAACGTGTTTGTTGGAGCTGGGAAATTTGAGGACTGGTTACCCTCATTTTCTGACTGCTTGTAATCAGCTTTGATTTTGTTGGCAAGAACTTGCAGATACTTGTTTTCCTCAGGAGTGCATGTGGGATGGTGAGCAAGCTCAGTGCATTTTTGCCAGAAGTCCAAACCTGATTTGCAGTGTTTTGGGGTGGAAAGTGGTAAGCAGGAGGTTTATTGTCATAAATTTTATGAGGAAACAGAACTTATGTCCTTGTTCATGATCACCAGACATTGTTATTTCATGGAAATACCTCTAATGTTTGAAGGAGGAGGATAAAACAGTGTTGCTGTTGGTTGGATTTCAAAGTAAAAAAGATGTCAGCTGCCGCTCCTGGAATTATTTACCTTTTGTAGTGGGAATATGAGAAAGGAATGGAGAATAAGGCCTTGTGGGGACTTTGGGGGGCACTTTGGGTGCTGGAGTGTCTCTAGGGGGCTTAAACGGGGCACTGGGGGCATGGTATGCCTCTGTGTGGACTTCCCAGGGCTCTTTAGGCCCAGATGTGTCCCATTCACATTTTGCCTGGGCCTTGGGTGCAATGGGGGGGTTGGGAGGGGGCCTAGTGGCCTATTCAGTCCTTGACTGTGTCCATGGGGGCCACTGGTCTAGTTGGCCCCTTTGGGCATGGCCCAGCTGGCAAATCTGGCCCCTTTTGGCCAATCCCAGCTGGAACATCTGGCCCCTTTTGGCCCAGCTGGCCAATCTGGCTCCTTTGGGCCAGGCCCCGCTTGTCTAGCTGGCCCAGCTGGCCCACTGTTGGGAGCGGGCGGGGGATTGAGCAAGGGGTGAAGGGGTGAAGGGGTAAATGGGGGAGTCCCACTTACCCCTTTTGGTGTCTTGGACATTTTTTTGGTTTGTTGGGCAGCTTGGGTTGTTCTGTTGGGGTGGTTTGGGTTTTTCTGTTGGGCGGCTTGTTGCTTGGTTGGGCAGGCTAGGAATGGTGGGTTGGGCAGCAGCTGGTCTGGTGGGTGGGTGGGGGTGGATGGTTGGCTGGTGGGGTCTTTGATGTGAGCCTGTTTCTCTTGAGTGACAAAAGAACACAGAAATTGGGGAATTAAGAAATATATTACTTAGTAGAAAAAGTAGAGACAAGATTATAAAAGATGATAAGAAAATATCTTAAATGATCTGAGGAGCTTCCGACTAAGGGTCAGCCTCTTCTACCACAAAAGAAACTTGGTGAAGGATCCTGGTCAAAGGAAACTGAAGCCAGCCAATCTTTTTCTGTTCAAAAGAAACTGACTCAAGGATCCTTAGATGGAAACCTACTTGATTTTCCCTGGATGAAATCAACAAAACTATAAGGGGAAATTATCAAGGAGTGATCAATGCAAATTATTGGAGAATAATTATTTAATTAAGCTTGTTTCTAAGCCTCTGGAATTATTCCAATTAATGGTTGCCAATAGTTTAGTAGGAAAAGGAGAGGATGGAGGGGATAAGATACAACAGAGAGACTTGGAATAAGGAAGAGTAGACAGATTTGAAAGGGTTGCAGAAGAAGGGACTCACTAGTTGATTAAATGACAGTCAAACTGGGAGATAATCAGAGAAGTGAGGGCCTTACTTAATAATCCAAAAGCCTTAGCAAGGATGCTGCTTAATATAAACTTGATAATAGTCTTTTTTCTGAAGTGAGTGGTTGTTCTGTGATATCCTTGAGTCTGTGTATCCTCTATGAGGTGGGAGATACTCAGAATCTAAAATTTTCACAGTTTTCTGACATAATCAGCGCTTGCGTGTGGTCAGCATGCATCTGAAACACTGCACAGCAGTGTTTTAGAATAAAATCACTTATAATTCAATAACTATGTGCAGGAGTAAGATATGGAGACAATACTTGGTGGTGACTAGGGTTAAAATATGATGAGGAAACAGAATCTGAAGTCAAAACAAGTGAAATTTCAAAGCTGTAAAATATATAAGGAGTTTTGGTGTTACATTGTACTTAAGGAAGACTTGTAGGCTAATTGTGTTGGCTCTGAGGCTGACAGGTGAGGTTGTGGTTGGGGAGGGGCTGTAGGAGGGGGGGGGGGGGAAGTGTTGGAGGGATTGGGGAGAGGGGGGGGTGCTGCAAGCTGATGTCATGTCCAGGTGAGGGTGTGCGGTCCCCCACCTATATAAATAGAATGGGTGTGCGGTTTGCACACCCTGTCTATGTGTATGGGTAGGGGACCGCACGCCCCCACCTATATACATAGGTAGGCACACCCTATCTATGTATATAAGTAGGGGTGTGCCCCTACCCATATACATAGACATGGCATGCAAACTGCACACTGTTTCTATGTATATAGGCAGGGTCATGCCCCTGTCTATACACATAGAAACGGGTGTGCAATTTGCACGCCCTTCATGGTCTTTTCTTAAATTTCCCTCTGCGCCTATTCAGCCCATAAAAACTCAATGGTGAGCAGTGTCCCAATGGTGGGCCCGCTACGCTAACAATAGCTGTAGTGTAGCCTAATGTTAGCTTTTGTTGCTACACTGACACAAATTTACTGTTAGCTGAAGATTTTGTCAGCTAACGCTAAAAAAAAATTATCTAAAAAAAAAATAGCGGGTAGCGTAGCATTAGCAAAATCAAAAAAAAAAAAAAATAACGCTACAGGAATTTCCTGTTAGCTAATTTTTAGCGGTGTTGCATGGACCAAACGCTAAACTAACTGTTAGCATAGCGCTCTTTTCAGCTACGCTAACTGTTAGCGTAGCGCTCTTTTCAGCTACACTGACTGTTAGTGTAGTGCCCTTTTGCGGTGAGCTAACTGTTAGTTTAGTGCAACACTAATTAATTTTCCTCTACAATAGGAATTGGCATTTGATCTTCTTCTTTGATGGAGTCTTTGGGCACTACATTAAGCAACAACCATAGATGTATGGTGAAGCTCAGTTTCACCATGCAGGTCACATGGTTGTCACAAGAGGCCAAATGTCCCAAAGACAAAGAAAATCTAATACCAAAGCCACAGTGGAGTGTTTTTTTGGAAGAACAAGTTGTTTTGTAGAAAAAAAATTAAATAAATAAATTAAATTAAATTAAATAAAAAATAAAAAACTTAAATATAGAAATTAAAAATAAATAAATCAGAAAGAAGCTGTTTTGATTGCTTTAATTTCTCAAATACAGGAGTTAAAACAGCATTTTGATTGCTTTACTTGTGCAAGTACAGGATCCTAATTGAGCCAAGTGGACCAGCTTTGACCTAAGACAGGGTAATTTATCACTCCTGCTATACTATAAGTAAATGCAACATACCCAATTGGTGTCACCCTCATTGGTGAGTAGGATTTGTGATGAGTTTGACACTGATTAGGTGTTTTGCAGTCACTTGTAATATAGCAGGAGTGATAAATTACCCTGTCTTTGGCTCAATTAGGATCCTGTACTTGCACAAGTAAAGAAATCAAAAATCTCT
The DNA here is from genome assembly GCA_007896445.1 of Puccinia hordei. Lineage (NCBI taxonomy): Eukaryota > Fungi > Basidiomycota > Pucciniomycetes > Pucciniales > Pucciniaceae > Puccinia > Puccinia hordei. The sequence goes on along the minus strand of RDRW01000430.1, from coordinate 110,280 downwards.
ACTTGCACAAGTGAAGCAATCAAAATGCTGTTCTAACTCCTGTACTTGAGCAAGTACAGCCATCAAAACAGCTTATTTCTGATTTATTTATTTTTAATTTCCCTCTTTGAGTTTTTTTTTTTTTATATACAAAATAAATTGTTCTTCCAAAAAAACACTCCACTGTGGCTTTGGCATTGGATTTTCTTCTTCATTGGGACATTTGGCCTCTTGTGACAACCATGTGACCTGCATGGCAAAACTGATCTTCACCGTACATCTATGGTTGTTGTTTAATGTAGTGCCCAAAGACTCCATTGAAGAAGAAGATCAAATACCAATTGAATTCAATCAAGAGAAACAAGTTGTATTTATCTTCCAAGAGACTTATAGCAGCAGGATTATACCTGCTGAAGCCAAAACAACACCATTTATGCAGCAGCCATGTTAACTTGGGAAAATAACAGTTAGCAGGCAAAAAAAACTGCTATTTGAGCATAGTGTAAAGGGAAAAACTTCAGCTAACAGCTAACATTTAGTGGGAAAAATATCAGCTAACAGCCAACATTTAGTGTAGCGTAGCAATGATCTGATTCCGCTGTGGTGTGCTAAATGTGTTCAAGTATCAAAAGTACATAAAAGCATAGTGTTATATCAAAAAGGAGGGATATTACTAGTTTTTTTATGGACAAATTGGATTCTGCCGGGTATTTAACCCATAGCCACTCTCTGAACAAACACAGGGCCAGCTGCACTTAGACAAAACCCAGTCAGGATAAAATCAGTTTTGTTTAAACTATAAGTACATAGTTAGAGTTTAATGTATAAGTCACACATAAGTACATAGTTAGAGTTTAATGTATAGTCACACACAGAGTCACATGTATAGTCACACGTAGAGTCACATGTATAGTCACATGATTCATCACATGCTTGTCTAGGACTCACCAGCTAAAATGCCTCATATTTTTACTCACCAGCTAAAATGCCTCATATTCTACTATATAAAGGGGAGGTTGTTCCCCCCAAGAAGGAAAATCATGCCAGTTTTTGGGAAGTAATTCTATTTCTTAGTTGCACAAAAACTCATAGCATCCAGTAGTGATCTAAATCAAGGCTGCCCCTTTTTTGGTGTGCTCTTAAAAAGAAGCAAAAGTGTTATCATCACTTTGCTCTCTTAGCTGAAGGTTAAGAAAGAAGGCAATACAACTTGAACAGTTCACATTGATCCATCATCCATCCCAGAATATACATATCTTTGCTTTGCTAACAAATATCTGATCTAAGCCTGATCAAGAGATTGCTACAGTTCTCCATCATAAGTTTACGCCACAACAATAAATAAATTTTTGTTGTAAGAATTCTGTGTAGTATAATAGAGGGGCAGGTCTTTCAAACCACCCGTAACAGTAGTATTACCTAGTTGGAATAGTCTATTTTTATTTCCCCCTCACAGAACTGCCATCAGTCCCAAAGGAGTTCTCACACCGCTACGCTACTGGAAACTTCAAAATCTGTTAGCGCCAAAAACATTACGCTACTTGTTAGCGTAGCAGTGAATTTTCGCAGCTAACACTACAAAAAAATGGGTTGAAACATTTGTCGCTACGCTAACTGTTAGTGTAGCGGAGTGTAATTTCAGCTAACACTACAAAATTTCTGGGAAAAAAGAAACCCGCTACGCTAACAGTTAGCTGTGAAATAGCGTAGTGTAGCGTAGTGTAGTGTAGGGGCCCACTGTTGAGTGTACTGACCAGTCTACAATCCATCCCAATTTTTTTCCTTCAGATTTTCAACAAAATTTTTCAGCCATCAATCAAGGGGAAAGAAAGTAAGTTTTTCCTAATCCTTTTTATCCTGGAGTTTATGTATGTATTTTGTTTGTATTGTTTTTGAGATGACTAGGCATCATAACCCAGGGGGTTGATAAGTGCACACCTTTTGTTGTGGGCGTCGGCATGCCTGTAGATGGGTGTGCAAACTGCACACCCATATACAGGCATGTGACACGCCCACAGATGGGTGTGAGGTTTGCACACCCTTCAGGAGGCTGCCTCCTTGACCTGAGGGAATCCCTCCGGTTGAGGAGGCTATACAACCTCCTTGACCGGGGGGAATCCCTCCGGCTGGGGAGGTTTTACAACCTCCCCATCCTTGGGGGTGTCCCGCGCCTGTAGATGGGTGTGCAAACTGCACGCCCACCTACAGGTGTGCTGATGCCCAAAAAAGGGCATGCAGCACTCACAGCCTTTTTTTGACAGGTGTACCCCTGGGGTGGGTGTGTGGCCAGGGAAGTGGATTTACCAATCCCACATAACCCAACCAAAATAAAAGCCAAAATTGTTGGCATGGTGGCTGCAGGGATGACCAACACATGGATTGCACATAGGCTTGGAATGCCAAGATCCACTGTTTCATGGATTTTTGCTCAAGAGGCCAACCAAGGCACTGCTGCCACTGCAGCAAGATCTGGACAGCCTTGGAAAACTAACCAGAGGGATCTGTTTCACCTCCAATCAGTCCTTCAGGAAAATCCTTGAATGAAGATTGCTGAAGCTAAGGATCAGCACAACAATCTCTACTTGTACTAATTTTCACCAATATGATGATCTTGGCTTCAATAACTGGGTTGCAGTATAAAAACTGTTTCTGGATGATCTACACTGGGACCAACAGCTCTAATTTGCTAAGGACCACTGATAACCGGCAAAAAGTTCTCTGGACAGACTGGACAGACAAGTCCTCATTTGAGATTGGGGAAATCAGCCAACAATTGAAAGTCTGGCATGGAGCCAAGACCAAATACAATGCAAAGAATCTTGCTCCAACCTTCAAAAGCAGGCAAGTTTCAACAATGGTCTGGGTTCCTTTTGTGAAAATTTGAATTAAATTCCTATAACCCAAAAACCAGACTAAGAAACAAAAACAGGCATAAGAGACAGACCAGATAGGATATGAATAGAAGGATAAAGAAGTTTAGAAGCATACCACTATGAAAGCTAATGAGATGAGATGAGACAAGGACTTTTAAGGAAGATACAAGCAAGGAGGGAGCAGAGAATCTGGAGAATAGAAAATCTGGAGAATAGAAAAGGAAAGTATAGAGAATCTGGAGAATAGAAAAGGAAAGTATAATGGGAAGAGAGAAAAGGATGAGTGTTTTGGATGTCAAGCAACAAAGAGGTGAAACACATAAAGACAAATTAGTAGAAGAGAGAAAAGAAATAAAACAAACAGGAAGAAGTGAGCAGATAGTGGTATAGTGAGCAGTAGTTATTGAGCAAGTGGGACAAGCACCGATGAAGACTTGAGACACGTAAAATATAGAAGAAATGAGCTTGAGATTCAGTTAGGAGAGCTAGAGTTGATGAGAACATTACACTGGAACTGAGAACAGTATTGGCAAATGTAGCAGGGAATTGTATTGAGCAAATATGAGTGTATTGAACCGGATATTGATGAATCTTGATGATGTTGAGAGAAAAGTACCAGTACACTGAGTGACAGTTGATATAGGGAATTCTCAGCCCTAAGTGGTTGGCTGAGACGATTTGCAAGTCTCATTGCAGACCCCAAACAAGACTCAAGAGACCCAAACAGGTATTCAACATACAGGTTTCACCAACATTTCAACAACTTTTACAGAAATGTGAAAGGCCCTCTCATAGTTGTTCCACCCAGTTAGAGAAAAGCAACCAACTTTATCAAAAATATCTAAAAAAAGGCTCTTCTGCCAATCCTCAATAAAGCCAATCCCCTCCATCAATTGTCATTGATGGAGAACAATTCCCCAATCCACAGAGCAAAAGCAAGCCACTCTTATCTAGCTGAGAACTTGATTGAAAAACTTGTTTGTCCGGCTCAATCACCAGATCTGAACTTGATTGAGAATGTTTGGTTCCTCAAGAGCAATGTCCAGGAAGTCTATCAGCCCTGGACCATTCCAGAAATGCACAAAACCCTCAAGCAAGCCTGAGCAGACTTTCCAGGGCGTTGATAAACGCACGCCAATGGGCGCACGCCCACGCCCATTGCACACCTTTTTTTTATTGGCGTGCGGGCTGCACGCCCATTGGCGTGCAACACTTCAGGCGTGCGGTCGCATGCCCTGCCCGTTCAGAAAAGGGCGTGCGAACCGCACGCCCTTTCTATGTGTATAGGCAGGGGCGTGCCCCTGCCTATATCCATAGAATCGGCGTGCGGGCTTGCACGCCGATTCTATGTATATAGGTAGGGGCACGCCCCTGCCTATGTACATGCTGATGTCATGCGTACACCAGAATGTACGCATGACATCAGCTCCGGTCGAGGAATACAGCCTCCTCGACCGGGAGGGATCCCTCCCGGTCGAGGAGGCTGTATACCCTCCTCGACCGGAGGGATTCCCTCCCGGTCAAGGAGGGTATACAGCCTCCTCGACCGGAGGGATCCCTCCAGTCAAGGAGGTTGTACAACCTCCTCGGCCGGAGGGATTCCCTCCCGGTCGAGGAGGTTGTACAACATCCTCGACCGGGAGGGAATCCCTCCGGCCGAGGAGGCTGTATACCCTCCTTGACTGGAGGGAATCCCTCCGGTCAAGGAGGTTGTACAACCTCCTCGACCGGGAGGGAATCCCTCCGGTCGAGGAGGCTGTACAACCTCCTTGACCGGAGGGATCCCTCCAGTCAAGGAGGTTGTACAACCTCCTCGGCCGGAGGGATTCCCTCCCGGTCGAGGAGGTTGTACAACCTCCTCAACTGGAGGGATCCCTCCCGGTCGAGGAGGCTGTACAACCTCCTTGATCGGAGGGATCCCTCCGGTCAAGGAGGTTGTACAACCTCCTCGACTGGAGGGATCCCTCCGGTCGAGGAGGTTGTACAGCCTCCTCGACCGGAGGGATTCCCTCCCGGTTGAGGAGGTTGTACAACCTCCTCGACCGGAGGGATTCCCTCCAGTCGAGGAGGTTGTACAACCTCCTCGACCGGAGGGATTCCCTCCAGTCGAGGAGGTTGTACAACCTCCTCGACCGGGAGGGAATCCCTCCGGTCGAGGAGGCTGTATACCCTCCTCGACCGGGAGGGAATCCCTCCGGTCGAGGAGGGTATACAGCCTCCTCGACCGGGAGGGATTCCCTCCGGTCAAGGAGGGTACACAGCCTCCTTGACTGGGAGGGATCCCTCCCGGTCAAGGGGCTTGCAGTCCTCCCCGGCAGGCGTGCGGCTGCACGCCCTTCCTCGGGGGTGTCGCACGCCTGTAGATGGGCGTGCGAACTGCACGCCCATCTACAGGCGTGCCCACGCCCAAGGATGGGCGTGCAGCCCGCACGCCAATAAAAAAAAGGCGTGCGGGCAACACACCTTTTTTTTTATTGGCGTGCGATGGGCGTGGGCGTGCGCCCATTGGCGTGCATTTATCAATGCCCGACTTTCCAGCCTCAATCTTGGATCACCTTATTGAATCAATGACCCACAGAGTTTCAGCCATAATTGATGCCAAAGGAGGGGCAACTAGATGGTAATTTTCCACTCCAAAAATTAAAAAATTCAAAATTAAAAACTTTTTTTAACTTTCTCTCTTATAATCACTCTTCCCCACTCTCAACACTCCCCAATATAGCACTTTCCTTTTTCTCTCAAAAAAATTGTTAAATAATGTAAAAACATAGCCAAAAAAATCATGGATTTTTGTTCTTATTTTATGTTGTTTTGTAGTTTCAAATGTTTCAAATTCATACTTATCAGTCCCGCAGGACCCACTAAGAAAATTTTTGAGGATTTTCTTTTTCCTTTTTTTTTAAAAAAAAAACAACCTGCGACAAAAACTTTTGCCTAGGCACTGTACAGGCTGTGGGCAACCGTTTGAGCTCCAGAGTTGAAAACCAAAACACTAGACATTTTCTAACTTAACTAAGTCCCTCTGTATTCGGAGGTGGCATGCCGTCCCACAGGGACCCTCCGAAGGAGGGACTTATGGGCTATGTCGCCCCCGTGGCCTGTGAGGATTAGGCGTTAGATGAGGCGGGTCATACAGAATGACCCCCCAAAACCCCAAAATTGCGGACAATGACAAGGGGCCAGCTGGGTGAAAACCCAAGGCTCCATGAACACCATGAAGGTCATGGCGAGCTTCTCTGATATCTGCCCTTTCTTTTGGTGGGCAACATGTGTGTTGTTGAGCCAGCAAGGGTACCTCCAGAGCGCTTCAAAAAAAAAGCCACCTTTTTGTAATCCTCACACGCGAGCTGTGTGACTTAGGTCATAAGTCCCTCCTTCGGAGGGTCCCTGTGGGACGGCATGCCACCTCCGAATACAGAGGGACTTAGTTAAGTTAGAGACATTTTGTTCCTCTCATATTGCTGGCTGTACCCAAGTTTCCATACATGAGCTGTACAGTTTCAAAGGCTAAGGTTAATTTTGGACGAAAACCTTATAAAACCATTCTGGGCTTGGCTGGAAGTGCTGAACTGTTAAAAAAAATATAAATTCAAAAATTGTTTGACAAGTGATGAACCAACTCAACCCAAACTTGGACTCGGACTCAGACTCAGACTCATCCCAACAGGCTACTCATCAGTATACCCTAGGCTTCGACGATGGAAAGATCCACAAACTAGAAGAAGCCGAACGATGCTCGATTTCTCGAATCGGAGGGAGACCAGTTGAGTGAAGTCGAATCAAATCAAATCGATCAACTACTAGATCTACCCAAGGATATTACATATTTACTTCTAACGTGTCTTCTTACATTCCAAAGGCTCTTTTACCGCTCGAAAATGTCCTAATCCCGGAGAACGATCTGGAATGTTTGGTATGCCAGAAACCTATACCCATGCTGATTCAAGTCTACTGTCCTAGTGAGCAAAACCCATACAATGATCGAATACTCTATCTGTTTGGATGTACGGACCAGAAATGCCAAAACCAAGGCTCGTCGAGATGGTAAGCAACTAATTTCCGATAGAGAAAGTTTACGTGTCGGTAATAACCAATCCACCTTTTTTTTTTTTTTTAAAAAAAAAGCGTGAGAGGATTCAAGTCGTGGAAGTTTAACGAGGAGTACCATAGACAATCATCAGCTCAACAGATCGGATCCTCTCACCCACAAAGTGCACTCCAAAAGCAATTCGAACTTGGGGATAATCCATTCAAGCTGGTAAGAGCCCTCACCATCGAATCTTCCTCGATTATCAAACGATCACCGCTAAATTAATCAACTATCTTTCATCAATTAACCGCCCACTTCTGCAACCTAGAACACTCATAACTTGGTCAATCAACCCTTTGATAATCCCTTTTCAGTTGCTAATCCTTTTCACGATCCAACCCCAGACCCGGGTATACTCAAGGATTCATTCTCAAACCTGACCCTCAACCCATTAGAACCTACACCCACCAAGTCTTCTGCTCAAGAGCACAATGCAAGACTAATGTCCAGCTTGCCTGTGTTGTGCACACCACCCCACTATCTGGCCACCGATTATGAACTCAAGCCAAAACTCTCATCATTCCGCACGTTCAAGGATTTCATTGATGAGGATCAAGCCTCACCTCCTCCTCCATCCACATCAAGAAACGCTCCACAAAATGTGCACCAAGCTCTACCCAACAAGAAAAAATCATCTGCCCGCTCAAATCCGCCTGCGTCCATGTCACCCGCCAGCGGCCAAGAAACTTATGAGGTTCAAGCTATCAAGGGTATTGATCCTGCTTTCTTGGACTTCCAGGATCGAATTAATTGGGATAATCAATCCACTCAAATTGTCAGGTACGCCCTTCTCATCAAACCTATCTTGAACCACAGTTTTTTTCTTCTTTTTTCCGAAAAAAGAAAGTCAAGTTAATCAATATCCTTACTATTATCCACAAAAAAAAAATCAAGATACAATCCCAAAGGACGAGCACTACCAGTCCATTCAAGCAAACCGATTCCCTCGATTGGATTACTAAGATGTGGCCATCGTAGTCGGTTCGAACTTCAATTTATGCCCGCCGGCTTATGCTTGTTTTCCGCGCCGATCGACTGGACTACCGTTTGGATCAACGACTGCTTTCAGGATTGTTGCACTCCTCATCCATCTAGTCTTGGCTCCCCTTCAGAGGGATGGACAGAAATTCAATGCTTCGTCCAATCAGTCGTCGATTAATTATTATTATTATCCCTGCATATCCCTGCAACCCTTCAAGTTATTCTCTCGACTATATCAGCTGGATTATCTCGAGTGCTTGTTGAACATGCTAATGCTTACACACACACCTCAAATTTCCCAATGCCAATCCCATTCATTTCATGGCTGGTATACCAACTAAGATTCTCATTGAGATCATTAATTTACCCTTTGTTACGATGACATTTACACAGATGCACACTAGAAGACACGTGAAATAGGCACAGGCACATACCAGGAGATTGTTCGATCCTACAAAAGATTTAAGCGCTGAAGGCAATGCAATCACTCTCTACATGGTGATTGCTTTGGTCAAGGTGAAGGTCGATGGAGGAACAAGTTAGTATCTCAGATAACTTGCAAGGAAAAAGATGACTTGATAAAGGATGGATTAATACAAAGTTGGGTAATGATATAGAGAACAACACTAAGAGAGTACAACAACATAAATGACTAGATATTGGTAAAAAAAAGCAGAAGCGTATCAATGAGTTTTGCATCTGAAGTAGTGTACAACAGCTTGAGTTGCGGGATTAACTTGAATCATAGGAGGAACAAGTAAGTCAATAAGCTGTGAGTAACACAATGAACTGTGAGTAAAACAATGAACTGTGAGTAAAACAATGAAGCTATGTATGTACGTATGTCAAACAATCCGATATATATATATATAAATATATATATATATATATAAGGTAGGTTAGATAGAGAAATGTGAGGGGTTTTTTTTTCTTCTTGATTTTCATTTTATTTGAATTTTTTTTTCTTGATTTTTTTTAAAGAGATGAATAAAAAAATTAGAAAAGAAGGATCAATGTCAACGATGAATATCACATGTAGAAGGAGTGAGAGACGAGGGAAAGGAGTTTTGGCAGAAATGCTTAAGACACAGCTTAGGATGATTTCGCAAGTTTCGCAAGCCTTTTCTGAGTCTAGGAGGTAATCGTGTACTCCAAAGTTTGATCTGGGCGGGCTGAAGGGCGAGATGATCAAGGGGAGGGAAGATTGAATTGGATCTGTTGATGTCGGCCAAGGAGAACAAAGTTTTTAACTTGGATTCGTGGTAGATTGATGAGTTCTTCAGCAGTCTCGTCACTCGGGCGGTTCGATATCTGTTGAATACCGGTCGAAGTGTAGTCTCCATTGATTCTCGGAACGGTTTTTGGTTCGGCTGGTGCTGTTCATCGCCTACTTCAGTCGGACCGGCCATGATTGTTTGGGCACCCTTGTTAGACTGCTCACTGACAGATGGCTCGTTTGGATACGCCATACCTATAGGCTGTTCATAGGGGAATAAAGCAAAAGGAGGGTTGATTTTCTCTAGCACTTCTTCACCACTTTTTTTTTTCCTCAGACCATCATGTATTTTGACCTCTTCCAAAAAAGATAGGCCAATTTACCTGTTCATTTCCGTCCATTTGCTTTTGTCCGGCAGCTGATTCCAGATTTATCGTTGGAAAGGTATGAGGAACATCATGGATACTGTCAGGATTCTCCCGATGAGTTTGGGTAGGTCCCATTGTCACGCCAAGTCCTTTTTCTTTTTTTGTTTTGTAGGGGGAGGGAGAGGAGGATCAGAATCAAAAAAAAAAAAAAAAAAAAAAAAAAAAAGTGCCATGCAGCGGTGAAGGGGAAGTGTGATACACACTTGTCATCAACGGATACTCCAAAATTTCTGTGTTCACGTTAGACCGCTCAACAGTGGAAAGAAAGAGCGAAGAGTCCACAGCACTGATGGTTGGTTGATGACCAAAAGCCTGAGGATGAGAGACCAGAGCACAAGCTGTAACAACTGCTACCAAACAAGCCAACACGGCCAGAAGCTTGGACTTGACCGATGTAGAATGAGGTAATGAAGACATGGTTCTCTGCTCTGGCTTAGTTGGGGGCTCAATTGGCATGAGCAACTGATGGAGTTTGGCAACTGATGGGGCCGACATCATACCGAGGTCATGGAGCCGCAGGAGACGATTCATGGAGTCTGGAGTATCCTGTTGGAGCAATAGACTGGTGGGAGTAACAATCTCCTCGGTCATCGGACGCTCAGAAGTAGATGACTTAACAGCAACAGGATTGGTGGGTTTTAGACCACAGATAAGGTGGAAGCCATGGACGAGGGCCTGGATAATGAATTTGTTTTTTTCATCGAGAAGAACAGGTAGAACTTTGAATAACTTAAGGTGACCGGGACAGGCGAGAGAGAGCTCGTTGAGCCAATCTGTTGGGAAACAATCATGAGAAGTAGAAGTATGGATGATGAGAGCCGGCGAGACCGGTGAGGAGGATAGGAAGGAGCGTTGATCGTGCTCAGAGAGAGCAGTGAGGTCGTTGAAGTTGATTTCAAGCCAAGAGGTCTGGTAGATTAAATCCCCAATGTGATTGTTGGCAGAGCGGGGAGAATCGGAGAGGGTGCGAGTGATAGCTTGTCGAAAGCGTGGTTGAGAGAGACGAGGCCAATTCCAGTTGGAGGTAGTAGAGGAGGCTCGGTATGGATCGGAGGTAGGGTTGAGAGTTAAAAAGTCAAGATGACTGAAGTTCATACGGAGGTTAGATAAGATTTGGAGTGTCTGAGGGTGAGAGATCTGATGACCGCAGAGATAGACCTGCAATCGGTGGGAGAGATCGGAGCCAGCGGTTTTGAGGAAGACGGGTGAGGTTGGTGATGAGAATGATGTATGGCTCTGTAGATCGCCATCGGTTAGCGAAGGTGAACGAGAAGACTTGAAATCCAAGTGATCGCTGGAGAGGCTCGCATGTTGGTCAGAGCGTGGGGATGATAAGGCCAGGTGGTTTGGGTAGCGTTGAGACCAATCAGAAGGATCATATCTATAAGAGTCAAGACGGAGGAAGGTGATTAGAATGGATGATTATGATTAGCTGAGTGATAAATCGTTGAGAAGATGTTTAATAGAGATCGACTTACTGATCCGAGCGAGAATGAGGGATGAGCTGATCGATTGATGAATTGAGTGGATCGGGGAATGAGAAGAGGCTGGTGAGTGAAGCATCGGTGTGATCAGAGTTGACACAGGATAGATCGAGTTGAGGGTGAGTAGGTGAGGATGAGGATGGTTGAAGAGGGTTGTTGATGTTGTTGTTAAGTTTGAGGTTAAGGGTAGTGGTGAGGATCTGGGGATGTTGGTGGTGAGGTAGAAGGTGATTATAAGGTGTGTGTTGTTGTTGATGATGGTTATCGGGATCTGATTGGAAATCAGCGGTTAAACTGGAAGGGGTGGAAACGTTTTGGAATGGGTCGTCCTCTTGGTCGATAATCGATTGAATCTGATCCGAGTTGGTTTGTTGATCGTCCAAGTGATCGATCTGATGATTATAAACTTGAATGTAATCAGATGAGCCCAATGGGTCATGTTCGGTGGTAGGACTATATCGTGGTGATACTGATGATGGATGGTTAGATGGATTGATTGTTAGATCTAGTCGCATCCTGTTGACTGTTTGAATTAGTTTTTTTGAAGATCGAATGAATTTTTTTTGTTTTAGTTGTAAGTGATAAACTGATTGATGGGAAGAGAGAGTTATAAAATAAAAATGAAAATAAATACTTACTTATTATTATCGTTGGTTTGGTTTGATTGAGTTTTGGTTGGTTGGTTGGTTTTTAGAATGGATTTTTTTTTTTCTTCAAGTTTCCCTGTGAATGTTGGGAATTAAATACTTTAGGCTGGTTCCTTCACAGCAGAGTATGGATTTAAATCTGTACAAAATGGCTTAACGATACGTCATGATAAACCTTAAACACATTAGATCTTAAACCAACTATTTAAATAACTCCCTTCTGTCAAGTGAACCCTTGATTAATGAGTCAAGGGTGTTTTCCACTTGGTGTTTCCTTTTTAAAGTGCCCTTTGAATGTTCAGTTGAGGGACCTTAATGAAACATCTGGTTTATATAGCACCTCAGATACTGGTCAAACTGTTCAGAAGCTCATGCCATTAAGTTTCAACAAGATTTCTTTTTGAATCCTTAGCAGTTGTTAACTCTCAGACACTGGAGTTGAGAGCTGGGTTTTGCCAATGGATACTTATAAGATAGTCACTCTCAAAATCAATAGTAACACTCACATTAGGTTAATAAAAAAAATTATCCTGCATCAGCAAACATTCAATTTCTAAAATTCATATCAAAATCAATGAGTACCTGTACCTGTACTTAGCATTTCTGAAAACTTGAACTGGGAAAAAAAAATAAAAAATGGGGAGTCTTATATCTGAGCTGTGAAAAATTGGTACTAGGAAGTTGTGTGGAAGTTCTGTTTGAGTTGTCAATTGGATGAGCTTTGGGTTAACACCAACAAGAAAAAGACTTATCATGTTTTTTTTTTTTTCTTTCTTTCTCATGAGTATAAGGAATTTTGAATAGATGGTAGGATTTTCTCAGCTTTAATAATACTTTCTGGAGTGGCAATACAACACCTTCTTACAACACATTTAAGACTATACTGAACTTTTAATAGATCAGGGCATTAGAGAGAGACGTATTGAGTTTTCTTTCTTATTTATACCAAATCAGTCAACCATGAACTCCCAAACCCATATCAGAAATTTGATCTCAGTATCCTCTGAGAAATGGTATGTCCCTTAATCTTGGGGGTTGCTCCTTTGTTTGACTACTCCTGCGTAGGCAAGATGTATGTAAATGCGTCCCAACCTATCTTAATCTTACGACCTTAGTACTCCAGTTGATCTTTGCAGGCCAATCGGTCAATGCACTTGGTGATTTTGCGACCAGTTTCAGTTAAAGCTGATTATGTAAATAAATATAAATATAAATAATTAATTAATAATTAATTAAGCTTATGACCCTGTATCCCCATATCATACGAATAAACTCAATTTTGTAAAAAAAAGATAATAATAAAACAAAAATCTCAGTTCACATCCACAAACTACCAATACCAACCACTCTAACCCTCACTCACTCACTCACTCACTCACTTTTCAACTTCAACCTCAACCCTCAGAGATGGGAACTGCTACCGAACTCATCGAACCCTATGGTAAGTAAAACTTAACTAGCTTATCAAAATCCTTTCAATCATTCACAAAACTAACCTCCACCCCAACCTCAACAGATTTCTTGCTCAAATTTATCAGTTAGTTCTTCTTCAGAAACTCTCTCAACCCAAAATACTTTCCGATGGTCCTCCTAATCATAGAAATAAAGTGGGGAAAAAAAAATAAAACATCATACTGACCAGTTAAATCCATTAATACCCTAGTCATCGGCGAATCTGGGACCGGGAAATCATGTCTACTCCATCACTTTCTACGCTCACAACCACGCCAGCCATCTCCACATACCATCGGAGTCGAATTCTCATCCAAGATCATCAGTTTACCCTCCTCGAGCTCACTAGGTTCATCATTCTGTAGGATGAAACTTCAGATCTGGGATACAGCAGGTCAGGAACGATTCAGAAGTGTCACCAGAAATTATTATCGTGGTGCGGCTGGTGCGATCCTAGTCTACGATATTACCGAGTAAGTACTTTAGTGAAATCATCATTCTAGATAGATGATTATTTGACCTCACCTACACATTTTTATATCATTATCATAATACGATCCTAGTCGAGCATCATTCACCAGTCTATCGTCCTGGCTAGCCGACGCAAGATCTTTAGCCTCACCCGATCTGATCGTCATCTTGGTCGGTAACAAGGTCGATCTGGAAGAAGATCTTCGACAGGTAGACGAACTAGAGGCTAGTAACTGGGCCAAACAACACGACTGTTTATTCTTAGAAACCTCATCCTGGACTGGTGAATCGGTCTCGACCCCGTTCTTACTCTTGACTCGTTCGATCCTCTTATCCATCGAATCCGGTCGAATCGATCCTAATCGTAAGGGGAGTGGGATCAGCTATGGCGAACGAGCCCTAAAGAGGGTGACCAGTTGGGGTGGTGGGAGTGAGAATGGATTTGAGATGGGTGCAAGCGATCGAAAGAAGAACAAGTCAAAATGTTGCTAAAGCCTCCTTGCCTCTCCTACCACGGCTTCATACGTTCTTTGCTCTTGAAAACCCTATCTCTCTCTCACTCTTAGTGTGTATCTATGCTCTTTTTTTTTTGGGATATCGGAATCTGTTGGATTTCCACCTCTTCTTCTAGATCACTTCACGGCCTTCTTCCTTCTGGGACCTTTTTTTGCTTATTTCCTCCTTCAGCGTTATGTATACCTCATCCCTCACTTTTGATCATCATTTCTAGTTCTATACGTCTCCACATGTCTAGCTCTCATTTGATCAATTTGCTTCTCAGTACCCCACTCTTCAAAAATCCCAACCAGCTTCTTGTTATTACCCCCTTAATCACACCACACACTCATACACGCAGGCACGCCCATACCCAATATCGTTATTAGTTATAGATTCTTGTAAAGTTTCTTTTTTGTTTTTCTATCTCAGTGTTGTTCAATTAAGAGTAGTAGTTGAACTAACGATATCTATCCCGCTCTTTAGCATCTCAGTGGATGATTTAGAGTCAGGTCTTCTTATCGTGTTTATTTGCAGTTTATAGGCTTGGTGTCAACTTGAATGAGCAAATGGGAGTAAGTGACAAGAAGCTTAGACGGGTTGAATGGTTGTTTTAAGACTCTGATGTCTTTTTCTCAGCTGTAAGTCTTCCACCGTGGTATTCTTTTCTCTACCAGCTGTTGATAGCTGAGGCGATGGTGACCAACTAGGTATCAGTAGTACTAGGGCTGAGCGATGAGTTAAAGTTTTATGCATCTAAATATATTCTATCGACACAGCCCCTGTAAAAACTAAATAAATATTTGCCCCTTACTACAATTATACAAATATTTAAATTTTCCCTCTGCCAACTTATAAAAACAACACGAAAACTTCAAACCTTCAACTTCAACAACCATCATGGTACAACCAACAACAACAACGACTATCAACCTCCCCTTTCGTACGACCACCACATCAGCCATCCTACCCACCACCACCAACACCACCACCCCAAAACCAAACAAGAACAATCAATCCGAACCAAATCAAGAACAAGAACAAGAACAACAACCAGCAGATCATCAGCTACCATCCTCACTCACTCCACTCAGAGCACATTATCTCAAACGAGAACTGGTCACCCTCCAATTCGCTAACGAACTCGAAAGCCTCTCTACACCACACGTACTCTCACTACTCGGCCCACCATTCCTACCCAGTCATCTCTTCAAGGATGGTATACCTATCATCCCTGAATCATCAACCTCAACCTCATCATCATCATCGACAGCCTTATCATCAACCCAAGCCAATCAAAACCAAAACCAAAACCAAAACCAAAACCAACATCTCAAACAACTCCAACAACGTGATCAATCAAATTTAAACCCTCATCTACCCTTCCTACGCTTCTTCTTCCATAAATTCGTACTCTCATTCCCATTCCTAGAGAACGTACCATCCACCTTCTTCTCTCACAAACTACAACCATTCGTCTACTCCTTCTTCTCTCGAAATATCACTCGAACCGATGATCGCGAGGAAGAAACCAAGCGTCAGAAGATCGCAGGTAAGGTCGAAAAACATCTCGCGCTCATCATGGCTGCTGCCATCAAACTATCTGATAACCGTGGCCAAGAACAAGTCGTCAGAGTCTCACCTAATATCGACCCAACCCCAAACGATGACGATGCCTTTGTCTCCACCCCAATCATCCCGCCACCTCAACCATCAACAGACCAACTACCACCTAACATTCCATCCCTGACTATTAACTCTAACGTCTCCTTCGATCTCAACGTCGTCGCCATCCGTAGAGTTCGTCTCAAATCTCGTATGAGATCTAAGGTTCATGAGGAATTCGTCATCAGAACTAGATCTCAATCCACCGGTGAAGTTTACGTTAGCAGGAGGTATCGTGATTTTTTCAAACTGGCCGAAACTGTAAGTCACAACTGATAAAAAAAAACAATAGATATATTTAGGTAAAAATAAAAACATCCACACAAACAAAAGAAAATGAACAAATTAAAATTAAATTAAAAACAAAACAAAACAAAGAGGAGAAGGGAAATAACAGAAAAAAAAAAAAAAAAAAAAAAAAACTAAACACATCATCTGACACCCTTCCTTACACAACAGTTGAAAGCAGAATTCCCAGATATCGACATCCGATCACCCCCACCCAAGGATCGATCAGCAATCCACACCGATGATGTTACCTCACCCATCTTGAACAACAACTCATCACCCACCCTCGCTGGTTCAAACGAAGACTCAAACCATCATCCAACCAAGATCCATTTCATCCGAGAACACAACCGATTAACATTACGAGCGTACCTACACAGGCTCTTAGCCAAACCAGAGATCTCCAATTCTGAACAATTCTACAGGTTTTTGACCGATGAGCCAATCGAATTGAGTCCAGAAGAAAAACATGATGTCGAGAATCGAGAGGCTATCGATCGGGCACGTGAGAATGAGAAGATCCGATTCAGGTTAGAGGTCGAAGGGCGAGTGAAAGAGTTGGACGATTATCTACGTGGGTTTCGTGAGGAATTGGTTAAGAGTGATGGCCTCTCAAGGGTTTTTGCTACGATCAGAGAGGTCGACTCGATCTCAAAATTACCGATCGAATACCGCAAAGTCATCGAATGGTCTAGAATCTCGTTCGTACAAATCAAATCCAGCTCGAATCCATTATCACCAACCTTAACACCTAAAAAGACCTAACTCTCTATCCGTTTCTTTTTCTCCTAGACTGGCTTCAACTATTTATCAAGTTTTCCTCGGTTCAGATAACTCATCTGCCTCATTTGCTCAACTGAAACGGATCCATGCACTCATACCCTACTGGGCCATGCGTCAGTTGACTCTGGGACCATTATCCTCTCTAGACGATTATTGATCGGTTTTTTTATTTTATGATGATGACGATGATCCAGGTGGGGTGCTTAAAATCTCAAATCCAGTGGCCATGATTCGAGGCGTTCTAGACTTGTTTTTGGCCAGACCCTTTGGTGCTACTAGTCTAGTTCAGAGGATGTTTTCATCGTCAGTCGAATGTCCTGTACTTTATTTTGATCAAAAACGTTTGAGCATGAGACTGAGGTATTAATTACCCGAAACACAGTGGGCTATATGAGGAGATTCGCGAATTTAAAGAAGATGCCGAAAAGGTAGCAGTGAAAATTGCTGATGATAGGCTATGTGAACGGATCAAGACGTTTGTTGAAGCACCTCGAGAGATTCAAGAACTTTTTGAATCTGATGCCAGTCAGTATCAATCTCTTCCCTCTCCCGCGCTGATCATCTTCTACCCACTCACTCATCTCATCTTGGCGTTCTTCTTCGGCGTTCTTTAGAGAGCGAAAATGTTGATCTGATTGTAGTCATCTTGAGATCACCCGAAGGTCCTAAGCTCGACAAAGCAGCTTACCAACGTATACAACGGGCCTCTCAAGCCTATGAACGATACAAGACCTACCGAGACGGACTAGATGATCCAGCGTTGGATGAAGGTCCTGATAATGATGATGCCTGGTTGTTTGAAGATCTGCACGTCTACATGAGGCTCCTCCGAAGATGCAGAGATAAAGAGCAGCTAATTGAGCTAATCTTTGAGGTCAGTCTCCCTTTTTTTCTCTTTTCTTTTTTTTTCCGTTGCGCATCATGAGATTAAGTGACATTCATACGTTTTGATGTTACTACTCAGGGGACTACTTCTGAACTCTTGAAAGATATCGTGACCATCTTTTATGCCCCCTTGATGCAAGTTTACAAGGCTGCCAATATTTCGGATTCCTTGGTCGATTTACAAAAATTTATTGATGATTTGATTCGAACGGTAGAGCGTGCTGATGAGGGTGAGAGAAAAAAAAATCTCTTTTTTATGTTTAATGATTGTCTCTCCTGTTCTTATCATCGATTTTCTTGGTTCAGTTGCTGTGCGAGATGCCCAGAAGATTGTTCAAACATTTGTTGATCTAGTCGCCCGACACGAAGGAGCTTTTTACAACTTTGTTCACCAAGTTCATTCGAAGGGAGCCGGACTGTTTGATGGCTTGATGCACTGGATCGAACTATTGGTGAACTTCGTCCGGCAGGGATTGACGGACACTATCTCCTTGGAGACACTCTTACCACACCCGGACACGCCAGAAAGATTAGCGTTGATGAATGAGATTGATGAAATCATTGAGTACCATCGAAGGTTGAAAGTCGCCCACCACGAACGGATGATGAGACGACTGGCCAGAGATGGGCCGGAGGAGCGGTACGACCGAGAGAAGGATACGGCGTTTGTCAGCGGGGTGATGCAGAACTTGAATCTTAGCGAGGGGGTAGTCAAGGATGTGGAGGAAGCGGCGAACGAGGAACTCGATGATTCTGACCAGGAGGAGGACGATCCAGGGCGGATGTCGACCTGCTCCAGTGCCAGTCGAGCACCCGATGATGCTTCCTCTTCTTCTCATCACAAACCCTCTCACCGTAGAGCCGGAAGTCCGGCTCATAAGGCTCACAAGAACAAAGAGATCGAACCTCCTAATCTGGTCATCGTTCCTACCCTTACCCCTTTGTTCACTGAACTTGTGAAAAACCTTCTACATTGATGATCAAAACGATGCGTCAAGTTTATCTTCCATTCTCCCTCCATTTTCTTTTCCTTTCTGAGAACATTCTTCGAAAAAAGACGGTCCAAACCAATTAGATTATACATACTTTTTTTTCTTCTTTTTTTTCTTTTTTTTCTCGGCTTTGAAATCTTTGGCCAAACGTTTCCCTTTCACAAACTTTTAAATATTCATTACCCCTCCAATTGATTGCCAGAACATAAACTCATTTTTTTTTCCCTACTTTCTTTCTCCCCCTGCCCCACATACATCTTTACATATTACTCAATACTTTATCAGAAGAGATTATTTATACATGCAGATAATATATCTTTGTTTTATTTTTTTTTGTTAACTGGTGTTTTTCCAATGGCTTTTAGCTAATATTTTACTGTGGCTTGCTTTTGCTTTTGATAGATGTTTTCCTTGTTTTACATCAATCTATTGTTGGATGGTTTGCTGTATAAATACACACACACATGCCTTCAGCATATTCTTCGGCTACAGATGGAAAGATCAAGCTCGGTTTGTCAGTGCTATAATTGAGTGTCCAAATTATGTAGTCAAAGACATGCCAAAAATAATTTGGTTGCTGAGTAGAAAAAAGTGCTATGGAAGTATTGTGTTTTTACAAATGCTTGGACTTTTTTGACAATTTTTGGATGGCAAGGTTATGGGATTAAGGCCACAGACCCAGTTTAATCTTCAGGTTACTGCCATGCACAGCATCAGGAATCAGCCTTGGTTATCGTTAATGACCAGACCATGGGTTTTGAAAAACATAAGAGATTGTTTTTTTTTGACAGATTTTAACAAATCTTGATGCAAATCAGTCAAAGCATTTAGAAAAACACAATAAACCCAAGTAGGTTACAATTACAGATTGAATAGTCTGTTATCTTTGAGATTATCTCATGTCATACCCATTGTTATGACACAGAAAGGTGAAAAAAGAGAAAAATGGACAGTATTTTCTTTTTCTACAAATTGTGGATGGGCAATCTGGGATGCTGAGGAATTGGTAAATTTAGTCCAGAAATCTACACACAATTTACACCTTGTGTGGTAGCCATTATTCAGCCTCAAACTGAAAAAAATATAATCAAATAAGTGAGTGTATCCTCCAACAGTGGAGGTGCTCTTGGTACACAAGCCTCTGCCCTACACCTCCAAGTAGAACACAATGGACTTTATGCTAGGTCTAGAGTGGCTTGAAACACTCACACCTATACATATGTGGCATGCAGAGGAAACTGCTCACAGGGTCACACTTAGGGCCTGTACCATACAAAACTGTTTTTTTTCTGTGGGAAATAAACTTTTTTTTTGCACTTTTTGAAAAACATTTTGCAATTTTCAAATAAGACAGGGTTCAAATAATCATGCACCATAATCCCTCAATCAACAAGAACCTGGCATCCCTCATTCAACCTTGACATGGACAACAATTTACTGGTAGTCCTTAATGTTGCTGCTGGAGCATCAATTGTACATCTTAACAGCATCTTCATTTTTGTAGCTGATTCTGGAGCCACTATCTGTCTTGGATCAATATGCAAAATGTACTAGCCTTACTATGGTGATGGAGGCCAAGCCCCATAAACTTGATTCTTGATGAACAAACTCAGACCCAAGATTTTACATGAAATCACCCAGCACCCAGATGGAACAAGCAACCTTTGATAATCTAGTTGAAGAGTTGCAAGTCAATTACCTTCTGAAACAAGGTTTCTTGGTATCTTTTCAGGAGCAGCTGTTAATATTCTTGGATATTGTTTGTAACAAAAATACTATGTGAGAAACAGCTGTAAATCTTTGTTGTGGTTTGTGAACACTCACACAGTGGGTCTTAAAAAATCAAGACAAAATCTCTAATTCAAGCCTTTTAAACATTCCCTTGGAGCCCTTGACAAGCAGATCTTAAAATTCCCTGGCAATTTTGAAAAGGCTTCCTTGCACAGAATTTTCTTGCAGCTATCAACTTCAACTTTGAGTTTGTCTATGTTCTAGACAGGTGGTGTGGGAAGGTAGTGCCCATGACACCCAGCTTTTCAACAATGCAACCTTGAACGGCATTGTTATTCCTCAAAATAAGTATTTTATGGCTGATGCTGGGTATGGTCTTTGGAAATGTCTAATGACACCTTTCCAAGGTATGCAATACCACTTGAAAGAGAAGGGGGCAGTGGGACTCAGGCCTTCCACCAAAAAGGAACTCTAAAGCTTACAACATGCAACACTTGGGAACATTGTGGAAAGGATATTTGGTTGCACCAAAGGGAAGTTTCCAAACTTTAAATCAGCACCTGAGGTAGAGTTATTAAATCAAGTCCATCTTAACTACACAATCTAAATTCTCTTAAACTAAATACTAATTTATGAGAGCCTTGAGAATCTATTACCCAGTCCTGATTAAGAACAGCAAATTTTTTGATGACTCAAGAACTGGCAATGAGCAGCCTGTGACACCATATCTCTTTAGGATGCAGTAATGAAAAATTTCTGTGATAGACTAGAAACTAATTTATGGCAAAAATAAATTGCATATACAAGTAAAAGTTGATTTGATATTCTTTCACTTTTATTCTACATGCTTGTTTTAAAACTTATTGCTAATCTTTTTAATTCAATGGCCGCTCAAGAGCCCCTACCATCTCTAAAGGTAAATAGGTGCTATTGTTGATGGACACCAGGGACTGAAACTAGGAGAGCTACTGTTACTCACCTAAGGGGGCTTGAAAGTGAATGAAAGTATGATATTCAGTGAGGAAAAGAGAAAATAGTGAGAAACTGTTAGCCTTTAGTAATTGGCTATTTATTATAAGCATATCTAGGTACAAGCATACAAAGAATACATATGGGCTTCACCATCTCAACAGCTATTAACTTTGCTATACTAAAAAAAGAAAGTTGACTGGACATGTCCTTTGCTTCTGGGACCCAGCTGAGTAATTCTAGATATTCCAGGCTTGATCAGAAACCAACAACACTTTTTTAGGGGTTTTTTTGGCCTCAATTGAATCTTTAGGCCCTCAAGAGCCCCGAAAACTTCTCAAGATAATCAGGGGCTGTTGGTAAAATTTGTTTTTATTGATTACTTTTATATTCCAGGCTTGATTGGAAACTGATCAAGCCAGATTAGGAATTAATCCTTATTTTTATCTTCCAGGCTCAATCAGGGAATAATGAAACCTGTTTAGGTTGTTTTTCCCTGACCAAACTACCAGGCCCTCAAGAGCCCCTACCACCTCTCAAGGTAAGCAGGGGCTGTAATTAATGTTGAACTGACTGGGTCCATCACTTCTAGGACCCAGCCAAACATCTTCCAGGCTTCATTTGCAACCAATCAAGGATTTTTTTACCCATCAATTTATCCCCCAGGCCCTCAAAATCCCCTGCCACCTCTTAAGGTAAGCAGGAGCTTCCATGATTATGTTTTTGATAAATTTATACATTGAACTGACCAGGTCCCAAAACTCTGTATCAATTACATTGGACTCTCAGGATCCCTACTGCCTCAACATTTTTCAAGCTTTTCCAAACCTCAGCAAGAAGCAACAGCTCGCTCACAACAATCACTTGGTTGAAAAAAAACAAAGATTTGGACTCTGAACCCAACCAACCTCAAGACCCTTTTCACATCTCCTCCCCAATCCAATATTGTTTGCCATTGACTGGTCAAAGATATTGTAAGAAATGTAACATCCATTTGAAATGTGCTCTTTATCTTGATCATGAACGGCCAAAGAAAATTAATGTGGAGGAAGGAGGGGATAAATCAAATTTCCAGGGATGAAAGAATTGAAATAAAATCAACACAATACTAACCTGAAGCAGCAGGTTTACTATGAGCTTAATAGTGAGCAGTCAGAAGAGTTATACATGCGGAGGCACAACTGAGATGAAGTGAGAGAAAATGTAAGACAAGATATTAATGAGATTGAAGAGATAATATTTTAGGCATACCTGCAAACTGGAGTGAAGAGTTTGAATGTGTTGAACAATATTGGAAAATGATGAACAGAGATGAATGAAGTACAAATAAAATCAAATTGAGGTTGAAATCAATACATCTGTGTTAGGTTTTTTGTGTCTTATCATTAATTTTCAAGTCCAACCAGTTCAATTCTGCCGCAAAGAGAAAGGGGAAATGTGTGTGGTGGTATACAGCCAAAATAGAGTATGACAGAGTAAGAAAGATGAACTAACTAATGTAACTAGTAAACTATGTATATAAGGAATGTAATGTAACTAGTAACCAAGAGGATGATCGTGACACAGGATGTAGTTATGTAATATTAATGAGTGTAATGTATAAATTTAAACCAAAGGGGGTATAGCCTAATGTAATATTTATGTTTTATGTGTATACTATTTATTTATATATCCACACCTTGCACAATATCCTATGGTGCTGTATTAGTGGTAAAGCTAAGTGGTTGTAAATGGAAAAATTCTAAGAATGTTACAAACTACTGGACCAAGGGGAAATCAGGGGTACTGTGGGTGAGTGACTAGGGGTAAATTTATACATAGAATCTGATTTTTTAACAATAATGATGTATATACAAAGAGAAATAGAAATTGTTGATAAATTCATGTGAAACAGTATGGATTACCACACCACTTGTCTTGTGAATGTTTTAAAGATGCAAAACATAAATGGTTTACTTAAATATTATTCTTGTGTTGCTTGTATATTTCCTTTCTTCATTCAGTTTCCTTTTTTTGGTTCAACTCCTCACTCACAAAACTAGGTGTGTATATTGTTGCTGTCTCAATCAGCCAAATTGTGTAGCTTACAACACTTGTTGATGTACAAAATTGTTTGTTTGTTTTTGTTTTCTCAATCAGCCAACTCATTTAACTTGCAAAACTTGTGGTTTTACAACAAGTTAACCACTGTGCCCTTTTTCATTCTATATTCCACACAAACATTTTCCCCCAGACTTTCAAGCATTACTTTGCACCAGCCTCCAATAGGCTTTGTTAAAAACAGGCATTGAGGTGCACCCCCAAAGAATGGCCAAAAAGAATTATATCCAGCAGCTTAGGACTTGTCAGCCCCCGTCTCTTAAGTGACGCGGGGTTGAATATCAGATAGGTGTAATGATACTGTATACAGTATTACAAACTGTATCTAGGGTCACACTATATTCTGTAAGACCAGTGGAAATAAGCTCCTCTATGCTGAAAGCGGAGAAGCTGGCACCCTTGTGTTTAACAAGGGAACATGGCTATATAATAGCTCAGTGCAATTGCCTCAACTACTCCCTGAGAGTGGGAGAGGACTTCTAGTCACTTGAATAAAGATTCTAGTGACTAGGAAAGATTATAAGAGATAAAGAGAAAGGTTGGTTTGGATGATTATATAAAACCCCACTCACTAAAACAATAGTAAGGTAGGCAGGTTTGTATGGTAATGTCATGAGCCGTATTGCGGGCCTGCCCGCACCAAAGCCCGCACCACATGTAGATAGTCTATCACGTACATGTCACAGACAGACCACTATATAGTCTGTCAGGACGAGGATCCACATCTCTTCCTCATCCTGCAATCTACATTATAGGATCCCGAAACCCCAGAAACCCCAGAGCCTTCCTCTCCACAGATCAGACCATAACATATTGCAGGATCTAACACTACAGAGACAAAGGCAAGAAACCAACACCCAGACACCTGAACAAAACCAGACAGACAACCCAAACAATCCCAACTCCACCCGCACCCAAAAGATGGACGAAGTAGAGCAACTCTGACGACAGCTTGAGGAGATGACTCAAGCAAGGGAGAACAAACGATCCCGCCGAAGAGCGGCCGAAGCACAACAGGACCAACCATCCCGACCAACTGGTTCCACCCCAACCCGTGGACCAAAGATCCCATGTCCCGACAAGTTCAATGGTGAACGCGGGACAAAGGCAGAAATGTTCGCCCGCCAAGTGGCGATTTATACATCGGTCAACAGCGCCATGTTCCCTGACAACAGGACAAAGCTGTTATTTGCCGTGTCCTACCTTACCGGACCCGCCGCCGTGTGGTCCGCCCCGTACATTGACCTAGTCACGGAAGGGGCGGACTTCTCATACAACGGGTGGACAAAGGATTTTGGACAATGTATTTTGACTCTGAGAAGAAAGGAAAGGCGGAACGGGCGTTACGAGCGCTACGACAGACGAGGACAGTGGCCAACTACACCCACACATTCCTCACCCACGCTACTGCCACCGGATGGGAAGTCCCGACCCTCATCAGCCAATACCGGCAGGGCTTAAAACGGGACATTTGGATGGCACTAGTACTGGCCCGCACCACTTTCACCACTGTCAATGAGGCAGCGGGTCTAGCCATGGAGCTTGATTCGGAGATGCACGGGGCGGAAACGACCACTGGATTTGCAAAGACTCAGCCAGATCCCGACATCATGGAAACATCTGCGATCAGCGGCCGACTGTCCGAGGACAAGAAGGCCCGCATGATGCGGGAAGGACTTTGCTTCCGCTGCGGGACGCGAGGACATATCTCTCGGGAGTGTCCAAACAAGAAAGGGAAAGGACGGACACCTGCCTCAGTCTCCGCACTCGAGGACCAGATCCGACAGCTAGCCAATGGATTGGCGGCGCTTAAAACGGAGGGACAGGCGGACAAGGTGAACAAGGGACGGGCTGATAAGTCAAAAAATGGAGACGCTCGGGAATGAAGGTTGTGCCCTTCCCGAGCGTAGCGGAGTTGTCATGCAGTATTGGTGCTAGTCAGACATTACATGTAAATGAAATTGATCCCCAATGTTTCCTTTCATGCACCATCACAACTCCCAGAGCCACACCCCAAAGCCCCTATCCCCCCCTATCCTTCCTCATAGACTCCGGAGAAACCCACAACGTTCTGAGTGAATCGTACGCATCCCAATGGGGACTCCTCAAGGCCGCTTCGGCCTCGGGGCGAACCGTCTTCGGATTTGACGGGTCCGCAAGCAGAGCAACCCATGAGATAGACCTAATGTTGAACGACGAACCCCGCCTGTCCCGATTCATCATTACACGACTGAAAGACTTGGATGATGGGATCCTAGGAATGCCCTGGATCCGCCAATATGGACACCAAATCAATTGGACAAACCGTACCCTATGGACCCCGGACATTGCGGCCGCTTCGGCGGTTTTGTCTATTCCAAAAAACACCCCAACCGGCGAGTCGGGGAAAGCTAGGAAGATTGAAGAGGGGGTGTGTGTTTTGAACACAATAACGCCCCCGCAATGTGAGTTCAATATCCCTATCCCCCACATCATTCCCGAAACGGCTGGCAAGCTTGTACACCCTGTAGATAGACCCCAGAACCCCACATGGAATCCCGAAACCCGACACCCCAACCACATACCCGATGAAACCGTATCCAATCAAACTAGTGCTACTGCGGCAGCAGTATTGTCCTACCCGCCAACATCCCCGCAGAAGGTCGAAAGGCCCATGGGGAAAGCTAGGATTAGTGACGAGGGGGTGTGTGCTTGCAGCACAATAACACCCCCGCAATGTGAGTTTGACAACCCCCCACCCCATACTTTACCGCCCGAGACAGCTGGAAAGCTTGTACGCCTTGTAGATAGATTCCCAAGCCCCGCCAAGAACCCCAAGACTCAACACTCTGACCAGGTACCCGATGAAATTATTGCTACTGCCAAGGCAGGATCGTCCTCTCTGCCAACATCCCCGCATACGGTCTACAGGCCCATGGGGACAGCTAGGATTAGTGACGAGGGGGTGTGTGCTTTTAGCACAATAACACCCCCGCAATGTGAGTCTGATAGATCTCCCCCGCATTTGAATCCCAAAACAGCGGGAAAGCCTCTTTCCCCCCTAGGACATACCCCTGCAGTGATCAGCACGGCCAAAACATCGTGGTCAACATCGGCCCAATTGGCAGCAAAAGGGAAATCCACGACTGCGGAGCGGACTACGGAAGAATTAGCACCGCGGTGCTACCACCGACA
The DNA here is from genome assembly GCA_007896445.1 of Puccinia hordei. Lineage (NCBI taxonomy): Eukaryota > Fungi > Basidiomycota > Pucciniomycetes > Pucciniales > Pucciniaceae > Puccinia > Puccinia hordei. Next base: position 83,577 of record RDRW01000430.1, on the reverse strand, counting down.
GCTTGACATGTTCCGGAAATCAAGCGCCATGAGACTTCCCCCGCGAAGAAAGTATGACTTCCGTGTAGATCTGATCCCAGGAGCCACCCCACAGGCCGGAAGAATCATCCCGCTATCCCCAGCAGAGAACCAGGCACTTGATATTATGATTGCCGAAGGACTGACGAGCGGGACCGTTCGACGGACCACATCCCCGTGGGCGGCACCGGTACTATTCACTGGAAAGAAGGACGGAAACCTGCAACCCTGTTTTGACTACAGCAGACTCAACGCGGTAACGGTGAAGAACAAGTACCCGCTCCCACTGACAATGGACTTAGTTGACAGCCTTTTGGATGCGGACACATTCACAAAGCTGGACCTCCGCAACGCATATGGAAACCTCAGAGTTGCGGAAGGCGACGAAGATAAGCTGGCTTTCATCTGCAGGGCAGGACAATTTTCCCTGCTTACCATGCCCTTTGGTCCCACGGGAGCGCCAGGATACTTCCAATACTTCATGCAAGACATCCTCCTCGGACGGATTGGGAAAGACACCGCTGCATACCTAGATGACATCATGATCTACACGCGGAAAGGGTCGGACCATGCGGAAGCGGTGGGCAGTATACTGGACACATTGAGCAAGCACCAATTGTGGCCGAAACCCGAAAAGTGTGAATTTTCAAGGCAGGAAGTAGAATACCTAGGATTATTGATATCATGCAACCGGATCAGAATGGACCCCGCAAAAGTACAAGCAGTAACCGACTGGCCCGCACCAAGGAATGTCACCGAACTTCAATGATTCATTGGATTTGCTAATTTTTACCGCCGATTCATCGACCATTTCTCAGGAAAGACCAGACCGCTCCACAACCTGACAAGAGTAGAAACCCCCTTCGTGTGGGACGCCAAGTGCAACTCCGCGTTTGAATCCCTCAAAACCGCCTTCACATCCGCTCTGATCCTGAAAATTGCGGACCCGTACAAACCGTTTGTCCTCAAATGTGATTGCTCTGATTTCGCGCTTGGCACGGTACTGTCCCAGGTTTGCACCAAGGACCAGGAACTTCACCCAGTAGCTTACCTGTCCCGATCCCTAGTACAGGCGGAACGCAACTATGAGATCTTTGACAAAGAGTTACTGGCTATTGTGGCTGCCTTCAAAGAGTGGCGGCAATACCTGGAGGGGAACCCACACTGCTTGACGGCAATTGTATACACCAATCACCGTAATTTGGAAAGCTTCATGACAATGAAGCAGCTCACGAGAAGACAGGCAAGATGGGCCGAGACCATGGGATGTTTTGACTTCGAGATCAAATTCCGACCAGGACGCCAATCGACAAAACCCGACGCCCTATCCCGCAGACCAGACCTCGCCCCAGCACCGGGAGAAAAGCTGACCTTTGGTCAGCTTTTGAAGCCAGGTAAAATCACAGAGCGGACGTTTGAGGAGCTTGCGGAATGTGCGGAATTGGACAGCTGGTTTCTGGACAAATCAATTCAAATGGAAGACGGGGAACATTGGTTTGAGGTGGACGTGATGGGGGCTGATTTGGAAGATGCGGGAACCGACGACCTAGCGTTATCTGACGCCGAAATCATTGCCAGGATTAGAGAACTGACCCCACATGACCCAAAATTGGCTGACTGGATTAAGCTGTTACAGAAACCAACAGGGGACCACAACAGGTATGTGGAAGCCGACGGGGTACTCTATGACAAGGGACGGATAGTTGTACCAGCGGACTCGGCATTGCGGACGATGATCCTCAAAAGTCGACACGACACAAAGTCCGCAGGCCACCCAGGCAGATCCCGCACGTTGGCATTAGTACGGAGAAGTTTTGTGTGGAATGGAATGAAGAGATTTGTCAACCAGTACGTAGACGGCTGTGATTCATGCCAAAGAGTCAAATCTAGCACTTGACGGCCGTTTGGAACATTAGAACCCCTCCCGATACCCGCAGGCCCATGGACGGACATTAGCTATGATTTGATCACTGATCTCCCTGAATCCCGCTTGAGTGACAGCATACTAACAGTAGTAGACCGACTGACCAAGATGGCCCACTTCATCCCATGCAAGAAAACCATGAACGCGGAGCAACTAGCGGAACTGATGGCAGAACATGTATGGAAACTCCATGGAACCCCCAAGACAATTGTCTCAGACCGGGGAAGTATTTTTATCTCCCAAATCACACGTGAATTGAGCTCCCGCATGGGGATTAGACTACAGCCATCCACAGCGTACCACCCAAGGACAGATGGACAATCCAAAATCGCCAACAAAGCAGTCGAGCAATACCTGCGGCACTTTGTTTGCTACCAACAGAACGATTGGGCCCCACTCCTCCCAATGGCCGAATTTGCTTACAACAACAACGACCACACATTGACAGGAGTTTCCCCGTTCAAAGCCAACTACGGATTCAACCCGGCATATAGCGGAACCCCCTCAACAGAACAATGCATCCCCGCAGTAGAGGAACGACTCTGCAAACTTGCGGAGGTCCAAGGAGAACTCAAGCATTGCTTAGAAGAGGCGCAAGAAACAATGAAAGGCCAATTTGACAAGAAAACAAGGGAAACACCGGAATGGGACGTAGGGGACAAAGTATGGCTAGACGGACGCAACATTTCAACGACCCACCCCAGCCCAAAATTGGAACATAGATGTTCTCTATCTGTAACAGAATCTCAAGATCCGCGTATAAGCTAACACTCCCTATATCCATGCGGGGGGTACACCCCGTATTTCACTTATCAATACTCCGCAAACACAGACCTGACGAAATTGCGGAATGATGGAGGGAAGACCCGGAACCAATTACAGCGGACGGCGGGGATGAGTGGGAAGTCGAAGAGGTACTGGACTGTAGAAGATGACGCGGGAAGACCCAATACCTGGTCAGCTGGAAGGGATTTGGAACAGAAGACAACTCATGGGAACCGATGGAGAACTTGAAGAATTGCGAAGAATTAGTAGCGGGATTTAACTCAAGATTTCCAGGCGCAGCGGGTATTCATAGGCGGAGGCGGAGAAGGAAGTGAGGAACAAAATTGATAAGAGGTGGAATTTTTTTCTTTTTTCTTGATTGGCGAATGAGTGGAGGATTTAGCATTAAAAGGGGGATAATGTCATGAGCCGTATTGCGGGCCTGCCCGCACCAAAGCCCGCACCACATGTAGATAGTCTATCACGTTGTGGTGATCCATTCCACATCATTACTATAATTTCCAAGACTATTTACCACTAATAAATCACATTCACTTACAAATAAATACTCATAAATCCCAAACCTTACATATATTCACTGTTATCATTTCATAATCAGATTCTACACCCCATTTTAACCCTAGTCACCCACTACAACTACCCCCAAATTCCTCATAGTTCAAGAGTTACAGGCAAACTCAGAATAATACAAGCAAATTATAGTATAAAGCAAGGTATAGAATACAATAAGTACATATTATAATTAGATATATTTTCACAACCAAAATACATAATAAATATTACACATTATATACTACATAACATATTACATCATATACATAAACTCTACCTTTCCACTACTCATCTGTCACTGTCATGACCATTTCATATGTGTCACTGTCTATTCTACTTCATCTGTCATATTTTCCTTTCTCTAGCCTGATGGCTCATCTTCTCTCTCAGATATATAAGGACACCTGTTCCTCTCTCTTGTTCCCTTATGGACCCCCTGACTTACTAAATTACCCTCTACATATACCAACATTACAGATCCCATATAATTAGTATACATAACTTAGTAGAGTTACCATCACTCTTAGAAATATATAAATATAAATACCAGCTTGAACCTCAATATAAGAAGACTGTCCCCTGTCTTGCTTGATCCACTTTGACTCTATAACTACCAACCCTGCCCCACATTATACTTTATACTATATACTTTCTACCACTCACACCCCTCTTCCATTCCTCCCACCTTATAGGTGTAGTAGCAAAGCTCATCAGTACTAGTCATCTAAGAAAAGATAGAAATTAGCCACACCTTTATTTTTATTCTTAGTGTTACACTCATCCCCATAGCATTAGTCAGGAAGGCAGCTTTACCCCAGCACCCTTGGTATAACTTACATTAATACTAGTGTAGTCATCCATTTCCCTTCCAAGCTCTATTCTGTCCTTTGAGTAGTTCCACAAGTGGTGTCCCAACAGTGGCCTGACTTCTTCAGATATCTTTAGTCCTAGTAACCCTATTACTATCAGCTTTATCACTACTTCACCTTTTCCTTCTCTCTTCTCCATATCTTCAACTTCTAAAAAACATAAAATTACATATACATTAGTCAACTTATATCTTCATAAACTTTTTAAAAAAAGGACTTATACATATCTAAATTCACTACCCATACCTTAATACACTCTTTATACATACACTCTTTATACATACACTCTTTATACATACACTCTTTATACATACACTCTTTATACATACACTCAACATCTACATACCTATACCACTTCCATCTGTCAACCTACCTCTTACCAGTCATGTCTCAACAAGGATTTCCAGGATTCTACTCAGCCCCCAGTATCTACCCTCCAGTCAGCCAACAAATTAATACCAATGTAGGACAGACTTCCCACCCTAACCCAGCCAGGCCTTCCAGGACCAATGTTGGCAACATCCCCAATACTGGAAGATACAGAGACAACAACAACTCATCAGCAACTTCTGAAGACCAACTTTCACCACACCCTCATTCTCCAGTAGCTTCTCACCAACATTCAGAAACTCCATTCACTCACCTTTTGGATAAGGAACCCAGGATGCCCAGATACTCTATGCCTTCCAATAGAGCAGTCAAGATCAAACCAATGGACAGGAACCTCTTCTTTGATGGATCAAACATACCTGTGGATAAATTTATAAAAAGGTATGAGATTGCTGGGTAAGCTGATGGTGCCTCTCCCCATGAACTATGCAAACAGATTATTTTCTTTCTAAGAGGATCAGACCTCCAGGATGAGGTAGAAGAGATGACTGGCTATGAGGACTCAGACTGGGAGACATTGAAGGAGCAACTACTTACTAGGTTTGGATCCTCTCTACCCTTGGTCAAGTACACTGAAGAAGACTTGAGGAACTTGGTAAATATGTCTACACAAACTGGAGGAATCAGCACCTTACAGGAATTCAAATGCTTTAGGACCAAATTTGAAACCATTACCCACTACTTGGTCAGACTAGGATACTACACCAGCTTGGAGGACTTCAGAAAATTATTGCTCAAGGCCCTTAAACCCACTCTAGCCATATCCATCACCAAGGAACTTCTCAGGGACAACAAGATGGTTTCACTCAAGGATGGAGGCCATATTCTTCCCAGCACCCAGGTTTTGTTCACCTACATACACAGGGAGGTTCAGTCAGCTACAGTCTTGGAAAAGAGCCTAATGGAACCAGAAAACCTTACCCAGAATCCAATCAGTACCATCTCCAAACCAAGTCCTCCAGTAAATACCTTTAACCCTGTTTCAACTACCAAGCCATGGACCACTAAGCCTCTGGAAGCCAGGACTACAGATCAGAAATTAGAAGATATCACCAAACAACTTGCATCCCTTACTGCTGGAAGATCAGCCCCTCCTCATCTAGTTGGACCAGCCCCAGGATTCAATTCAGCTCCCAGGCCCTATACTTTAAAGTGCTACTATTGCTTTGAAAACACCCACAGTACCACCAGATGTAAGACCCAAGAAGAAGATGTTACCAAAGGATCATTAATCAGAGATGGCAGAGATTTCAGACTTCCAGACAAAACTATGATTCCATGGGACCCCAGAAGACCAATCAAATCTGTAGTAGAGGCCTTCCCCAAGGACCAACCCAATGTATCATCCTCCTTTGGACAACTGGAAGAAGCAATAAACCTTGAACCATCCACCATCTATGAAGCAGACCTTGGAAAGAGAACCAGAGGAACCAAGGACCCAGAAGAACCCAAAATGGCAGACAAAAGGATCAGGAAAGAAAAAGACAACATTATGGACATGGATACAGAAGACTTACTACATATGGCCAGGACCCCAGTTCCCCCAGGCAGGATACAGAATCAGAACCCAAAAACAGACCCCCATGTCAGATTCCTGGACTCAGAAACACAAGAAGCCATCACTCCACACTGCAAACATAATTGCCTAGGTTGAGTTCATCCCAGTTAAACTAGGATGCAAAAAACCAGTTTAAAGTAGGTTGACCTCAACCAATGAAATATAAAACCAAGGGGGGTCCCTTGGATTTATATTTCATCAGTTGATTTCAACCAAGTTTAAATTGGTTGAGTGCATCCCAGTTTAACTGGGATGACTTCATCCTAGGTAATTATGCTGGCAGTGCCACCCAAGGAAAAACCATCAAAGAAAACCTACCTAGAGAAAACTTTGGCCAAGGATTACCCAGGAGCAGAAGAAGATATTGCCAAAAGGATGCTTACTGAAGGAAAAATGGAGTTGGCCTATGGAGAAATATTTGCTATCTCTAGTGGTGTCACTGATGCTTTCAAAAAGAGGATCTCAAACAGAAGGCTGCCTTTGGAACCCACTAAGTCAGCTAACACCATAAGGAGAGAAGATGAGGAAGCACCACAGGATCAGACCACTCACTATTCATGCCCCCTTGGATATGTAAATCTCAACATAAATGGACAGACTCACCAAGCTCTTTTGGATACTGGGTCAATGGTCAATATCATACCTGCAGGGCTGGCTCACCAACTAGGATTGGTACTCACTGCTAAATCTATGAGACTTAAGGGAATTGGAGGCCACCATACCAATATACCAGGAATTGCCAAGGAAGTGGAAGTAACCATTGGAAAGGTATCCAGGATAGTACATTTCTGGGTAGCTGAAGGACCTGTTCAACTAATTATTGGGAAGCCTTTCTTAATGGATGTATCAGCTACAATCAAGTACAATGGAGCTCAAGGGGAATCACTTTCTATTATGGACTCTTCTGGACAAACTTACTTGGTACCCATCATTCTGCCTAGCAACCAAAAATGGGAAACTACTCTACCAGTCAACTCAGCTACCAGGGATTTTTTAGACCAGGGCCTGGACTCCAACTCTTCTCCCTGACAGATGGGGACCTGGCAAACCAACAAAAAAAATATAAAACACCAGTCACTCATTTAGCAAAATACAAATCAACTCTAAAAAAAATCAAACCTGTAAACCAACCTATGCCCCTTTCCCTTAATCCACCTCTGTAAAGACCCCAACTCTCCAGGAATCCCTACTCCACTCCACTTACTCCTTTTCCTCCACAATTCAAACCAACCCACAAAATCACTCAAGAAAGGCTGGACCTCATCAACTTTGGACCCTCTGGATGGCTATCAGAACAAGAATATCTCTTATTAGTATGGGTAATTACTCTCAGACAAAATTCCTTGGCCTTTGTGGAGGAAGAAAGAGGACTACTCAGACATACCTATGGACAACCCTACATCATCCCTGTCATCCCTCATGAACCTTGGCAGCAAAAACCTATCCCAATCCCTGCACCAATCAAACCTCAAGTCATAGAATTAATAAGAGAAAGACTCAGAACTGGCCTTTATGAACAATCTTTTTCCAGCTATTCCAGCCCCATATTCTGCGTAAAAAAACAAGATGGAAAACTCAGAATAGTCCATGATCTTCAGAAACTTAACAAAATCACTATCAAAGATGCAGGCTTACCACCATCCCCAGAAGAACTCATTGAATCCTTTACTGGAAGGGCATGCTATGGACTAGGAGATATTATGGGGGGATATGATGAGAGGGAGTTAGCCAAGGAATCAAGACCATTAACCACCTTTGAAACCCCACTAGGAAGATTTCAACTCACCAGATTGCCCCAAGGAGCCACCAATTCAGTTGCAGTATATCAAGCCCAGATGATGTGGATCCTCCAGGATGAATTACCTCAGCATATGGGTATATTTATTGATGATGGAGGAATCAAGGGACCAATTTCAGACTACAATGGAGAAAAACTCAAGGAAAACCCCCAAATCAGAAAGTTTATCTATGAATATGCCATCAATCTGGAAAGGATTCTATATAGGATTGAAGAAGCTGGACTCACCATATCTGGAAAGAAATTTGCCTGTTGTGTCCCTGCCCTAGATCTGGTTGGACATGTTGTCTGCAAAGAAGGAAGGAAAGTATCAACAAAGAAGCTCAACAAAATTGAAACATGGCCAGTCCCTACCACACCAACAGAAGTCAGAGGATTCCTGGGTATTTGTGTTTATGTTAGAATGTTTATCAAAAATTACTCCACTATCACTGCACCCCTCAGAAAACTTACTAGGAAAGATTCAATATGGGAATGGACTGAAGATTGCCAGGCATCATTTGAAGAACTGAAAAGAATTATTGGAAAAGACATCACCCTCAGTAAATTGGACTATGGACCTGAAGCAGGACTCATCAAATTATCAGTGGACTCCAGTTATATTGCAGCAGGAGCTATACTCACCCAAGAAGATTCCAATGGACTAGACAGGCCTGTTATCTATGAATCAGTAGTATTTTCAAAAAGAGAGTCAGAATACTCACAATCCAAGTTAGAGCTATGTGGTGTCACCAAAATCCTCAAGAAACTTCAGACCAGACTATGGGGCCAACATTTCCAGCTAAGAGTGGATGCACAATGTCTTATTGGGATGATCAACAACCCGGGCGTTGATAAACGCACGCCAACGGCGCACGCCAACGCCAACCCGCACGCCAATTTTTTTTGGCGTGCGGGGCCTACACGCCATTTTTTTTTGGCGTGTAGGGTTTACACGCCAAAAAAAAGGGCATGTGAGACCCACACGCCAAAAATGGCGTGTGGTTCCCACACGCCATTTTTTTTTGGCGTGTGGGCCCCGCACGCCAAATAAAATTGGCGTGTGGGCCCCGCACGCCAATTGTTTGGCGTGCGGGTCCCCCCTCGCTCACATAATCGAGTGGGAGGGACCACTCGATTACGTGAGCGAGGCCGGCCGTGCGGGTCCCCCCTCGCTCACATAATCGAGTGGTAGGGACCACTCGATTACGTGAGCGAGGCCGGCTGACGAGGTTATACAACCTCGTCAGCCGGGAGGACTTCCTCCCGGCCGGCGAGGCTATACAACCTCGTCGGCCAGGAGGAAGTCCTCCTGGCTGACGAGGTTGTATAACCTCGTCAGCCGGGAGGACTTCCTCCCGGCTGACGAGGTTATACAACCTCGTCAGCCAGGAGGAAGTCCTCCTGGCCGACGAGGTTGTATAGCCTCGTCGGCCGGGAGGACTTCCTCCCGGCTGACGAGGTTATACAACCTCGTCAGCCAGGAGGACTTCCTCCTGGCCGACGAGGTTGTATAACCTCGTCGGCCGGGAGGAAGTCCTCCCGGCCGACGAGGTTATACAGCCTCGTCGGCCAGGAGGACTTCCTCCTGGCCGACGAGGTTGTATAACCTCGTCGGCCAGGAGGAAGTCCTCCCGGCCAACGAGGTTGTATAGCCTCGCCGGCCGGGAGGAAGTCCTCCCGGCTGACGAGGTTGTATAACCTCGTCAGCCGGCCTCGCTCACGTAATCGAGTGGTCCCTACCACTCGATTATGTGAGCGAGGGGGGACCCGCACGCCAAACAATTGGCGTGTGGGCCCCGCACGCCAATTATTTGGCGTGCGCTCCCACACGCCAATTGTTTGGCGTGTGAGAGCGCACGCCAAACAATTGGCGTGCGGGGCCCACACGCCAATTTTATTTGGCGTGCGGGGCCCACACGCCAAAAAAAAATGGCGTGTGGGAACCACACGCCATTTTTGGCGTGCAGGTCTCACACGCCAAATAAAATTGGCGTGTAGACCCTACACGCCAAAAAAAAATGGCGTGTAGGCCCCGCACGCCAAAAAAAATTGGCGTGCGGGTTGGCGTTGGCGTGCGCGCTTGGCGTGCGTTTATCAACGCCCCAACAACCCTTCACTTCCCAATGCCCCTATGAACAGATGGATTGCTTTTATTCAGTTATTTTCCTTTGATTTAGTACACACACCTGGAAAAACTTTTACATTACCTGATTCACTCTCAAGAAGACCTTTGGACCCAGGAGAAGAAGATTGCCAGAGCTTTGATGAAGATGAAGATTGGATCAAACCCCATCCTGGATTTGGACTGAAACATGCTTCTGTTGGATTGCTTCTGGGGACATCAGCTAAGTTGGGGGAGGAGGCAGGTAATCTTCAACAAGGAGTTTGGAAACATCTGCAGGAATATCTTCTAACCATGAACAAACCACCTGGATGCAGCAAACTGGAATTCAAACAAATTTTACACAAATCAACCTCATTCTTCCTCTCCAATAATATACTTCATAGAAATAACAAACCCTTTTCCCAGATAGTAGTCACTCACCCTACAGCTCAAAACTCCATCCTCCATTCCCTCCATGAATCTTTGGGCCACAGAGGAGTATCAGAAACTTATAGAAGGACCAGGCTCAGATTTTGGTGGCCAGGACTAAAAAGAGGTGTAACCAAGTGGGTCCAATCCTGTGAAGCTTGTCAGAAGAGGAACTCAGTACTACCAATGGAACCCAAGAATCCTACAGGAGCATCAACACTTTTTGGAAGAGTCAGCCTGGATACAGTTCATATTAAAGCTGGAAAATGGAAATACCTGGTAATAGCAAGAGATGACCTGTCTGGATGGGTAGAAGCAGTTGGCCTAGAAAGGATACAAGCAAAGAAAATCTCTCAATGGTTCTTGGAAAATTGGATCCACAGATATGGTGCTCCTTGGTCAGTCACTGTGGATGGAGGATCAGAATTTGGTCAGGACTTTAAACAAACTCTCCTGGAAGCTGGAATAAAAGTAAAAGTAACCACACCCTATTATCCTGAGGCCAATGGAATGATTGAAAGAGGCCATCAAGCAATCAAATATACCTTGGTCAAGCTCTGTGGACAGGGAGGAAAGAAGTGGAGGAGTTATCTACCCTTGGTTTTATTTTCAGACAGGATTTCTACAAAAAGGACCACAGGATTCTCCCCTTATGAATTAGTATTTGGACAACCACCAATCTTACCCATAGACCTGGAATTGGAGACCTTTTCAGGAATAAATTGGGCCCAGGTAAAAACAACTCAGGATCTTCTTTTGGCAAGGACTCATCAATTGGAAAATAGGGATTCCATTCTTCAAAGGGCACACCAACAACTAATGAAGACCAGGGAACAATCTGTGGACTACTGGAATAAAAAGAAAAAGGATAGAGGACCACTAAAAATTGGAGATATGGTATTAGTCTACAATAAATCCCTGGATTCACAATGGGGAAAACTCTTTGAAAACAGATGGAATGGACCTTACAAAATCAAAAACAGGAACCCAGCAGGATCTTACACCCTGGAAGAATTGGATGGCACAGAATTATCTAGAAGGTTTGCTGCAAATCAAGTAAAAAAATATTTTGTCAGAGATTTACCCATTTAATAAAAAAAAAAAAAAAAAATCATACCCTTTTCCCTGTTCTCCTGCTTTTCTTGGATAATGGTGTGCATCATTATCTAAAAATAAAAATAAATAAAAATAAAAAAAAACAATAATAATAATAATATATACATATACAAAAAAAAAATAATAAAAAAATAATAATAATAATAATAATAATAATAAAAAAAAAATCAGTTTCTATTCTTGTCATTTTTTTATATTTGAAGTATACATACAGAGTCGAAGGCATCCTGGAGCCGGCTGTACAGTTGGTACCGAGAGACTGCCGCGGCCCGGGGATCGTAGTGGTTCGACCGGGCAAATTCAGCCAAATGACCGTTAACAGTTTCATGGAGCGCCGCCAGCTCCTCTAAAGAAAAGGAATCGCGGACGAAGGGGCCAAACGATTCCACATTGGCAACAAGTGGCCGGACGGAGCTGGAACTTGGAGAGGAAGATGTATTGCTATTCGTCGAAGAAGACAAAGAAGACGAAATGGACCACGGACGACTCGGGGAGGACATAGTAAAAGGGGATATATTTGGATAGGAAAGAAGGGGAAAACAAAGGAAAAACAAGCTGTTAAATAAAGAAATTTACAGGAACGACACTGGTGGACGAACCAGAACAGCGATGATTGGCATACATATGACGCCGGTGTACGATCCGGAAACGAGTAGTTCTTCCTTCACTACTACCACAATCTAGCGATAATCTCCCTAAAACTGTATCGACTCTGGTGGACGAACCAGGACGACACGGTTATGCTGAGCTTTTCCGACGCCGGTGCTTGACCCGGGCATAGTTTTTTTTATTTCTTATGAGGATCTCGCCTCTCAGACTACAGTCTGGAGGGGAGATTTTTGAGCCTTTTCGACTCTGGTGGCCGACCCAGTTCCCTTTGATATCTTTTTTTTCTTCTTTTCTTTTTTTCTTTTTCTCTCGGTTGGTTTTCTTTTCTTTTTCCTTTGTGCTCAGATAACCAGCGGTCTCGGTTGCACTCCGCGGCTCCGCCAAATCTCTCCGCATACACTGTCGACGCCGGTGCGTGAACCGGAACGCCGCATACATATCAATACCCGCTCAAAACATCGAACCCGGCATAGTTTTTTTTTTTTTCTTTTTCTTTCAAACATATTTGAATTAATAATAAAATAATAATAAAAAAATAAATAAAAATAATAATAATAAAATAAATAAAAAAAAATAAAAATAAAATAATAAAAAATAAAATAAAAAAAAATAAAATAAGATTTCAAATACATAATAAAATTATTCAGTAAAAAAATATATAATAAAAAAAAAAATAACAAAACTAGTAAATTAAAATCAGAAAATAATAAAAAAAAATATAGTAAAATTACATCAGAAAATAATAAAAAAATAAATAATAAAACTAGTAAAATTAAATCAGATACATAATAAAATAAAATACAAAGATCAAATCAAATCATAATTTAAAAAAAAAAATTTTAGTAATAAAACAAATAAAACATAACAATACAAATACATCAACACTACTTTTATATAATAATCCCACAAAATCTTCTATTCTCATCACTTCTTTCCCAGGATACCTTCTATTTTTTTTTTTTACTGCTCATCCCAACTCATCTTTTCATCATCCATCCAACCTGTCATTCTCTCAAGATTATTTTCCCTCCATTGTCTGGGGACAGACAATAAGTTGGGGAGGAGCACTGCACTACCAAAGGGAAAATCACCAGGAATTTTTTATTTTTTTCTTTCCCTCCTCACATGACTCTTCAACCACCAGACATCAAACAAAACCATCATCACATCACACTCTACATAATTCCTGCATCCCAACTCCTCATCATCCAATCACACACTCTACATATCTTCTACTCATTACACATCTTCACCATCTCATCACCAATTCTAGACATTTTCTACACACCTTACCATCACAAATTCTACACATTTTTTTCTACACATTCCAACTCCTCATCATCAATCACATACTCTACATCTCTTCTACTCATTACACATCTTCATCATCCCATCACACTCTACATAATTTCTGCATTCAACCAATCAACATCACATCACACAGAGGTTCCCTTTTCCATTCTATATATACTTCTCTACCCATTCCAACTCATTCCAACCCATGAAACAGTCTCTCAGTTTTCACCATTTACCCATTTAAAAGTTTTCATCCAACCAAACCAGGAACCACTTGGAACCCAACCCCAGGATACTTTACCATACACCAGAAGACATAGTCAAATCAGCACCAAATACACAGAGACCAGGAACCACTTGGAACCCAACACCAGGATACTTTACCATACCCCAGAGGACATAGTCAAATCAGCACCAATACCCAGAGGCCAAAGGATTACTCAGATTAGAAGATATATAAAACCAGACTAAGAAGAATTGTTGCTCCTACTATACCACCACCTGAAGAATTATCAGTAAGCATTTATTAGTGTCCAAGAATTTCAAGAAGATATAGATAAGAATAAGAAGGCTAGAATGAACATTTATTAGAAATACATGTATACAAGTACACTGATGGCTTAGTATTTGAGTCTAATAAATAATGAACCTAGATTATAATTAAAATAAACTCAAGATTTTCAAGGATACTTTTACATGTAGAAAATATTCATCAAGATGGCATACTAGTAGGATTTTCAACCACTTAAAGACTATAATATATATACTAAAAGAAGATTAAAATAATTTTCACTGGACACATGGACACTGGACTAATGAATAATGGATACTATGGACACTGGACTTTGGATCAAATTATACTGGACTATATTGGCTTGGGCTTTCACTGGATATGGATCATTTGGACTTTGGACAGGAATAATCTGGACTTTCCATGGATCACTTTTTCCAGCCTTTTCTCTTTGGCTGCATTTTCTGGGGTCAGACAATAAGGTGGGGGAGGATGTGGTGATCCATTCCACATCATTACTATAATTTCCAAGACTATTTACCACTAATAAATCACATTCACTTACAAATAAATACTCATAAATCCCAAACCTTACATATATTCACTGTTATCATTTCATAATCAGATTCTACACCCCATTTTAACCCTAGTCACCCACTACAGCTACCCCCAAATTCCTCATAGTTCAAGAGTTACAGGCAAACTCAGAATAATACAAGCAAATTATAGTATAAAGCAAGGTATAGAATACAATAAGTACATATTATAATTAGATATATTTTCACAACCAAAATACATAATAAATATTACACATTATATACTACATAACATATTACATCATATACATAAACTCTACCTTTCCACTACTCATCTGTCACTGTCATGACCATTTCATATGTGTCACTGTCTATTCTACTTCATCTGTCATATTTTCCTTTCTCTAGCCTGATGGCTCATCTTCTCTCTCAGATATATAAGGACACCTGTTCCTCTCTCTTGTTCCCTTATGGACCCCCTGACTTACTAAATTACCCTCTACATATACCAACATTACAGATCCCATATAATTAGTATACATAACTTAGTAGAGTTACCATCACTCTTAGAAATATATAAATATAAATACCAGCTTGAACCTCAATATAAGAAGACTGTCCCCTGTCTTGCTTGATCCACTTTGACTCTATAACTACCAACCCTGCCCCACATTATACTTTATACTATATACTTTCTACCACTCACACCCCTCTTCCATTCCTCCCACCTTATAGGTGTAGTAGCAAAGCTCATCAGTACTAGTCATCTAAGAAAAGATAGAAATTAGCCACACCTTTATTTTTATTCTTAGTGTTACACTCATCCCCATAGCATTAGTCAGGAAGGCAGCTTTACCCCAGCACCCTTGGTATAACTTACATTAATACTAGTGTAGTCATCCATTTCCCTTCCAAGCTCTATTCTGTCCTTTGAGTAGTTCCACAACGTACATGTCACAGACAGACCACTATATAGTCTGTCAGGACGAGGATCCACATCTCTTCCTCATCCTGCAATCTACATTATAGGATCCCAAAACCCCAGAAACCCCAGAACCCCAGAGCCTTCCTCTCCACAGATCAGACCATAACAGGTAATAATCTGGGGAAATTCCCTTTAGAAGGAAATCTCAGCCCATTTAAATATTACACAATATGTTACCCCAATGTAATAACTCAAAGAGTTTGTATTACATGGGGTAATTCAAGAAAATAGTCTCCTTGTAGGAGACATAAACAAATTGTAATATTTAAGGGTAAATTCATGGAGAGATATTAATCTCTCCTTAAATTAGAATTTCTTAATATTAGTTAGTTTATTAAAAAGATAAATATTACATAAAATAAATACAAAACATGAGTCTTATGGGAATTGAACTTGTAAATTTAAGATAATTTACTTAGTTCAATTTATTCCCTTTTTTTATAAACACAAGTCCTTAACCATTGGGTTATGTGACTTGTATTATTTTGGAGACATGTGGGCCAATTGTCTCAATGTCTGACAGGACTCTTGTGGGACACTAAATATAATCTGGTGAAATATCTGCTGAGGGGGAAATAAATTGCATAGGAATCTTTTGGGACACTAAATATAATTTGGTGAAATATCTGCTGAGGGGGAAATCATTTTGAAAGTCTATGACAACTTACAAGTGGTTTGGAAGATCTACCCCTCTAAATTGTACTATGCAAATAGCCAAGAGTCTTGTAATAAATATTTGTAAATATATGGCTGATTCCAATATAGATCTTACTTTTATATAGTAATCTCTACCAGTTCTAGATATATCAAATCACTACCCTTGCATATCTGTTATGAATTCTAATGACATGGATAATTTAATCTAGTGGGATTAATTATATAAGATAATCTTTTGCTAATACTGGGTTGTTAATTGAGAAGGTTGATAATTATCTATTCCTTAAGCAATCTCTTGATAAGTCACTTTAATCAATACTAGATCAGCTTCTGTTACTACTACTAATTGTTAGTATTGCAAGGTTTTTCCTACCTGAGAAGAAAGGGACTCTCTTTGGGACCACAAGTAGATCAGCCTGAAAACCACTTCAGTGGTTTGTAAGCTGAACTACAGGCACCAGGAGTCCAATATTCTCTACTGAGATTGGACTCCAAAGATTTTGAATCAAGGAAAATATATTCTTTGAATCCCTGTGGTCCTGCCAGGTTGTGTTTGTCAAATGGTGAAGGGGTTTGCTGGCTGTGTTGGCTAGTCCCATTTGGTTATGGGTTTGAGCCTCAGTCAATCTTTTATGATCTTTTATGCCTAGCCCCTTGCAGCAAGACATCTTGAAGTCAACTCACCAGCAACTTTCACTTGCCACAGATCCGTCCAGCCCCTCCTCAAGTTGCCTTGCAGACCAAAATTTCTGCCGACAGTTACAGAATTGGAAAAAAGATGCCTTCCAGGCGTCAAAAAAAGATGACTTGAAGGCGTCTGAATGTATTAAATGTTCGGACAAGATTATGTAATAATATAGACTTAGCTATATACATAATCTAACTTAGTGAGATCAGCTCAGTGAAAACCCTAACATATCATGTATTTAGACTAAATCTCCCCGCGCATTCCTCAGTCTTTTCTCATTGAGACTGGAGGAATATTGGGCTGTTATTATACAGTTTCCCTGAGTCCTTCTTATAGAATGCGTCCGTGGTGTCCATTGCGTTGGTGTAATTGATGGCTTTTTTAGGCAAAGTTTGACGTAACTGAGGTAGCTGGACGTCGGACCGTTGAAAATATGCCGGACGTAGATAAAATTAAGATTAAACCTGAGTACTATACACATTAAATACTCCAGCACGCAGGCTTCTCCATCCACACCCACCAGCTAAATTAAGCTGCCGACTACCTTTTTGGTGGTGTTCGATTAAGTATCTCATCATGGCAACCTCGGCTCCCCCTTTACCATCTGGTCCACTCCGCTTTGCAACCTCAACAACCGGTCCATCAACACCACATACCTTCGCACTCCGCTGTAAGTCTCTCTCTTTCTGTTTCTCCCCTCCAAGAAACTCTTACTAACTATCGATCGAATCAACAGATCCTCCTTCTCATCCCGTCGGACTTTCCAACGTTGGCGCTTCTCTCTCCTCTACCGCCTCAGGTGATGTTTCCCTACGTCAGGGCCCTTCCGAGCCTCGTGGTCGTCGATGGGCTGGCAAGCCAACCCAAACCTCGGATATAGAGTGTGCGGTCATATGGGATGAGAAACAACACGTTGGTAACACTTGATACCCAATCCCCTTTCCCTATCCCCTTCATCTCATCCCATCTCATCTTATACCAATTCGCACCTCTCTTGATTTATTTGCTCAACATGAATAAACAACCAAAGTGCTGGATTCTTCATCGACTCGATAGCGTCGTCAATCTGAATTCCGATGACACTGGTCCCCTTCAGAAGAAACCTACGTCATTGGCTCAACAATCCAACACCAAGTCAATCGTACTGGCTCGTCCTCAAGATCGCGATCACAACACTACCGATCGTTCCGCTCGCCCCACTGCTACTCCTAATAATAATAATAACATCAACACCACCACCACCACCAACAGCAGCCCACAAGTAAACCTCGTTCTCCCCTCCAAAAAGAGGGATTACTCTGCCTACTCATCTCAAAATCCGCAGACCCACAACCTACCTGCTCATCGAACCTTTAATCAATCTAATTTGATTACCACATCACCTGCCAGCGATACCGGTCCTCTTCGCGTTGCACAGGCCGAGGAAGTTGAAGAATTTGATTTTGCGGACAGCCCTGCCGACCCCGATCCACCTCCTCAACCTCACCCCGCCGCTCCTTCACCCCTATCACCCTTGAAAATCCCCAGTCCAGCTTCCACTCAAACTCAAAGCCATCCCTACCCAGCTCGTTCCAATCCCGGAAACCTCGCACCTGCTGCTACCAGTCCCGTTGGAAGACCCACCCTCAGCCGCTCACCCTCTGTGGCTGATAATGGGCTTACATCTGGCTCTCCTCTTATCCGACCAAACGGAAACCCTCCCTTGATCCTCCCCTCTCGTCCTTCAAACCCTCGCCCCAACGCCCTATCTCCTGCATATCCTTATAATGGCATGCCCCGCTCGGCCAACCTCTCCAACCAACCAACCGCACCGAGTCCTCTCCAGAGTATCGTTTACTCTTCTAGCTCATCTCCCGAAGACCGAGTTCCGACAGCACCCACTCCGGCTTTGGTGAGCGTCTCACCAGCATCGGTAACTGTCACAACAACAGAAAGCGTCCCGAGTCATGGTGCCCCAACTCGACGGTTCCCCTTGCCATCCTCAAACGGAATCAACGGAAGGTCTGGAGTCAGCTCGCCAATACCCACCTGGCAGTACACTCAACATCTGCAACAACCACATGTCAATGGTGGATCTCCTCTTGGTGTCAATGGCAATCGGTCGCCTGCAGCTTTGACCGCTCAGAACATAACAACTGCCTCATCTGCACCCTCAATACCTCAGCGTGCTTATCAACGCAGTGATTCCGGCAGCTCTGTTAGAGAGAGTGACACAGACTCGGACGACGACGGTGAAGAATCATCTGAGGATGACGACGGCTTTGAAGCAGTTCTACCCCCGGCTCAACCTGCTGAAGTTCTAGCGCCACCGCAAGCAGTCGAAGCCCAAAGAGACTCTGAGCAAGATGCTGAGGCTGAAGACGATGATGAGGAGGAAGAGTTTGAATTGGCAACCTTTGCCACAGAACTCGAGGCCAGTATGTTAATAGGTGAAGTTTACGGGTCAAAAGCGGGCCTAGGACCATATGGTGCAGACCCCCCAGCAAGCGAAGCTACTCAACCGGCACCAACCACTAAAGCGACCAAGAGTAGAAAGAAAAATCCAAACAGCAACCTCAAGGGCAATACGACTGCTCGCAAAGCTGGCGCCTCTAAGGCAAAATCAAAAGCGAAAGGATAAGTCTCATGGGATCAACCAATCTTAAACCGGCAACGAACTCTCTCTATCCTCAACTGACCAGGTTCAGCCCTTCCTCTAAACCCAGTTCGAAATCGAAGGAAATTGCTCACTTAGCATAGTTTTCCATTTGTATACAACGTGATACCACCTTTGATTTTTTTTTTCTCTCCCAATTTCACTTTTTATCAATTGATGTGTATATGTATATATATATGTACGTATATATATCATAATATATATATATATTTACATATGAACTGGGGATATTTGCTTTGCTGAAAAACATATTGTAGCATTCTTTACTTGTTTTAATACTTTCAATACTTCGCTCGTCGTCAAAGAAACTGCATCCAAGGAAGAGGTCGGTCAAACAAACCATCTGAGAACATAGAGTTCATAATTACATGTATATATATATTACATATCAAAAATTCTTTACCTAAACGTGACACCCTCACTTCGATATAAAACCCCCGAAAAGCTGGGAATTTTCTTTTCATTCAAGGTGTCTTTTGGTTGTTTATTGGATATCCTCATTTGTTTCTCTTTTCCCTTGTCCTCTTTTCTGTGTTCTCTCTCCCTTTTCTTTTCCTTTTTTTTGCATGAAGTGGGTGGAAACAAAGGAGGGAAGAGAGGAAAATACCACTGACAGATAAATAAACAGTGTTTATAATTATTAATTTATCTAAGGCTGATGAAAGAATTAGAAGGACATTTGGGTTGGATATCAGTGATGATACAAATGTGTGGTATCTAAACTCATGTTCATACTCTTCTACCTGTAAATTCACCAGGGATAGTGTGGCCAGAACAGGGCAGCGTTTGAAACACACAGGGGGAGCACAGAAAATGCTTCAGAGGTAGAATCCTGATAGCACATTCAATGGTTATGAAAACAGGGGTTAAATCAGTGGCACAGTGGGCAACTGAGTTGAGAAACAGGGTTCAGGGAACTTGGGATCTGCAGCCAGAGGGGCTAAAGGTAAGAGGTTCTGCACAGTGGATGTGGATGTGGCAGAGTGAAGAGTACAGTCAGAGCTGAATTAGGGTTGCAGAGGGGGTATAAAGTGCAGAGGTGGGAGATTAGGATGGAGATATAGCATAAAAAACAGGAAAAACATCAAGGTGAAAACAGGGAAAGGTGTAATAGTAGTTTAGTCTAGGGTCTCTGAGTATTCAAGTCTCTCTAGCAGGAAATCAAACATACTCTTTTGTCAGCCTTAGAGACAATAAATATGTCCTAAAACTACAGCTAGGCAAACAATTATTGCCCTAAAGACGTCAAATAAACTAAAGTCCCTTAGAAAAGGGAAATAGAGCCTTGTAGCTCATGGAATAATGGATAACCCATAAGAAACAAAAGACATACCTTATAATATGTGAAAATTATAGGATAATTACCTTATCCATGGAAAGATAAGGATTATCCTCTAAGGGCGGGAAGACATGACCCATATGTACATGTTACTGTAACACATATTACAGCAGTAAAAATGAACAGCTTCTGTTTTGAGACTAGTATTCCAGATTGAGGATACCAAGCCACGTTTTTCAACACTAAGCCCCAAACACCATGTGCCTGATTAATTACAGAACACATGGTCTACATACAGCTGAAGCCCACATAGTAATTCAAAAAGGAGGTTGAGAATTGCATATGTACTTTTACAGGCAATAAAGCAACCAGGAAAGTACTATATAAAGAAGTACTCCCAGCTGAAGGAAAGAAAACATATATAAACATAACCTTTACTGCCTTTTTGGTTTTTCATCCAGATTTCTAAGTCACCACCAGAATCACATTCTTAGTATTGCCTTAATAAATCTTTGGTGTAAACTTCTTGCCAGCATCCTTTTTATCCAGAAACATTTCATCCCTTATAACTCCATCAACCAATTTCCTTAAAAAAAGTTAGAAAATCTGTCCTCCTTTATTGGTTAAACAAACCTCTACTTGATGAGGATCTTGAAGTGAGCTCTGTGAATCTTTAATCTTGGAGAAAATGAATTTTAATATCTCAAAGTATTGAGGTCAAAGTCTTGGGGTTCTGGAGGATTTTGTCTTGTGAATGTTCTTGAGGAGTGTTGTGAAATCTTTCAAATCTTGATCTTGAGGCCCTGTACCATGAAATTTACACATCTTCCCACCACTTTCATTCTGTACCTATTCTTCTTCTTCTCTGATCTTGAAGTTGGAAGCAGACCTGAAACAAATAAAGAAAGAAGGAAACTAAACACCAATGTCAACAGTGGGCCGCTACGCTACGCTATTTGACCTCTAACTGTTAGCGTAGCGGTTATTTTTTTTGCCAGAAAATTTGTAGCGTTGGCTGACGCTACACTCTGCTAAACTAACAGTTAGCGTAGCAAGAAATTTTTCAGCCAATTTTTTTGTAGTGTTAGCTTTGGAAAATAACCGCTACGCTAACAAGTAGCGTAATTTTTTTTCCGCTAACACATATTGGAGTTCCCATTAGCGTAGCGGCATCAGATCTACGCTACGCTACGCTACGCTACACTAAATGTTAGTTTTTAGCTGAATTTTTTCCCACTAAATGTTAGCTGTTAGCTGATTTTTTCCCACTAAATGTTAGCTGTTAGCTGAATTTTTTCCTGCAAAATGTTAGCTGTTAGCTTAATTTTTTCCCACTACACTATGCTCAAATAGTGCAAAGTGTTGGCCCACAGCCAGCTGAGTGAACAGTCTGAACATAATTTTTTGGGTGGATTACATCCCTGCTTGTTTTACCAATAGTTGTGGTGATGTGCTTGGGCAAAGAAAATGATGTGGGAATGTTGAAAGTTTTTCCCTTGCACAAATTGCCTTGCATTGAGGCTGTGATTATCTTAAATTAATATGTATATGAATCCTGTTGAAGCATTTCTTTTCCAGCTTTACTTGCTTCCTTTGAGTTAAATAAGCATTTCTTCTCATTCTCTGATGGGCATTCTGATTACTGTTCTGGGCAATTTCCATATGAGCAAGATGTGTTATTCAATTGAAATTTGTCCAGGCAGTAACCATATTTCCCAAAGCAATGAAAGAAATGCATATCCAAACATTGGAAAGAGAAAAAATGGAAAAGAAACAAACAGTTTTTTTTTTGAAAAAAAAAAAAAAAAAATGACGATAGAAATTAAAAAAAAAAAAACACAAATAAGCTGTTTTGATTGATGTAGTTGCACAAGTACAGGAGTTAAAACAGCATTTTGATTGATTTACTTGTGAAAGTTGAGATTTTTGATTGCTTGACTTGCACAAGTACAGGATCTATAATTGGGCAGAATGGACCAGCTTTGACCTCAGACAGTGGAATTTATCACTCCTGCTATATTATAAGTAACTGCAAAGTACCTAATCAATGTCACCCTCATTACAAATCCTACTCACCAATGAGGGTGACACTGATTAGGCATGTTGCAGTTACTTATAGTATAGCAGGAGTGATAAATTCCACTGTCTGAGGTCAAAGCTGGTCCATTCTGCCCAATTATAGATCCTGTACTTGTGCAAGTCAAGCAATCAAAAATATCAACTTTCACAAGTAAATCAATCAAAATGCTGTTTTAACTCCTGTACTTGTGCAACTACATCAATCAAAACAGCTTATTTGTGTGTGTTTTTTTTTTTAATTTCTATCGTCATTTTTTTTTTTTTTTTTTCAAAAAAAAAACTGTTTGTTTCTTTTCCATTTTTTCTCTTTCCAATGTTTGGATATGCATTTCTTTCATTGCTTTGGGAAATATGGTTACTGCCTGGACAAATTTCAATTGAATAACACATCTTGCTCATATGGAAATTGCCCAGAACAGTAATCAGAATGCCCTTCAGAGAATGAGAAGAAATGCTTATTTAACTCAAAGGAAGCGAGTAAAGCTGGAAAAGAAATACTTCAACAGGATTCATGAAAATATTAATTTGAAAGAATCAATGCCTCAAGAAAAGAAATTATTGCTATACTCCCACAAGTATAGCACTAAACCAACAGTTACTGTAGCGCTAAACTAACAGTTAGTGCACTGCAAAAGGGAACTACGCTTACAGTTAGTGTAGCTGAAAAGAATTCTATGCTAACAGTTAGTGTATCTGAAAAGAGTGCTACACTAACAGTTAGCGTAGCTGAAAAGAGCACTACACTAACAGTTAGCGTAGCTGAAAAGAGCGCTACACTAACAGTTAGCGTAGCTGAAAAGAGCGCTACGCTAACAGTTAGCGTAGCTGAAAAGAACACTACGCTTACAGTTAGCGTAGCGTTTGGTCCAGCTAACACCACTAACAATCAGCTAACAGGAAATGTCTGTAGCTTTAACTTTTTTTTTTTGATGTCACTAACGCTACGCTACCCGCTAATTTCTTTTTCAACAAATTTGTTTTAGCGTTAGCTGAAAAAATATTCAGCTAACAGTAACTTTGTGTTAGTGTAGCGACAAAAGCTAACATTACGCTACGCTACAGCTATTGTTAGCGTAGCGGGCCCAATGTTGCCAATGTGCTGCTCACAAGTATGGCATAAAGCAGAGTCCTTGATGGAATGGTAGCATCAAACTCTGGAGGTTCACATTGGGAGGAACTTACTTTCAGTCCCCCAATCCTCTGCATTAAAAATAGTTATTTCCCCCTCATCCTCCATTTCCATTGAATCTAGGAGATTTATTTTACCCTCATTTTAGAGAAGAACCTGAAAAATAAGATCTCAATCATGAAAAAAGGAAATAGATTTTGGATTCTGAGAAATCTTGATTCATTTTAAACAAGAGTCCTGAAAGAAACCCGTTTCCAAATCCTTCTTGGGAAGATACAACAAGAGTTTAACCTCATTTTGGAGGCTCTCTTCAAAGGAAAGAAAATATAACACTGCAGATCTATGGGCTCAGCCGGAAATGGTGCAGTCAATAGATTCCCATCAAAATTTGAATCAACCTCAGCTCCAAAAATTTTAATTACCATTTGTGTGACACTTGACCAAAGTGAAAATTTGAACTTAATCTTTTACAGTAACATAATCAGCTTTCAGATCTAGGGACTACCATTTTGGATTAATCAATTTATCTTTGAGACTATCCAATAAAAACTTTCTGGATTAGCTCAAATGAACCTTTAATTTCAGCTTGGCACTTAACCCTTTCAATCAGCCTTGCAATTGACATGTTCACCTGGAAATCCTTAACCTAAAACTCAAAGAGTATCATCTTGCTTTGGTCAATGTATATTTCATTCCACACTTGTATCTTTGATTAATTTTCTAAATCTAACAAGGAGTACAAGATACTATTGAACCTAATTATTGATTGCTAGAAAATTAAAGCCAAAACTGATAACACAAAAGTTATTCAAGGAAATGAGAAGAACAAGAAAAAACATGTAAGAGGAAATATAAAACATACCCAATGAGAAGATGATGATCTCTGACAGAACAAAAGAAGAACCAAGGACACATGAAGAGAAAATCACAGAACTTAGATGATCATTAAAAATCAGTATAAATAAAGAGAAAAGATGTGTGAAATAAAGATACTAGTGAATAGGTTTGCTTCTCACCAAGTTGAGATGATGACAAGACGTCAAAGATTATGAAATTTGAAGTAAGGGATTGAATAGGCAAGAGCTTTGGCAAGGATCACAGTTGATGGATGAGATTGAATAGGCAAGATCTTTGGCAAGGATCAAAGTCAATGGATGATGTTAATTGTTAAAAGAGAATAGAGCCAGAAGGGAATATAGCAAGAAGGAAGGAAATTGTGCGAGAAGGACGAAGGAAGGAAAGTTAAAGTGATGGAGGACAGGTTATATGGAAGGGGAATTGGGACGGAAAATGTGGAGCATGTGTGAGATGGAAGATGTGGAGTGGAATGGGAATGGATGATGTGCAGATGATTTAGGTTTCAATTGAGGATAAACAAGAATCTTGAAGTCTTGCCTGTGTTTGTACTTGTGCTTGAGCTTCAACTTTCACATGAATTTCACTGGGGGAAGGAAGTGGTGAATTCAAGTTTCGACACATACTAAATCAATAGTCTTTGACTTATTTCTCTTGTCTACTAATTTCAATAGCAGTTGCTTTGTCAAATATAAATACTTTTGTACTTTTCCATCTATTTCTCTTTTTCTTCAGTTAATTAATGTAACATTGTTTTACGTTTACAACTGAAAATTAAATCAGCCATAATCCTGATTGCATTCTAACTCTTCCCTGAGTTCATACTAAGTAATCTCTTCATCCTTGAAGTTATCCTAAAACTCCTTTGACTCAAAGTTATCCTTGAAAAATTTTCAAAGATTATCCTTGAGACTTATCTTCATTTCCCCATTTTCACTTCAATCAACTAAATACCATTTTTTAAGTTGGGTTGGGTGAATGACACAACACATGTGGTTCCTGTTCATGTTTTCTTCTGCACCAGAAAACAAGTTACCTTGCTACTTGAGATGGGAGGGAAAGGAAAGTTTCTGGAATTGGGATGAAAGGTAGAATCTGGTTGAGTATTAAGTGAGCATGGAAATGAAAGTAAAGAACTATGATCTTGAATCAGATATCCAGGTAGCATGTTGATTTGGTTTCAGTAGGATACAAAGGGAGGTGGATCTTGTTGAAATTGGTGATCTTAAATTCTTGATTGGCTGAAGAGACCATCTTTGACAACTTGTTACTAGAGGTTTTTTGACAGACACCATTGATTTCATCTAGAGAGTCTTTTAGTTCCTCTTTTTTGAACCAAATAGGCAGATAATAACCAAAGGAATCATTCTGGGGAGCCTGATTAGAAACAAAGTCTGTCTTGGACCTTGGCTCTCCAACTGATCAATAAAACTCCAGATTGAAAAAAAAACAAACACAGAATAGAAACACCAGGTAGGAATCAGATTCTCATGCTTCCAGGAACATCTCCATGTTTGTCCCATCAAATCCAAGGTTTGAATCTTTTTTATTGATTTTTACTGTCCAAGCTTGGGGGATATCATCTAACATGAAAATATTTACTGGCTAGAAAATTATGTCAGATTCTCAAAGTATCAACTTAACTGAGAAAGCGCACTCAGTCGCCTCCACAGCTTTAATCTCCCTTATCTCAGGAAATCTTGCTACCCGGATTGTTCCTCATCTTTCCCAGAACCACCACCACCACTAAACCTACACCAAAAATTGAATTTGATTGAATCATTCTCATTCAAAGTTACCACAAGATCATCAGCATCTAGGATCAAGAGTGGTGGTACTTCCCAACCTTTTTCTGTATAATTGTCTATCTTCATTGTAAATCTTACTGATTATTTTTATTTCAGTCTCTTGTCCTTGGTTTTTTTTTGTTTCTCTTGTATCTATCTCTTTTGTTATCTTGTGCTCAACCACATGGTCCTTTAGGTAATTTTCATCTCATTTCTTTCTCTCTTGTTGTTTTTTGTTTTGTTTTTTAGCTGAAATATTATCTTTAGTTTTTCCTCTCACTATCTTAACTTATAAAGAGAGACAAAAGGGATCCAATTAGCTCACAACCATGGCAATTTTAATTCTTTTAAAATATGTATATAGAACCTCAGAGGTGCAACTAAAAAGGATGAGGCTTACTTTTATAATTCTCTGCCTCAAAATCTACCTACACACTTTTCACAAGCTTGAGTAAGGAAACATGAAGCTAAGTGATTTTGAATTGATTATTTAGACTTGGGTCTATGTAGTTTCCAGACCAAAATAAATAGAGAGCTTGGATATGGGCAATTATTTGATGGAGGAAAAAAATATTTTTGTGTTGAAACATTTAGCAGGTTGTTGAGTTCATCAATTTTATAAGGTGTTTTGAATGTTGTAGTAGTTTCATTAATGATGGTTATTATCTATCACACTTTCTGTGAGGTTTTGTGGAGCCACACACATCTAATGAGTTGTATGGTCAAGGTGTGTTGAGTAGTGTGAGGAAAGGGATTCAGTATGGTGAGGCTATGCGGGTTTATATTTGATATTTATTGTGGTTGAGGTGTGTTGTTTGTTATGGTCAAGGTTTGTAATTGAAGCTGGCAATATGTGTTTTTATTTTGTATTATTTTGTATTATTATTGATTTATTTATTGGTGATGTGTAGTTAAAGTTGGTGAGGTGAGAGGTGTGTGGAGTTGAGGTGTTGAGTATTGGTTGGTGTGTGGAGTGTGTGGAGTTGTGGATCTGAGTGAGGTGTATAGATTGGAACTAATCTAAGGCCAGAATAGAGCTTGGAGGGGATATGTATAACTTCACTAGTACTAATGTAGGTTGTGAAAAAGGTGCTGATATAAGAGCTGCCTTGCTGAATAACGCTGATGGGGAAGAGTGTAACACTAAGAATAAATTAAAAGGTGTGGCCTTTCTATTTTAATCTTAGACTGACTAGTAATGATAAGCTGACTACTAATACCTCTAAGGTATGGGGACTCAAGGAGGATTTGTGAGGGAAAAGGTTTATGTAAAAGGGGTGAATTAAAATAATATCTAATTGTCTGGTAAAATTTCTTTGAAGAATTTGAATCTAATATTTGGGGTAAAAGGTCATACAGGTTTTATGGGGTAGAAATTGCATGGTGGTAATACCAGAACATCAGTGGAGTATGAAGGCCCTTCAAGAGGGGAACAAATGATGAGCACAGTTTTACAAGATATGATGATGAGAAAAGGCTACAATAGTATTAGTGATGAAAAAAAAGACTACAATTGTAATGGTGAAGTGAAAGTATGTATTAATGATGAGCAGTTATTGTAGATTATGTAAGATATTTTTTTTACTGAATAATAAATGACTTGGATGATGTAAGCCATTTAAAAGAAAAGAAAAGATTGTACCAATGAAAACTATGAATGCTAATAAATTCTGATCCAAAAGGAAACCAAGGGTGGTTTGGTGAGTGACCAGGAGTAAATGAAGGTGTAGAATCTGATTCTGGAATAATAATGATATACATGAATGACTTTTTCATATGGTATTGATGGGATGAAGTGAGTGAGACAAGGATTACCACAATAGTTGAAGTGAGTGTGGTGTATAGTTAGTTGCACCGCTGTGGGAGAACTTATATACCAGAGGTGCAGCACTGAAGCTGAGGCTGAGGTAAGGGGGTACTTTCCAAATGTCATTGGAAATTCCGCGGGGAAAAGCACGGGGCGCAGCATGTGACATTCTATAGTTGGCGCGGACAATTGGTCAAGCAAACAAAGGCCGCTTCAGTATGCGCAACGTAGGGGACCGGGTGGAACCACGGGGTTTGGGGCGCCAGGCCGCAAGCGGAGCAGGGGCAGAAGGAGCGGAGTTGTGCGCAGGGGAGCGACAGACGGCTGCGGGGGTCAACGGGGTATAGCAGTCGGGGACAGGCTGCGGTGCAATGCGGGATTGAGGAGACAGGCAAGTAGGGCTCCAGGGACAGTACCGGGGATTGTGGGACATGATTGGGGGGACTGTTGTATAAATAGAGTGTTGTACCAGGGTTGCGGGATCTTATCTTATCTTATCATTGAAGTAGATAGCTATCAACTACAGCGCATATAAGAAATCTCTTTGTTTTAGAACTCTCTCAGCGACTACCAGCGTGTGTGGATAAGTGGAACTGTGAAGGGCAGCATCAGGAAGACGAACGCAAGAGGAACGGTCCCCTTGCTAAGTATAAGGTGTTGCAGGGAATCCAGTTGATTATCCGCTAACAGTTGTTCATCCCGCAGAGGAAACCAAAGAGCCACCGGAACCAACCAGGAAGTGGGGCAACCTACCATTTCTGTCACCAAGGTTACCATTATTTCCACACCGCCAGCATAACTGCCTAGGTTGAGTTCATCCCGGTTAAACTAGGATGCAAACAACCAATTTAAAGTAGGTTGACTTCAACCAATGAAATATAAAACCAAGGGGGGTCCCTTGGATTCATATTTCATCAGTTGATTTCAACCAAGTTTAAATTGGTTGAGTGCATCCCAGTTTAACTGGGATGACTTCATCCTAGGAAATTATGCTGGCAGTGTTGAGGTGTGTGAGGTGTTGTCACGCTGCAACCAATGGGCTCAGCTTCAACTACTCATCGAACTTTGAAATGCATCCTCAGCCTTGAATGCATACTCAGCTTCGAGATGCTTCGGCAAATGCATCTTTGACATTCATCTCATTTCAAATGCAATCGCGTGACACTTAACTCAACAAACATCTTCAACATTTAGTCAACCTCCTTTGAACTAGCATTTCTAAAAGCTAGGAATTGCTTAATACGGTGATCCTCAGTATCTTCGAACTAATCAATAACCCTTCTTTGATTAGCACTCAAGATCTGAACCCTCAGCCTGGCACTTACCCTCTTTCATCAAGCCTCGCACTTGCGCTTACCTTATCACCCAGGATTTACGCATCACTCATCTGTTCGAAGTTCCTGTTTATCACATGTTCGAATCAATCATAGTTACCGTCATAGCATTGTCTTTAAACCTCATTGGTATATCTTGTTTATATCTGTGTATTTACTTCATACTTGTTGGTACATCTTTTTTATATCCGTGTAATTACTTCATACTCGTATCTTACCTCGACTCAGATTCAACAGTAGTTCTTTCTAATATAAATACTGTTGTACTTTTCTCTTCACTCTCTTTCCTCAGTTAATTATAATAAAAGTTCTTTACGCTAAAATCCTCTGAGTCCAACTTGACCCATTACCTTGAGTTGTGCTCACAGACTTCCTTGAGCATCTTATCTTCAAAGTTATCTTTGAACCTTCTTTGAACTTATCTTCAACGATCCTAGTCTCATTTATCCTTTGCGCTTCGACCAGCTAAATCCCCTTAGTACGTTTGGTTGGTCACATGACAGGTGTGTAGTTGAGGTATGCAGCTGGTGAGGTGTGTAGTTGAGGTGAGTGAGGTATAGTTGAGGTGTGTGAGGTGTTTAGTTGAGGTGTGTTTAGTTGAGGTGTGTGAGGTGTTGAGTTGAGGTATACTGTGTGTAGTTGAGGTATGAATTTTTTGAAACTCAACATTATCACAACGTTATTCTCCTCTTCATTATATCTGTCAGCTTGCTACTATGACAGAGCAACCTGTCACAGGATTTTACACTACTTAGTAAAGAAATTACATAGAATATCACATAATAGTTAAAATATTATTTGATATTCTGAATCTACGCTGAAATTAACCTAGGGTACCTGACTCATAGGTACCCCTAATTCCCACTCCTTCATCATGTAAATCAGCAATTTATAATTAGCAAGTACCTTTAATAAAAAGGCGCTTGCATTATTGTATGCTTATATATACATACAAATATGCTTAAACCCCATTTCCAGTCACAGAAATGAGGTGTTGTGTCAATTAGAGAAGATAGTGTAAATTCACCATGTTTTACTCAAACCCCGCATACCACAGTCCGCATACCTTGAAATTCAACCCGCGTGACGGAAAGCCCGCTCCAAAGTTGGAGTATAAGCCCTCGCGCAAGCACCAGACCGCTTACAGGCTCTCAGCGTGGCCCACGGACACCAAAGTCACCAAAGGTACAGTCTAAACAACAAAACACGCCCCAGTAACTTCATTACATATTTTACATATGTAATAAAGATTACTGGGGACTAAAATAAATAATTATATTAATTTATTATCCATTACACATACAAAATAAACTACATCATTGACTGAACAACAGTACAAGAATACTGTGGCTTATTATAAAAATAAAAATAAGCCACTAGTACTAATCAATATCAACCAGTACTAGTGTACTACAGACTGTAAATCAAACACAAATAAATAAATACACTAATAAAATCAATACACATTAAATTGGTGACATGTACTCTAAGCAATGGCTGCTGAAGCGTCACCAATAGAGCCAAAAATGGCCAAAATGTGGTCCAAGCTCCCACAAGTTGGCCAATAATACCAACAGGGTCCCCAGAGGGATCTGAAGACTATTTAAGGAGCTCTTCAACCACCCAAAGAAGGCCCCTCATTCTTTCAAATACCCACCAAAAACCTTACCCACTTATTATTAGATATAAATCTTTATAAAACAGTCTGGTAAGTTTATTATTAGTTATTCTTTAGCCTTGTCTTCCCCAAAAACTCTACAGTGACCATCCAGCTCCACCATTCACCCATCAAAGCTCCCAAAAACTGTCTAGTTCCACCCTGAATATCCTCAAGATCCCTCAAGGCTTATTACTAGTAAGTAATAACCCTTTTTCTTGAAGATATCCCCCCTTTTCCATTCCTGGGATTAAACCACCCCTGTGTCAACAGGCCCCAGTGTTTCAGGTACCTAAATACTCTGCATTTACTTGCAAGATACCTTAGAGGGATCTAAACCACCCCTGATTTATCAGGCCCCTCTGGTTTTAATTATATTAAATCTATTTAATATAATTAATACCTTATTTTTTCTCTAATTTTTATGTCACAATTCCCCCATATTCTTTGGGAATTATAACATTAATACCTTACCCAGAGTTATATTATTCTTTCCTTATATATTTGCACCACTTTTAGCTAGAAGGACTTGTCCTTGGCATCAAGTAGGCCGACAATATCTCAACCTTGTTCCCTTCCCTACTCAACTTCTTTTCTCAGTGATTTTCATGTGAAAGTTGATGTGGTTTCACAAACATCTTGACTCTGTTTATACTCAATTGAAACCTTATTGATCAAAGATCTCAGTTCACCACTTCCGGGTCCTGATCCTTCCACACTCCTCATCATCTGCTCAACTTCCTCTCTCTGTTCCATTCCTCCATTCTCCCTCTTTGCTCTGCTCCCGCATCTTCTCCATTAATCTTATTGCTCCTAATTCTCATACAATCACTGTGCATTTCTTTCTTTCCTTTTCTCTCCTCGCTCCACATATCATCCTTCTATCTCATATCATCCTTCTATCTCATATCATCCTTCTATCTCCTCACTCCTCATTCTTGTTATCACTCTAAAAATCAATACTCTTCTCAACACGTCATCTTCATCCTTCTATCCCAAATTATCATCCTTCTATCTCTTGAACTCGTTCATCCTGTCTCTCTGAAATCTTGCCAAAGCTCTTGCCTATTCAATCAACTCTTAGACATCTCGTCAAACTCTCAACTTGGTGAGAAGGGAACCAGTATTCATAGTTCTAATTTCTATATGTATACTGATTTTCTTTCATTATAGTTCTGTGCTTTTCTCCTTACTTTTCCGCGGTTCTTCCTTTATTTTTAAAGTTTTCTGTCAGAGATCATGATAATCTCATTGGGTATGTTTCATACTATTTTCTATATTACATGTTATTTCCTTATTTCTGAATTCTCTTGTTTTTATCAGTTTTGGATTTAAGTTTCTAGCAATCAAAAATTGGGTTCTTTAGAAGTTGGTGAGGTGTGTAGTTGAGGTGAGTGAGGTGTGTAGTTGAGGTATACTGTAGTTGAAGTTGGTGAGGTATAAGACTTTACATGTGTAAATGGTATTTTGTCACATGAATCCTAATCAAGCAGAGTGGACCAACTTTGACCTGAGACAGGGGGATTTATTGCTCCTTCTATACTACATGGTGTTATGTCATTTTCCCATGACATTTTTTATTTTCATATTTTCTCACATTTTATATGTATAGTTTGTGAGCACATGGGTTGTGGTCTCTCACCAACCCAAGTATGCACATAGACTTTACATATAAATAGTCCACTTACCAAAATATATTTTCCCCTTGGGGGAGTTTCTGGTTCCAGCTCTAACACATGGGAGTGCAAAAAAACCAATCAGTGTGTACATCACACAAACCCATAATAAAACATCAACTCAGTTTTGAGTGTATAAAGTAATTCTACATATAAAAAAGCATGTGAACATGTAGTGATCCAGCTGTGTTTTAGAAAACCCTGCCAAAAAATGAGATTTGAAAAATTGACTAAGGTCTATTATTTCATGACTCATTATGTAGTTTTCAAAAGCTGAACAGATAAAAATTGATCATAGGGCTCTCTAGATATTCACTCTAACATCTTTTTTTATTTTTCTCAATGTGAGAATGGACCAGCAGATAAAAGGTGGTTGATTGATGCTAGTAAAATAGAAAAAATGTATACCTAAAATCTGACATGCCTTCTGATAGCAAGAGATTAGGAAGGTGTCAGGTGTTCAAGTGTATAAAGCTGCTCAATTCTTACTTGGAAATATGATTATCTGTTTAGAAAATTAGTATAATGAGATCATGTGATGAAAAAACTTAACATCAATTTCCAGGGCAGTTTCAAATTAAAACACACTACAGGCCAGGGGGAGACAAACCCCAGGAAAACAAGGAGAAATCTTTGGTCCTGCAAGAGTCTTGTTTTTTTAAAAGATCAAAGCAAGGAAAAACACTGGATCTTTTTTCTAATTAGCTATGCTGTTTCAATTTAAGCCACTTTGAGGTACACTTTGTATCTGAAATTTTGTTGGTTCAATGAAACAAGATGCCTTCATCTAAAAGCATGATTGAAGTATTGGTAATTTTTTTACTCAAATGATTGGTTCAATGAACCAAGATGCCTTCATCTAAAAGCATGATTGAAGTATTGGTAATTTGTTTACTCAAATGAATGGCTTTAAGAAATTTTTGAGAGCTTTTAGAGACAGGGAAATAAACACACTCTTGAAGTAGCATCCAACAGTAGCAAGTCCAAGTAAGATGTGAAAGCTGAAGTGCTCAACTTATATGGTAATATTTTTCACAAAGCTGAGGGAAACTATTAGATGTTTCAATTTGAGCAACAAACTTTTTACTCAACCTGTTAATGATTAATTTTGTTAACAAGTAGAGTAGTAACATGTGTGTTGATCTTTTGGTCAAAAGGAAAATTCTACCTGGTTGATCCTTCCAGTACTCATATGCTTGTCTCAAAGATTAAGCCATGCATATCTAAGTATAAACAACTATACACTGAAACTGCAAATGGCTCATTAAATCAGTCACAATTTATTTGATGATACCTCACTACATGGATAGATGCAATAATTCTAGAGCTAATACATGCTTCTGATTTTCTGGTTTGATATTCACTGTCTTACTTCTGGAAAAACATTACCCACTTCAGCACAATATGTCAATTGGGCCAGATTGTTGAAGGTGCCAAGACTGAAGCCAGTTGCATCCAAGAGATGAAACTTGTTTACAAATTTATCCAGAAACACACTTGGTTCTTTGCACCCAGTTGTCTCTCAGCCAATACACTGGAAGCAGAGGCCAAGAAAGTTCCCAGTTTCTTTTGGGAAACATTGACCCAGAAAAATAATCCACTGATTGAAGGCATATTGGCCAACAATTTCATGTGGATGCAGTCTGGGTTTGCCAACAAATACCATTTGGACAACAATGAAAGTTCATGGGCATAATAAATGTCAATACCTATGGTTTTGGAAGACTGGTGCTGATTCCCTACTAACATCATTAGGATGCTTGGAAAGGTGTTGTGGAAGTGATGTGGAAGGCAAACACTTTCCAACACCAAACCATGGTCTCTCAATCATCATCCGGAAAATTCACCCAACTAGGCTGCTCAGTTCAGATCAACCAAAGAATTGCAAAGGCTTCCTACACAGAATTCAGTGCAGGAGCTTCAAACACAAAACCAACAAAGAATAAAAAACAAAAATTAGCAGATTAAAAAGGTAAGAAAAATCTCTTCTGCACACTTGCATCCACCTGGTAAGTATGGCTTGTACAATACTGACCCAAGCATCAGAATTAAGCAGGAACACAATTTAAACTTCCCAAGGATAATCAAATACTTTTCTTTGTCATTCTTTTCCTTTCAAAATTTCAGAAATATATATGGATAGATACATTTCTCTGTAATAATAACTTAACAATCAACAACACCAGTAGAGTGAAAATTGTTAGTCCAATTTTCAGAGGATTACCAAGAGCCTTAAAAAGCACAGGACACCTGCTACAATTAAGATATTCCATGAATGGAGTAGATTGATTCCAGAAGAGGTAAATAAAAGAAAAGGAGACAAGAGAGATACTTAGGATTGGATGAAGTAGATTACCTGAATGAAAGCTGCCTTGAGAATTTCCTCTCCACATAGCCAACAATAACAAATGTGAACCCCTACACAAGTCATCCTAATGTTGTATGCAATTACCTACAAGATTAGGGTTCTCAAAGTTGGGCAACATGAGATTCTGCCATTGCACCAGGAAAAAAAGGTCACCTGATGGGAGGTGATGTGAAATAAAATGTTTTTGTACTCAATTCATACACTAATCCCTGTTCAGAAAGTCTCCCTGATGACCACAAAGGGGCCGTTGTTTTTCCTGTGGAGTCATGCCACAGTTTCTCCTGAGTTTTGAAATGTTTCATTCAATGTCAACTTCCCATAGTTGTCCTCAAAATTCTCCTGGTTTCATATACTCTTCATCCAAGTCACAAAAGGTGAGTGTGGGATTTTTTCAGCTTGCTACTATAGCAGAGCAACCTATCACAAGCATTGAAACATTAATAATAGAAAATACATATACAAAAATGAATGTAAAATAAAAAGCTAGAATATCATTTGATATTCCAAATATGATAGGGTACCTCACTTACAAGTACCCCTAATTCTCACTCCTCCACTATGTAAATCAAGATTGAAAATTCAGCAAGTAACTTTCAAGATAAAAGGTACTTGTATAATTTTATGCTTGTATATATTTACACATATGCTTACACCCCATTTTCAGTAACAAAAATGAGGTGTTGTGTAGATTGAGGGAGATAGTGTAAATCCTGTGTGAATAACTCCAAGCCCGCATACTGCAGTCAGCGCAGTTTGAACCACCCACGTGACTGAAGGCCCGCCCAAAGTTGGAGTACAAGCCCCTGCTGTGGTGAATGTCATGGCAGTCTGTTTCAGGATCAAGATTCATCAAGATGGCAAGATTCATCAAGATTGAATTTTCTGCAAGACTCAAGACTCCCTCAAACTCATATCAAGACTGAAGCCTTCCAGATCTTTATTAATTTCATCAACATTTTTCTTTAATTCATGTTATATTGTGTTTTATCTTATCAGTTATAGATTCATACATTTCACTTGTTGTTTAGTTTTCCGGGTTGTATTATTACCTCTTTTTTGTTTCTTTTCCCTTCTATTTTATCTTCTTCAGCTTCATGGTCCTAACACATTTGC
Organism: Puccinia hordei; assembly: GCA_007896445.1. Lineage (NCBI taxonomy): Eukaryota > Fungi > Basidiomycota > Pucciniomycetes > Pucciniales > Pucciniaceae > Puccinia > Puccinia hordei. The sequence goes on along the minus strand of RDRW01000430.1, from coordinate 47,029 downwards.
ACATATGGGTTTTTTGGTTTTGCTTTTGTTATGTTTTCTTTCCTCTTTTCTCTTTCCATTTTTCTTTTCTTTCTATTTTTTTTTGTAGTTAGGGATTTGATGACATGTCCTGTGATATTTCACTTCCCTGGACTCCAATAAGTAATAAACAACAGTAAAAAACAATTACTGTGGCTTATTATAACATACAAATAAGCCACAGATACTAATTGCACAAACCAGTACTAATGTACTACAAGGCTGTAATTAATAAATTAATATACTACAATAAATAAAACATGTACAAAACAATATATATGTGACTTGGTGAATTATACCAAAGGCACAAGCCTCTGTCAATCCTCTTGACAAGACTGAGGTGAGTGCTATTGTAGAATTCACTCCTTATAAAGACCTCACCCCTTCCCAATTGGACGATCTCAACTATATTTCCACTTTCCTCCACCATTCCAAACACTTCCTTAACTCTGTCTCATCTTGTACTCAAATTTGGGGTGGGATCATGTGGGCCATTGGTTGGAGAAAGTCTTATTATGAGAATCAAATAGTTGGCTGGTATATCAAGGCATTTGATGAAACTGAGATGAAAGCATATGATGATCACTATATTAAATCTTCTTGAGTTGGAAAATTATTGGTAATCTCTTCAAAGATCTTGCTCATACTCCCTTTCAACAGAATCAAGATCTTATGAAGAAACATAAAATTCCTTCCTTTCCAAATCTTTCTTATGGCAAAATTCCTGAAGAAACCACCTGCAATCCCCACATCACTTTTCCTACAAATGGTTTCTTCAATCCCCCACACACCAATACTGAAGATATATCCCAATTTGCCTTTGTTTTATTTCTTCCCACTTGCACTTCTGATTATACCCTGTTAGTCTCTTCTCAACATGATATAAAATCTGGTCCTTTTATTTTTCCTGATAACCACATTGGTATTGATTTTGATCATCAGCATGGTATTGTTAAAATGTTTTCCAGGCTAATAAGTATACTCATTGGACTATGCCTCATTCCAAAAGCTCTTCTTTCACTCATCTTGGTTTATCTGTTCAAATCAATTCTAGTCTTTCTAATGCTTGTAGTAAATATTTGAAGGGTTTTTATAACGATTCTGCCCACTAATTTGCTGATCATTTTTGTTATATGTTTTTTAGTATGACTAGAAGCACATTAACAGCTAGTTCACTTAAAATATTGTTTGTATTTACTATTTTTTCCTCTTTTTGTGTCTGAATTCTAAACTCTTAATTTACAAGGCTGTAACCATTGAATATTGAGTATGTCATTTTGTGGTTTATTCTTTTATATCTAACAATTTAATCATGATAAAAATCAATTCAAGCAGGGAAAAAGAGCCATGGTATTAGTAAATGTAGGAAGCTTGGGAGTTTATTTTGAGAATTAAAACAGGTAACAAAAAATTACCAAATGGAATGTGCCTTGAATAAATATTAAAGCAGGGAAAAATAGCCATGGAATTAGTAAGCTTGGGAATTGATTTTAAGAATTAAGACAGGTAACCAAAAATCACCAAATGGAATGTGCCTACAAATAAATAATTGCAGTGTGTAGATTAGTTTGCTCTTACCAGGGGGAATTGAAGATGATACATTGTTCCTATTTGCAGTAAACATCTGAATTGCAGCCAAACTTCAACCAGAGACTTTTTTCAAATCCTCACTTCAGAGTCAAATCTTCAATTAATTTCTTTTTGTCAAACCAAACATATCTCAATCTAGTCAACCGGCACCAATGCCCAATCAAGATGGAAATATGACTGATTCATAAGGTGGACATACCCATAGATCTTCATGATTCACCACACCTATAAGGCAATCCCTAATGATTCATCCTTTGCCAGATTCACACCAGTGAATTGTGCAACCAGTTTTATCACAAAGAATTCACATTGCATCAGCATCATTGGTATCAAATTCCCAATCAAACAAACAAAGACACCCTACATCAGAATCTTCAAATGAAGAACAAAGCACTCCACTCCCTGGAAAGAAACAGAACAACAATAATCTGCGTAAGTCCATATCAACCTCTGAAGTTCCAAGCTCACAGGTGATTTATCTTGTTCAAGAATTGGATGACAAAAATGCAAAGACAAAACCCAAATGTAGAAAGCAAAACCCTGAATTTGATGATCCAAAGGATTTTTGTTCCAAACCAACTCGGCATTCAGGTGATATGTGTAATTATTGATAGCTAAGTGTTTGAAATGAATGTATACTGAGCTGTTATGTAAAATCTTCAAGCTGCCTTCTCCTATTGTCAAGCTGGAGCAAATTTGTTTAAACACAAGTGGGCTGAGACTTCTGGAAAACTGGGATACTTGGATTTAAAAGAGGCTATGATCCGCCAGTTGAAGGTGAGTGATCCCATTGCATTCAATTACATTTAAAAAATATACTTTTTTTCCTGTAAACAACATTTCAACAGGATTCTGAGAGCAAGTTTAGCTTGATACACAATTTTTGGACCACAAAAGGAAATTGCTTTGGATTTATTGGAGCTTCTGTCTCTTTTATTGATAAGGATTGGAACTATCTAGTGCTGCATCTGACTCTCAAGCTAGTTTCCTGAAACCAAAAGGGAAGTTGTCTGGCTGAACCTGTTGTGAACGTATTGAAGAAACATGCTTTACATAATAAGATAAGCACCCTGTGATTCATCACCAGTAATCCGCCAAAAACTTATTTATTTTTTGTGCTATAAACACATGCTTTTCCATACAACTGATTTGGGATCAAATAAAAACACAATTGCGGAAAAAATGCACCCCAAACTTGTTGCCCTTCCCCAAACCACAGATTTGGATTGGAACTACAAGAAAATGCATATCAAGTGCTTTTGTCATAAAATGGCACTTTTAATCAATGCTGGATTGACAGAATCAGGCCTTGAATCTCCTCCTCCACCAAAGCTCAAAAAGTAATTCCTTGGAATTTTCCCATTTTCCAACACAATGGACCCGAATTGAAGAGGACAAAGAAGAGAAATCTATAGAATTCTTGGTCAAAGACAGGGTGAAAGATGAGAAAGATGTTGATAGCAATAGTGTTGATGAGGATGAGCCAGACCTTGAAACTGACAATGACAACAATAATGAGGGGACCGGATCTGGATACAAAAGCTATGATCAAATCACCTCAAAGAATAAAAATAATCAGAAATCATCTGAAAACAGAAATTATTCTATTGCCTTGAATGGGTTAGCCAAAGCATTCAGTTGATTATCATGAATTTTTTATTTTACTAGCAATTAATTACTAAATTGTTCCTCCTTCTTTTTTTGATATGTAGCTGGAATTTGTAGTGCAAAAGATTACCTCATCAAGTGCATGGAGAGCTGAATTTGACCGCTGTTCAGATGATTACCAGGAGAAAAAAGGGGGAACAAAAGTGAATGGTCTGATTGCTGGTTATTCAATCTGCTGGAATATCAAATATCAAAGCCAAGAGCATGCCTACAGGGTAAGAGAGGTATTTCATTAAGATTCACCTCCAAATAATTTTATGGTACTGATAGACATATTGTTAACCTCAGGTTCTTAATGCAATGCTCTGTGATGAGTATAGTAAATTCCAAGATCAACACTGCCAGCATAATTTCCTAGGATGAAGTCATCCCAGTTAAACTGGGATGCACTCAACCAATTTAAACTTGGTTGAAATAAACTGATGAAATATAAATCCAAGGGACCCCCCTTGGTTTTATATTTCATTGGTTGAGTTCAACCTACTTTAAATTGGTTGTTTTCATCCTAGTTTAACTGGGATGAACTCAACCTAGGCAATTATGATGGCAGTGCAAATTGATTGTTTGGTCCAGCCGCAAAGAGAATCACAAGAAGTTTGGCTACTTCAAAGAAATTCAGTTTACCAGCAAGGACTGGATAATGATTAATGAATTGAATCAGGAGTTAGAAGTAAGATATGTTCATTCCACAGAATTTCCTTAGTTATTTCATACATAATGCTTATTTTTCTTTGATAGCCTTTTAACTGTTTGACAAAGGAGATGGAGCCAAACTAATATCAAACCATCTATGATTTAAAGAAGAAAGAGGCAGGATGCAATCAAGGGCATCCATCACATCTGATGTATGTGAAAATGGTACAAAAGCTTGAGTTCTACCAAGAAGAGGCACTTGAATGTGAAACACTTGTAATGGCCACCATTCTTCACCCAACGTTTTGCATCAAAATCTTCTCTCATTGCTGGCCTGAAAAAGCAGAGGAAGCCAAAGAAACTTTGGAGAACCTTTTTGTTAAGCAAAGGGATTTGTTGGACCAGAAGAAAAAATGAAACATTAACATCTTGGACAAGAATACTTCAAGTGTTGAAAAGGATAATATATTTGATTTGTTCAAAACTCCTGAAACATTGGAAAAAAGCAAAGAGCTAGAAGTATATGTCAAGAAAATGGATCAATTAACTGGTCCAGATGGAAATGATCCCAATAGGATTTTGAGGTGGTGGAAGGTACAGCTTCTATTTGTTCTCAACTTTTTCCACTTGTGTTTGTTAGCTCATATTGATTTTAAAAATACTACTTTTCAGGTTCATTCATCAACATATCCAGTTCATTCATCATTATCAGGGTACTACTTGGCCAGCTCAGCATCATCTTGTGCTGCAGAGAGTACATTTCCTTTTGCTGCCAATGTTTGCTCAAGTGGCCAAGGAAGCTTGAACCCACAGACAATTGAGAGATGTGTTAGTATTCATAAGTTTTTTAAAGACAGTATACAGGTGGCTGGAAATTTTTCAAAAGCTCAAGACATTTTGAATAGCTACAAAATTGTTTCCCAAAAAAATAATGAAAATAAATGATAATTTATTTTTGTTTATTGCTCTTATTCATTGGTCTTTACATTTTATCCTTGTTTCTGTTTGATGAATATGATATATATATATATATATATACATACAAACAGTTTCTGTAGAATTGCTATCTGACCGCCTTCATATTGTCCTTATTCCCTGGACTAATTTTTTTCTTTTCTTTTTTTTTATATACTCTTTAATATTTATTTATGCTCTTCTGGTCCACTATGGTTGAGTTGTATAGCTGAGCAGAGCACTATGCTAAAATTTAGCGCAGCTGAAAAGAGTGCTACGCTAACAGTTAGCGTAGCTGACAAGAGTGCTACCCTAACAGTTAGTGTAGCGTTTGTTCCAGTTAACACCACTAAAAGTCAGCTAACAGGCAATTTCTGTAGCATTAATTTTTTTTTGATGTTGCTAACGCTACGCTACCCGCTATTTTTTTTTTGATGTTGCTAACGCTATTCTACCCGCTATTTTTTTTTTTTTTGATGAAATTGTTTTAGCGTTAGCTGAAAAAATATTAAGCTAACAGTAACTTTGTGTTAGCTTAGCAAAAAAATCTAACATTGCGCTAAGCTACAGCTAATGTTATCACAGCGGCACCATTTCCTGTACCATGAAACTTCATGAATCCATCATGAAGGGGAAACCCATCTTTCAACTGATGAGCATTATTGCCAACCACAACAATCCTTATTTATTAATGAATCATATGACAATGAACACTGCAATGACCTCTTTATGTTGAACAATTCTGGAAGAAGCTATAAAAAATGAGAAATTCAGAACTCAATGCAGTAAACTTGGTACTGAACTCAGAATCTTACTCAAAAAAGTTGATAGTTCAATGGATACAACAAGCTCATTTCAAGGGTTTCATCAGGTCTGGAGACCTGGGGTTTAAAGGGGTTAACCATCACAGCATAGCATAAACAATTCTGCTGTTAGTGCTGCCAGCAAACACACTGAGATTGAGCTGAGAGAGGCGAAATCAGTTGTTGAAAAAATTGAAACAGTAGTTGTGGGTGCATGAATTTCCGGAGAAGAGTTGATTGGTCTGTCCTACAAATTGACCATAGAATTCCTGAAGTATTGGCTGTTCAATTTATACTGTCAGAATTTGACTCTGTTTATTTTCAATTATCTTTTCCCCCCATTGGACCAGTGCATATCTAGTATTGGGGAGGAACTTGATAGCATGTCCATATGTGTCAGTAGGGTCAGTGTTGGAGTATAGTCCATCACTTTCATCTTGTTGCTCCCTAATCCTTTGACCCAAAGATCAATCATATTTAAAGATCAACCCAACACATTATCATTCAAAGTTGGTCATAGTTTATATTTTTTCCAAATTTGAAATCCTGATCTGTATATCTGGTTGGGATCTGGATCAGGTAGTTTTTGGTTTTACTACTAGCTGACAAAAAGCAGAAGAAGAGAACAATTGATCACAGTCTCAGTGATGATCACTTTGGTAGCAATTAACAACTCAAGAGGGAATAGGTAGGTAATTGAAATTTGGGGAAATTCTCAGCCACACTCACTTTTTCTCCCAGGTGGGGGGTAGAGCAGCTTCACTCACTCAAACTTATTGAGAAAATTTGAGAAGTGAGAATGGGGAGAAAGTGATTTGAACAGACTCAAGGGGACTCAATAATGGGGACCGGATTAATTATGAGGAGAACTGATGATTTCTTATTTGCTTGGACTAGGCTATGTATTTATAGACTAGATACAAGTGTTCAATTTGTGGTTCAGAAAAAACAACAATAATGAATAAGAGAAATTGAATAAAATTTAAGAGACAGAAAAAACAAGTTCTTGTAAGTAATTGACTAGACAGGCGTCTCAGTCTCTTTTAGTCAAGCTAGACAAATTAATCAAGACAAAATATTTTTATAGGTCACAAATAGTATGAGGCGTTAATTCAACTAATTAAATTTTAATATCAGAAATTGAATCAAGAAAAAGAACAATCAAACAATTAGTGCTAGGAGTTTTTAAATACAATAAAACCTAGTAAATAAAAGCAGTGTTCTAGTTTGATCAAGTTGATATAAGAAAAGGGTAAAGGAAGGGATTTTTGGGAGGAACAGAAGAAGGAGAAAAACTCAACACGCCCCCTCTGTTCTGAACAAAAAGAGCTAGGTGAGTGAGAAGTCAAGAGATTTCATAGCAGTTCAGTCGGAGAAGAGAATTGTAGATGTGGTGACAATGATTGCTTGTTTTCGCGCAGACTGGACTGATGTTGAAGAGTAAATCGAGCAGGTTGTTGATGAGCATGATGTTTGTTGTTGAACTTGATAATGAAAGTAGGCAATCGGGTTTGTTATGGGAAAGCATGTTGTTGGAGGAGATCGATAGGGAGAAGGGAATGAAAAATGTGGAGACAAAGATCGATCGTTTTCGCGCGAAGTGGACTGATGTTGAGGAGTCAATCGATCAGATTGTTGATGAGAGTGTAGTTGAGGTCGCGCGAGATTGCAAATGAACAGGTTGAGTGTATGTGATCGGGTTGTGGTTGATTTAAGAAAGAGGACCGATCAGAGTGATAAGAGAAAGAGGCTGAGGAAGACTAGTTCATGAGGTAGCGAAGATGAGGTAGCGAATCGATCGAACGATCGTTTCCGAGAAGAGATGGTTGAGAAGGATAGTGTGATAAGAAGAAGACAAGCAGGCGACGAGGGGGTTCATAGCGAATTTGGAGATGAAATCACATGGTGCATAAGCTGTCATATTGAATGTCGTCGGCGTTCATCCGAGTACCGTCCGGAAGGGTGCACCAGTTGGTGACACTTTGTTGTTGATGATAGTTATCGATGACGGTAAAATGAGCGGACTCGGTCTTTGGAGCTTTCTCAGGAAACTTCACCCAACAGTTGTGGGGACGATGGCCGGTTTTCTTGCAGTGAGAGCAAACTGGAGACGAGTTCGATGTCGAGTTCGAGACGCGATTAGTCGTTTTGGAATTGGTGTACATGGACGAAGGAGTCGATGAGTCCATCTGACTAGACTCGTTCTTGATGTTGTTTGAGGTAGCGAACGCCTCTAGTCGCTTAATGATATCTGCAAACGTTTCCGTTGCAAAACCCATGGAGACGATGTCCCGAAAGGATTGGAATTGGCCTCGAGGAAGTTTTCGGAGCATGATCATCATCTTGACTTGATCATCGTTCAAAGTATTGGCGAGAACAAGTTTTTTATTGGCAAGTCGAATTTCGGAACAAAAGGAAGCTATGTTAGTGTATTCGAGATCGAGGAAGGCGTCCAAAGCAGTCGATCGGGCTATGAGATCGCTCCCGGCGTATTTGTTCTGGAGGAGGGTCCAAAGTGCTCGGCCGTTGAATTCATCCTTGTTTGGCAACGTGGTACTGACGAGAGCGAGATTATTCTCATCAAGGTTCTGAATGATACGGTTGTATCCCTTGCGATTCAAGACATTCAGGTTCGCCAACTCTTCCGGCGAGGTCTTTTCGTTTGGCTTGATTAAACCAATAACAATATCGAGGGCACCAAGATCGTCCAGCTTGGATTTCATGGGATAGATCCATGTGGCGTAGTTGCTAGAGGTGAGGAGATAACGAGTAGGCTGAGTTACGGTTTCTGACATGATGAAGGGTTGTTAAGAGAATTTTCTGAGGTGCGGATTGGAAGCAGTCAGTTCGACTGTTAATCGTGAGAAAATTTGAGAAGTGAGAATGGGGAGAAAGTGATTTGAACAGACTCAAGGGGACTCAATAATGGGGACCGGATTAATTATGAGGAGAACTGATGATTTCTTATTTGCTTGGACTAGGCTATGTATTTATAGACTAGATACAAGTGTTCAATTTGTGGTTCAGAAAAAACAACAATAATGAATAAGAGAAATTGAATAAAATTTAAGAGACAGAAAAAACAAGTTCTTGTAAGTAATTGACTAGACAGGCGTCTCAGTCTCTTTTAGTCAAGCTAGACAAATTAATCAAGACAAAATATTTTTACAGGTCACAAATAGTATGAGGCGTTAATTCAACTAATTAAATTTTAATATCAGAAATTGAATCAAGAAAAAGAACAATCAAACAATTAGTGCTAGGAGTTTTTAAATACAATAAAACCTAGTAAATAAAAGCAGTGTTCTAGTTTGATCAAGTTGATATAAGAAAAGGGTAAAGGAAGGGATTTTTGGGAGGAACAGAAGAAGGAGAAAAACTCAACACTTATCTTTGATACTTCTTCAAAACTTATCTTTGAGACCTTCCATCTTCTCCATCTTGTGGGTTGGTTGCATGGCATAATCTCAATTCCTTTTCTCATCTTTATGATAATAAAGGTCTTAAATGTTTGTGATTGAATAATTAGGTTGTAACAAAAACAAAAAAAGCAAAATATTGCAATGAGGAAAGTTACAAGTTGATGCGTGCATGTTGTATTTATAGTGAAAAGAAAACAATACTGGTCCCTAGAGACAAAAGTGGGCCAGCTACGCTAACAGTAGCTGTAGCATAGCATAATGTTAGCTTTTTTAGCTACGCTAACACAAAGTTACTGTTAGCTCAAGATTTTTTCAGCTAACGCTAAAACATTTTCATTGAAAAAAAAAAAATAGCGGGTGGTGTAGCGTTAGCACCAGTGAAAAATACAAGCTAACACTACAGGAATTGTCTGTTAGCTGACTTTTAGCGGTGTTTATTAGAAAAGCCTAAAGTTTTTATTACAAAGGACCAAAACCAGACTAAAGAAAGAACATGATTAGAAATAAGAATATAAGAAAAAAGAGATAATAAGAGACTTGTTGTACCACTTTATGAACAAAGATTTATAATATATGTTATGAAGAACTTAGAGACAAGGATCTAGAATGGAGTGTAAGAGCTAGAATAAAAATAGGTCAGATGAGACAACAAGCAACTAAAGGTAAAAAAGAGTAAGACAGAAAGAAAGAGACACAACCAACTTTAAGGAGTTAAGTGATTCAAATTTTATAGAGAAGAGTTGAGTCAAAGGATAGAGTGTGTAAGAAAGGATAAAGGGTAGGAAGTAAGATAACTAAGGAATAGGAGATGGCGATAGAAGGAAAGAGGAAATTATGAGTTGATGAATAAGGATTTTAGTCAAGATAGTTTGTTAAGAGCAAGATAGTTTTTTGAGAGTGGGAGATAGGACGAGAGATAGTTTTGTTGATGAGAATGAAAAGAAGGGAAGGTTGATGAGAGTAGCTTTATCGTGAAGGAAAGAAGTGAGGAGGATAATAAATAATGATCAATTAATAGTTGCAATAATGATGTCATTGATAATTGTTATGAATTAATTTTAATGACATCATAGGAAGCATAAGTGCAAGGGGTTACTGAAATTAATGGTGGCTAAGAAGAGTAGGGAATATTGTCAGATTTTAACAGTGTTAGCTGGAACAAATGCTATGCTAACTGTTAGTGTGGAAATCTTTTCAGCTAGGCTAACTGTTAGTGTAGCGCTCCTCAGCTACGCTAACTGTTAGCGGAGCACCCTTTTGTGGTGAGCCAACTCTGAGTTTAGCGCTATGATGCTAACTGCTGTGAGTTTATAAAAAAACAGAAAAAAGGAAAAAAAAAACAATCCTAATTGAGCAAAGTGGACCAGCTTTGAACTAAGACAGGGTAATTTGTCACTCCTGCTATACTATAAGGAAATGAAAAATATCTAATCAATGTCACCCTCATCACAAAACTATGGGGAAAAGACCGTATGGTTTTCTCTAATATTATTCTTGCTTGACCCTATATTAATAAGTTCTTGCTTTCTTCTTTTTAATTTCTTTTATTATTCTTCACTGCCAGCATAATTGCCTACGTTGAGTTCATCCCAGTTAAACTAGGATGCAACCAACCAATTTAAAGTAGGTTGACCTCAACCAATGAAATATGAAACCAAGGGGGGTCCCTTGGGTTTATATTTCATCAGTTGTTATCAACCAAGTTTAAATTGGTTGAGTGCATCCCAGTTTAACGGGGATGACTTCATCCTAGGTAAATATGCTGGCAGTGCTTCTTTACTATCTTGATTGATGAAATGTGATGATTATGGGATATGTTGTGACACTGGGAACCTGAAAATCTTCCTGGTGACCCATGGCCAATCTGTCAGCCTCCCTGATGCCAAGGACAAGTCCTTCTAGCTACAGGTGGTGCAAGGATAGATGGAAAGAGTACAAAGAATCTGGGTAAGGTACAAAAGGGGCAATTCCCAAAAGATATGGGGGAATTGTGCCGTAAAAAATTTAGAGAAAAAGGTGGTAATAATTATATTAAATAAATTTAATATAATTAAAACCAGAGGGGCCTGATAAATCAGGGGTGGTTTAATCCCTCTAAGGCATCTTGCACGTAAATGCAGAGGATTTAATGACCTGGAAAACTGGGGCCTGTTGGAACAGGGGTGGTTTAATCCCAGGAATGGAAATGGGGGAATATCTTCAAGAAAAAGGGTTATTACTTACTAGTAATAAACCTTGAGGGATCTTGGGGATATTCTGGGTGAAGCTGGAAAGTTTGAAGCGCTTGGATGGATGGATGGTGGAGCTGGATGGTCACTGTAAAGTTGTTGGGGAAGACAGGGCTAAAGAATAACTACTAAGAAGCTTACAGACTGTGTTTATAAAGATATATATCTAATAAGAAGTGGGTAAGGTTGTTAGTGGGTATTGGGAAGCATGGGGAGCCTTCTTTGGGCGGTTGAAGATCTCCTTAAATAGTCTTGAGTTCCCTCTGGGGACCCTGTAGGTGTTATTGGCCAACTTGTGGGATCTTTGGACCACATTTTGGCCATTTTTGCTTGCTTGGTGACGCTTCAGCTGCCCTTGCTTTGAATACACGTCACCAATTGGTTTTATTATGATATTTATTTATTATTTATTCCTTTATATTGAGGTACAGTCTGTAGTACATTAGTACTAGTTGTTATGGATTAATACTAGTGGCTTATTTGTATTTATAGTAAGCCACAGTATTATTTGTACTGTTTGTCCACTCAATATATTTTATTTATATGTATAAATAAATAATACCATTCATTATATTTAATTATTTAGTCCCCAGTGATCTTTATTACATATGTAACATATGTAATGAGGTCACTGGGGCGTGTTTTTATAGATTTGGGTGTACCTGAGTGACTGTGGAGTCCGTGTGCCAAGTTGAGAGCCTGTAAGGGGCTTAATGTTTGCGCGGGGGCTTATATCCCAACTTTGGCGCGGGCTTTCAGTCACGCGGGTTGAGCTTCAAGTTCTGCGGACTGCGGTACGCAGGGTTTGAGTAAAACACGGTATATTTACACTATCTCTCCTAATTTACACAACACCTCATTTCCGTGACTGGAAATGGGGTTTAAGCATATGTATATATATATATAAGCATTTAATTACGGCAAGTACTTTTTATTTTAAAAGGTACTTGCTAATTTACATAGTGAAGGAGTGGGAATTAGGGGTACCTGTGAGTGAGGTACCCTAGGTTAAACTTAGTGTAGATTCAGAATATTAAATAATATTCTGACTATTATTTGATATTCTATATTTTTTTATAATACTTTTTGTGGGAAACTTGTGACAGGTTGCTCTGTCATAGTAGCAAGCTGACACAATCAGTCATCACATGCCATCAAGCAGGTTAGCAAAGAAGGAAAATAAATGAATGATATAGTTGAGGAGCACAAAACGTTACAGGCCAACTCAATTCTTGGTTACAGTTACACTCACATTTAATGTAACTTTCAAAATTACTACACTAACTGACAGAATAGCCGAGAATACCACTACACTAAATGCTAGTGTCAGCCTCTGTGATGCCAAGAACTGGATTCTTCTAGCTCCACAGGGTGCAAGGTAAAAACAGCTGCAGGTTGCGCAGTGACAGGTGGGTAAAAAAGGTGAAAAGATATAAAAAAACTATAAAGTTTTTATTAACAGAGGGGCCTGAGTTACAGGGGTATTTACTGTGCCCTCTCAAATATTCAGGACCTGAGTTAACAGGGGGTATTTTGGGTACCTGAAAGTCTAGTCCTTTGAACAAGGAGTACACCTAGACAATAACTGCTGAAGGAATGGAGGAAATAGACTTATTGCTTCTATTTCCTGTCAGAGGTTCTTCAGGGAGTTGTAGGTGGTCCAGAAGCGCTCACAAGGTTGAGTACCAGGTGGTGGTTGAGTGCTGAGAAAGGTGAAAGGGTTGTTTGAATGAAATTCAAGTATAAAACAAGCAAAAACTGACTATATAACAGGCTAAAAGGGCTGGTTGATATGGTGCGTAAAAGCTGGTAAATGTATATGAAGATGGGGATATCATTTCGTGGGAAGGAAGGGCTGTTTATATATCCATTATGTGCTCTTGGGGGCGAAGCAGAAGCTCTGTTTTGCCTGGTCTAGTCTTCTACTAAGCCCTAGTTACCTGTATAACTGGTTTGGTTACGGTAGGGCTTAGTTACATGTTTCAAAAGGCCCAAAGTGGTTTAATGTTCCCAGAAAGGTGCATACTTTTTTGTCTTCCTTCCTTTTGGACCAGTAGTCTGTTTACAACCAACCAATTGGGCTAGCTTGGCCTTAGTAGGAAAAGTATGGCCGCGGCGTTGGTTGTGGCTTTTATTACAGGTGCCAGGTGCATGTAACTATGAAAATTATGATGTAAACCTTATTTATGCATCATACCTGAACTCTATTAACCTTAATTACATAGTCTACTAGCATATATTCAAGTTTATGTAGATCTTTAAGTCATATAAAAACTTGAAGGCCTTGTGAAGGGATATGAAGGAGTGATAATTAAGGGGTACTTTTGCTGAGCTACCCTAGGTTATTTTACATTTAGATTCAGAATCTGAAATAATATTCTAAGTTCTCTTTATACTTTAGAAGTTATATCTAGATTCTGTGTTAAATGTTTTGTTTTTAATAATTTCTTTCAAAACAAAAGACATAAGGTATGCATTCTTTTGAGACTAAGAATATAAGTTGTATATTGGTATAATTTGCTATGGTCAGTTTGTCTATGAATTAGTAGCAGGCTGACAGCTAGTGTATCATCACCAGTTAGGATTTGTGATGAGGTTGACACCAATTAGCTATTTTTCAGTCACTTTTAATAAAGCAGGAGTGATAAATTCCCCTGTCTTAGGTCAAAGCTGGTCCACTCTGCTCAATTAGGATCCTGTACTTGCATAATTCAAGCAATCAAAAAGCTGTACTTGCACAAGTAAAGCAACAAAAGTGCTGTTTTAACTCCTGTACTTGAGCAAGTACAGCAATCAAAACAGCTTATTTTTGATTTAATTATTTTTAATTTCTATCTTTGTGTTTTTATATATATTTATATATGTATATTTTTTTACAACAACAAATTGTTTTTCCATGGGGCTTTTGGCTCATAAAAGAATACACTGTGGATTCCTGAACTGTCCATTTGGCCATCCCCCCCCCCCCTGTTAGCTATAAAATGAGCTTTATTTGGCCTCAAAATTCAGGACTATTTCCTTATGTTGATGTCTAATTTATTTTTATTGAAATGCCTTTGATGTTAAATGATCAATCTTGGGACAATACTGTTCTGGGAACCTCATTTGAAGGGTCAGAATCATTATAATACTAATTTAAAAGCTTCAAAGCTGCCAAACAAGACATTTTGTGCAAGGGAAACACTTTCACCATTCCCACATCCTTTTCTTTGCCCAACCACCTCACACCAACTATTGGTAAAATGAGAGGGTATGTAATCCACCCAAAAAATTCTGTTCAGATTTTGCACTTCACTGGCTCTAACATTTTTGTCCTGGTTTCAATTCAAATACAAGAAAGAAGTTGGATTTCTCTGGTAATAGCTTTACTGCAGCAGGATTTTACCTCTTGGAGCCATAAACACAGATTTTATGCAGCAGCCATGTTAACTGGTGCAACTTAAAGTTAGCGGGCCAAATCAATCCACTGTCTGAGCATAGTGTAGCAGGAAAACAGTCAGCTAACAGCTAACATTTAGCGGGAAAATATTCAGCTAACAGCTAACAGTTAGCGTAGCTTAGGGTAGTTCCAATGCCACTGTGAGAACTCCTTTTGGGAAGGGGGTAGTTCTGTGAGGGGGAAATAGCAGTTATAGTATTTCAGGTATGTATGAATTTATTACAACTGTTAAGGGTGGCTTGAAAGACCTGCCCCTGTATTTACTACAAGAGTTAACACAACAATTTTATTTATTGTTGTGGCTGATAAATTTTGTCAGCTGGCTATTATGACAGAGTAACCTGTCACAAGATTTCTACAAAACTTATTATAAAAACCATAGAATATCAAATAATAATTAGAATATTATTTTATATTCTGAATCTACACTAAAATTAACCTAGGGTACCTCACTCACAGGTACCCCTAATTCTCACTCCTTCACTATGTAAATCAGCAAGTACCTTTCATAAAAAGGCACTTGCATTACTTTATGCTTATGTATACATATACATATGCTTAAGCCCCATTTCCAGTCACGGAAATGAGGTGTTGTGTAAATTAGGGGAGATAGTGTAAATACACCGTGTTTTACTCAAACCCCACATACCGCAGTCCGCATACCTTGAAGTTCAACCTGCGTGACTGAAAGCCCGCTCCAAAGTTGGTACATAAGCCCCCGCGCAAGCCCCAGACCCCTTACAGACTCTCAGCTTGGCGCGCGGACTCCAAAGTCACCCAAGGTACACCCAAAGCAACATAAACACGCCCCAGTAACTTCATTACATATGTTACACATGTAATGAAGACTACTGGGGACTAAATAATTAATTATATTAGATTGTATTATTATTTATACATATGAATAAAAATATACTGACTGAACACACAGTACAAACAATACTGTGGCTTATTAAAAAATACAAATGAGCCACTAGTATTAAATCTATAACAACCAGTACTGATGTACTACAGACTGTGAGTCAACATAAATAAATAAATACACTAATAAAATCAATTGGTGACGTGTATTCAAAGCAGGGGCTGCTGAAGCGTCACCAAGAAAGCAAAAATGGCCAAAATGTGGTCCAAAGATCCCACAAGTTGGCCAATAATACCTACAGGGTCCCCAGAGGGAACTCAAGACTATTTAAGGAGCTCTTCAACCTCCCAAAGAAGGCTCCTCATGCTTCCCAACATCCACTAACAACCTTACCCACTTATTATTAGATATACATCTTTATAAAACAGTCTGGTAAGCTTCTTAGTATTTATTCTTTAGCCCTGTCTTCCCCAACAACTCCACAGTGACCATCCAGCTCCACCAACCATCCATCAAAGCGCTCCAAACTTTCCAGTTTCACCCTGAATATCCCCAATATCCCACAAGGTTTATTACTAGTAAGTAATAACCCTTTTCTTGAAGATATTCCCCAATTTCCTTTCCTGGGATTAAACCACCCCTGTCTCAACAGGCCCCAGTTTTCCAGGTACCTAAATCCTCTGCAATTTATTTGCAAGATACCTTAGAGGGATCTAAACCACCCCTGATTTATCAGGCCCCTCTGGTTTTTAATTATATTAAATTTATTTAATATAATTATTACCACCTTTTTCTCTAAATTTTCCATCACAATTCCCCCATATTATTTGGGAATTGTGACCATTTGTAACTTACCCAGAGTCTTATAACTCTTTCCATTCATACTTGCACCACCTGTAGCTAGAAGGACTTGTCCTTGGCATTGGGGAGGCTGACAAATTTCTTTTTTGTTTTCTTTAAGAGAACTATTTATGTAGTAATCTCTTATCAGACAAAGATCTAATTTCAACGTACAAATAATCAGCAATGAGCTTGATGAAGGGATCAGGGAGGTAGATAGTGGATGGACTGTTACAGAAAGTTCTGGTGACTGGAATACAAGCTTTTTTGGAATTAATGAGGAACAAGTATTTATATGTTTATGATTTATTTCTTTCTTTTTAGATGTAGTCTGAGGAAATGAGTAGAGGGATGTTTTGGTATAATGTGAAATATTCAAAGTGTTGTACCCTCTTCCTTAACCTTTAGTTAAAAGAGCACAATTTTTCCTTTTGTTACTGTTGTGTATCTTAAACTGATATGAAAGATTTTGTTGTGGGTCACCTGATTAAGATCACACTACTATATGGATGGGTAATTTTATTTAGTTTTCTAGCTAGATGGTGGGGAGTGGGATCAAACTGGGAGGATTTTCTTTCTGGGAGGGAACAACCTCCCCTTTATATAGTAAAATGTGAGGAATTTTTGCTGGTGGGATGTCTGATTGAGGTATTTATGCTGGTGGGGTCTCTTCTTCTACGCTGCCTTCATGCATGGAGTGCATAAAGTGAGCTATTTCTGCTGGTGATGTTTTCTAATCCTGCACTGCTTCATGCGGGGAGTGCATAAAGTGAGCTATTTCTGCTGGTGATGTTTTCTAATCCTGCACTGCTTCATGCAGGGAGTGCATAAAGTGAGCTATTTCTGCTGGTGAGGTTATGTACTTAGGCTGTGCCACAGAGCATGTGCTGCGTCTTGTGACCAGAAACTAAACTATATACTACTTCTATATATATACTATGTACTTATTATTCAATATAATTCTTTTTTTAACTGTATATCTTTTGATTTAGCCGTGCAAAACCTAACATAAATGGGTGACTTATAGATTAAATTTACCCTAGATTTCAATTATGCACTTATATTGCTACTATTTGAGCTTCTGAAAGATAATGAAAGAATATAATCCTGCATGATACTTGAAACAGGGTTTGGAATACCACATCCTCCCCCAACTTAATTCTGTCCACAGCATTCCTGTTTCAAGGATCACCATCTAGAATAGGTTGATTTATCCAACTATTTTTAAATTAATCCCTTGTTTCCCACAATATTTCATACTCCTAGACATACTAACTTAGATTTCTCTTTTCCCTCCTGAATTCTGCTTCTTGCCTTGATTTGTAACTAGTGACTCTAAAACTTCTTCACTCAAAAATAATAGCTAAACTAATAACTCTAAATCTCCAATAATCCTATCTCTCTTTAAATCCTCAATAATCCTATCTCTCTTATAAATATCTCTAAAAGTTTTCAGTTTGTTTAGTACACTGTCATGAATCTTGCCTCCACTTCTCTTCCTTGGTAAATAAAGCTGATCTTTTGCTCTGTATGGCTGAAGTGACATACTGTTTTCTGTATCTGTGATAAACTAAAAAATAGAAACTTTTTCTTCCATATCCTGTCTGGTTTCATTTAAACGTGTAGGGAGAGATAATGTGGAAACTGGTCCCTGTTCTTCTGGTTGCTAGGATTTGAATTTGATCTGATCTGTTAACTATTACTACTATCATCACTTTACCAATTTATTTGACTCCTGAGGATCTTCCTGTGGGTATACCACACCGCTACGCTAATGGAAACTTCAAAATGTGTTATCGGCAACACAATTACGCTACTTGTTAGCGTAGGGGTTATTTTCCAAAGCTAACACTACAAAAATCTTGGCTGAAAAATTTCTTGCTACACTAACTGTTAGTTTGGCGGAGTGTAGCGTCAGCTAACACTACAAATTTTCTGGCAAAACAAATAACCGCTACACTAACAGTTAGTGGTCAAATAGCGTAGTCTAGCACAACAGCCCACTGTTGCTAGAGAGTTTGACTTTTGCCCCTGGGTGATAAAAATCTGTAGTATTACCAAGTTTCTTATTTAGCTTTTCCCTTATACATTAATCCTGATTAATAAACTCTTATGTAATATGAAATTTGTTTCCTTTTTGATTCTTACACTACTCTCAACCAGGCTGTTCTGTGTGGGAATTTCCTGAACCTAACCAAAAAACGGGCCAGTTGGGCACAAGGAGAGGTCTGTTTGCTGTTATGGACATTACCTAAAGTTGATCTAAACTAGTAAACATTCCCAATTTTTGGGAAAATAATATATTGCAATATTCACATAATACCAACACAATTTATGTTTTCATATATGTGCCCACCAATTAAGAGAGGAGGTGGGGGACGAATGAATGACTTAGCGCAGATATTATGTAAATTAGACAACAACATTAGGTTTATGATCATTTGGCACTCCGTCCAAAGAATTCAACTAACGGTTTCCTCGACGGTTTCAAGCTGGAGGAAAGTTGTTTGAGGGCGGCGAGAGATACCATAGCAGTAGAAGAGCAGACGAGGGACACGTGAGCTGATTTGACTTCCTTAGAACGCGGAGAAGAGATCAAAACTTACTCGGTGGTTTCTTGGATCTCTTTGATTAGTTGCTGTCCTTTCTCGAGAGGACAAGACATCGATGGAAATAAGTTCCCAACAAGGAACTCTACAAATTCTCCTCCTCTACTGGTCATCAACATCTTCAAAATGCCAATGATTTCCGTCAAGACGACTAAACATCAAAAATGATTTTTTTTCTCGTTTCAATGGGATTTCTTTTACTTTTCATACATACAAAAAGAGGAGAAAAGGGGAAATGAATACTGACGATAAGATTCAGCATCCGACCAATCGAATTCTGGTTTGCATGGGATAGCAAAGCAGAGGGGGGCGACCTGATGGTAGAGGAAGAGCTCGAATCCGGGTACGGGGGAGGGTCCAGCTTCGGGGGCCTTCAACCAGATCGAGGAGAAGTTCTTGAGGAGACCGAAGCCGAACCTCAAGTCAAGTATCAAGACTTCTGTAGCTTGAAGTTGGTCGATGATCGTCTTCAAGATCGTCTCTAAGTGCGGTTGGTTATCTGGAAGCCGAAGACCCGTCCAGATTAGTTTCATCAAACCTTTTCATCGGACCAAAGCACGATTCACTGTTGGACGGAAAAGAACAAATGTGGACACTGACTAGGTGAAACAAAAATTCCATGCATTTGGGCACCGATGATCGAGTTACATAGGGTGAAGTACCCTCTTCTTAGTTCAGATTGACACATCACATCGTCAGTTCCAGTGATTGGCTGGTCGAGAAAATTTATGATTTTCGAAAAGAGCGGTAACAATAAGTTATCTAGGATGGAGATAAAGTTTTCCTACGTATAAATTACAGATTACGTTGAAAAAAACATCCGTCAGTAGATTTCATTTGATCTTCCTCAAGGAAGGTTGAAAAACAGCACTGGGCGATAATACCTTGTATTTATGAACCAATTGTCCGACAAATGACAAAAACTCTATCAGCTCCGGTTTAGTTAGCTTGTCAAGCAAGCAATTGATCAACACAGGAACATGAGGTAGGGCCTCCATTCCGATGGTAGCTACTATCTTGTGGAATGATGAACGTGTCTATTGAATCTTTGTGAGATGTCAGATTTGTTCAATTGACAGCGGATTTAGTCAAGTGAAAAGGAAAGGAAATGAAAAAATGCGAAATAAGCTGACCGCATCTCGAAGAACTCGAATATCATTCAGTCGTGCAGTGACGTTCATGATATCGTCAGTTGCTGTTTTGAATACTTGTAAACATGGGAAGGTGGTTGAGGAGGAAGTATGAGATGAGAGGTTAGGAAAGCCTTTGGCAATGGCGCCAATGGCCATTATAGCGTGGTGAATCTTCAAGGCATTAATCAGATCGGAAGGATCCAGGGGTCGATTTTTGAGTTCAGTTCTCATCTGGGTAATCAAGGGCTGGAGGATCGATTGTAAGCAGGCGATCTGCTGGTCGGGATTAGCTGAGAAGAACGAAACGAGGATCCCGACAGCCTCGAAAAGATAAAGTTGGCTGTCAAACACGCTTGAGGACTGGACTGCCTTCGTCAGGATGTCATGTTCATCTCCTGATACATTCGATCCCAATTGGCTAGGGAGATCAGCTTGAATGACAATCAAATCCTGACAACTCTTCATCCATCAGTACACAAACTCTTCAAAAACAAGCTGCTACCAGGGACGGGACGTTTACCTTCAACTGGTCAATTATGGTTTGCCAACCATTAGGGTTAAAGTGAGCCTGAATAGCAGGTTTTCCTTGCAAGACGAATCGATAGAATAGGTAACAGCAGCGGAAGCGAATATTGGAGTGTGGATGGTGCAGACCTCTACTCAAAAACGAAAGTAGAAGAGAAGTCTTAAAATCCTGGCCAATTTATTTTTAGCTAAGAACAGCTCGATTGGCTATTATCGCTTACCGGTCATCTAAGAACGTGGGCAAGACATCCTGGATCGCCCCCGGGAAGATTTCAAAAAACTCATGGTAACGAGTGACGCACTCAAACCATTGGACGGCGATCGAAGGGTGTGGGAATTTGGTGATCAATGCTTTAGAAGCCTTTAGTAACAAGTTTCCTAGGCTAGATAGTGGATACTGAGAGTAGTTAATCTTGTAGTCTTTATTCTTGTTGTGCTTTTTGATCTCCTCCGGTGGAATCATAACGTATGATCGAATACTTGTGGGCCCAGAACCTGATGATATTTTTTTCCTTATAATACATCAATAGATTTTACCTAGAATAATTATGTAAAAGTATACCCACCTCTAACGGCCTCACCATAGTTGTAAAGCATTACCAGGGCAAGTTCTGTCTCCTGCCAACAGATGTTAGAAGCGTTGCCATCTTCTGAGTTAATGTGGTCTAGAGCGTTTGAGACGAGTGGATCGATAGTCTCTTGAAACAAGGCCTCATCAATGACCGCGATAGCTTCTACTATAGTTTTTAACTGCCGCCGACAATCATGAAAGACTGCCATATCTTCATCTTCAGTCTCACCAGGGAGGGCCGGGGGTTCCCACTCGAAGATGTCATCCGGTGGATAGCGAATCTTGATGACAAGGAGCCGCAAGAGCTGACAAAGGAATGTTCGCTTTTCCTGAGTAAGGTGAGAGTTGGGTGCCAACTTCTTATCCTTCTTAAAGCGCGACAAAATTGCTGATGAGAATGGGAGTACGGAGGCACATGTAGCAAATGCGTCCTCCTCGACGAACGATAGGAGTAATGATAGGAGTTGAGTAGCCAAACCGAGTGAAGCAGCTTGGACTTCTAGTGGCACCGAACTATCGTCACACACTTTGCATAGTTCGACACCCATTCCATTCAAAATTCGGGCAAGACGTTCGTTGAACTGATCCTCCTGATCACTCCACTGGCCTGCCTGCCTTCGGGCACTGTTTTCCGATTTGAGGGTCTTCAACACATCCACTAGGCCTAACAGGTTATACAATTGAATTCGATTACTTGCGGGCATCCCTTTAGTCACGATACAAATTAGAGCATCGGCAGCAGCCAATCGAATGCCAATGTCGGAAAGTCGAAGAGACTGGAATAAGAACGGAATCCAGGTGGGCGTGACGATCAGGGAGATATCAATCCAGGAGGCATAATCTTCGACGACCCTGATGCCCATCTCGAGACATTCTTGAGCCTGTTTTCCAAATAATCCTTGGTTCGAATCTACATCACTCTTGCTGAGTCCATCGAGTGACTCTGCGACGATCCCAAAAGTTTCACGTGCGATCCTCGCAGCATCGTGCTCTCGAATCGCGTCACGTAATTCAGCATCCTTACTCAACCTGAACGAAGGTTTATTGACCCGAAGTAGCGCATCAGATAGTTCGGAGGAGATTTCATGGAGGAGTCGTAGATAAAGGTCGGTTGTACGGGGGTTCAAGGGCTGGTTGGAAGTATTGGGGAGTGAGGATGCCTTGGGGTGTTGGCGAATCATATCGGCAAATGAGGAGAAGAAGTCGGGCCAATTATTGGGATACGATTGGAAAAACAGGAGGAAGAGGGTTTGCACGACCTTATTTCGAAGATCTGATCGGATTGACAAGGTTAAATCAGTTCTTCTATGTTTTTTAGAGCTTGTTTTTGGCAAAGTTCCCAAAGAAAAATGGGTTTGAAAGAACGATCTGTGACTGACACGCTAAGCCTTGCTCTCCAGTGCCCTCGACGAATTCGCGATGAATGTAATCCAATAGTTGCTGTCTAGTGGTTTCGTATGAAGACTTTACCAAGCCGATCTCTTCTTCCGAGCTGGGCGTGATCGATGGGGTCAATAGAGACAGATATACATATACATATATGTGTGTGTGTGAAGAGAACCTAGAACCAATATATCTATTTTGGTAAAGGTATATACTTACTTACCTAGTTGAAAACTGTAACATGGTATCCACCAGTTGAAGGCCGAACAACCTAGTCTGAGGGGGATACTTGTAGGACCAGGAGTGAGGTTGCTGTGGGTCGTTCTGAGCACCGGCGAGGAAGCAGATAAGACCGGGGTGCCATGAGTCCTTCGGATTTGAGCGTAGTTGCTGGAGGAAGTGTAGTCCTTCCGATTGGAGTGGGCCTGGATTGAGCGCAGCGATGACGGCTTGATGGATCTGTTCGTCGAGCGAGGCCATGTTTTGTTGCTTGGGGTTTCTTTTTTTTTCCGTGACGGTCTCTGCGGGAGATGGCCGAGTTGATTAGGCGAGCACGTGGTCTTCTGCAAGGTCATGGGCCTATAAGCACATGAAATCTACAGTTTCTGACTAATTCGCCAGTGAGTCGAAAACAAATCCAAAACTGCCGCCTAAATCTACTAATCTAGACAAATTTTTGATCAAGATACAAAAACTAAATAAAGTTACAGCAAAGAGGAGAGCTTGCGAGTTCGCAAAATCCGAAATCCAAAGTTTTGGTTTTCAGCCCCCTGCCCTGCTTCAGATCCTTCCTCCTTCACTGCAAAAAAAAACTGCAACTGCAGCCAGTTGAGCCAGTTTTTCTTGCAGTGCTTCTACTTAGGGCAGGGTAGTGACACATTGATGATTCCTATCAATTTTAGCATGTGATTCCCTAGATCTTGTCATTAGTCATCATTGTATGTGTCACAGTCTCTTGTATATAGTTTATCTACCCTTTTGTAGTTTATGCCAGGTTCTATTTTCTCTTCCTTACCAATTGGAGAAACCAGAACTAGACACAAGGATAGCTAACCGCCTGACTTGGGATACCTGCAGGTTAGTTTCAAAGTATATCATAGCAATTGGAGAATCCGGAACCAGACACAAGGATAGCTAACTGGCTGACATGGGATACCTGCAGGGTAAACATTTGTCTCATCAAAGGTTAAAAGCCAGCTACATCTCTTGTGCTTCTGCTTGTTTTGCATTTTATAAAACCAGGATTGAATGAACAAAAATTGACTTGAAAGATTACTCATCTGAAAGCTCATTGAAAAAAAGTTCAAAACCTCACTCAAACAGATCAATCAAAAGATTTTCAACACCAATCATGAGCAAAGATCAAGTCTTCAAGTTAGTTAATCCTTGACCAGTGAACCTAGCTTTTAACAACTCAAGCTGCAAAAAAAAGAGGAATGTATTGATTGTGCCCTTTGAAACGTCTTCATCAGAGATACTCCTTTCATCTTGGATGAAAAAGAGAACTTCTATAAATTTTGCCTATTGAGACCAACGCTTTAGCAGGTTTGGTTTGACATGCTCTTGATGAGGGTATGGTTGAACATATAAATCCAGTGTAAAGATATAACAGGACTTATCTTAAAATCAGCACCTGCATGCTTATGTTAACTCACACATGCTTATACCCCATTTTCAGTCACAAAAATGAGGTGTTGTGTATAGTGTAAATGATGCATGAATGTGTCCAAGCCTGCATAATTCAGGCTTTGTAGCAGATCAAAACTTGCCTAAATATGCACTCCAGCACAGCACACAGAAAAAAAAGCCCACAAAAATCCTAGTAAGTAATAAAAAGTGCACCAGTACCTTCAGTATACATGTTACATACATAATAAAAGGCTACTTGGGCTAAGATTAAGCCATAATATAATATGGGGATAAAGGAAAACACCACTCCCATACATATAACATGTAAAGACCATTGAAAATTAATAATGTGGCTTATCCTGTGGTGAAATTACACAGAATTAAGCCACAATTATCAAACACATAAATACTAAAAGTATACTAATAATGTCAGAATTTTGGTCCTCATCTCCACTCAAATTCTCCTACCTCATCCACAAAATCTTGTCCACCTTAAAGCCCCCATTCCATTTACTGTTTCTGTCACATTGTGTGATGTTATCTCTCATCTTATATTCCATCAATGAGTTGTTGATGCCTTTCCATTCTATGAGTGTGTAATTTCTTTTCAATTACAAGGTCATAATGCTTACTTATTGCCATTGTTAAATTACAATTTATCCTCCCATATTTTGATTAGTTATTAGCATATGTTCCACTAGTTCATTCAGCTCAGCCACATGTTGAAAATCTTGTAGAAGTCTAATTAAACAGACACATTATGAGTAGTAATTCATTATCAAGTCAGAGCCTGCTTCTCTTTGAATTCCCTTTTGTGCTCCTTGTTCCAATCCAAGCCCCCCTTTTATTTTCCCCTTCTCTTGAGCCTTAATTTCTGAAGGTGAAATCCCAAAGAATAAGCCTTGGTATCATCTTATAAAGAATAAATCAATATGTTAACTAAAATGTTATATCTGGTGGCTGATACTAGTCAAGGCTCAAGCCTCTGTAGTGTCACCGGGTGGGCCAAAAATTGGCCAGAGTGCTCCCAAGTTGCCCTTTTGCACCCATAGGGTCCCCAGAGGTACCCCAGGACTGTTGAGGAAGGTTTTTAACTGCCCAAACAAGTCTCTTCATGCTTTAAAATACCTACTAGACACTATACCACTTTCCAAAATAGTAGTACTCTTGTTGTATTGCCAGGGAAGGCCTGATGAGTTATTCTTTTGCCCTGTTTTTGGCTTATAAACTCTATGTGATGAGCTGTAGCTTGGGCCCGCCCACACCATATGTACATAGTCTATCACATACATGCCACAGACAGACCACTTATAGTCTGCAAGGATGAGGATCTACACCTCTTCCTCATCCTGCAAATTACATAATAAGATACCACACTGCCAGCATAATTGCCTAGGATGAAGTCATCCCAGTTAAACTGGGATGCACCCAACCAATTTAAACTTGGCTGAAATGAACTGATGAAATATATATCCAAGGGACCCCCCTTGGTTTTATATTTCATTGGTTGAGGCCATCCTACTTTAAATTGGTTGTTTGCATCCTAGTTTAACTGGGATAAACTCAACCTAGGCAATTATGCTTGCAGTGCCAAACACCCCAGAACCTCAGTGCCTTCCTCTCCATTGATCAGACCATAAAATATTGCAGGATCTGAAACTTCCAAGACAAAGGCAAGAAACAGAAACCATTAGAACAGAAAACCAGAAGCCTGAAAAACCCCAACTTCATCTGCACTTGAAAATGGAGGAAGTAGAACAACTCCAACAACCACTTGAGGAGATGACTCAAGAAAGAGAAACCAAACATTGTGGTGATCCATTCCACATCATGACATTTTTAAAGATTATTTATCAACTATCACCAGGAAAAAAAAGGTGGAACCTCCATGGAGGTGACTTCTCTATATCCCAGATATATCCCACCTCTATCTGCTATGTATCCTTGGTGTGCACCAATGGTATCTCCATGCCTATATATTATGTATCACCAACATATAATGATATATCAGAGGAGTGTTCAAAAACGTTTCAAAAGATCGAATTGTTTTTATAGAAATTTCTGAGGCAATAATTTTTTTGATTACAACCAATTTTTAATCAATGATGGCTCATATCAAAATTCAAAAAACTCACAATTTTTAAGTCGGAACTATATTTTGAGCTTTGATGAAAAATATATTTGGCCATGGTTGATCAATTACTCCAGTTCTGGAGAACTTGACCATAGAACTCTGAAATAAGCCAGTCATATTTATAAAAGTGCATCCATCACCCCAGGAGATCCACCACCACCACTTCCAACAACTTGAAAGCTGAATTTCTAATATGCACAAGCGTCACAATCCAAAAAAAAAGCAAGTAGCTTGATCAAGTGAAACTCCAGGTTTTGAAAATATTCTTCACAACATGGCTAACATGACCTCCTTAGAATCTTTAACTAAGATATGTCTATTGCAAAGTTATGTACCTATACATTAGCTTCTATGTGGTATATATTTAACATGTGATTAAACTTGGAAATTAAATAAATCTTGATAATCAAATTCAAGTCAACAACATGATTCAGAGGGATGTTATTGCAAAGTATAAATAGAGAGACCCACCTTGCACTGTTGAGAATTCAAACAGTTCTTAGACCATCCTGGTGGTCTATTTCAAAACCTTGAGTTGATGACAATGGTCTTTTTATATCCATTATTGATTTGATTTAAAGCCAATGTTGTATTGTCCTCCAACAATACCATATTCCCTCTATATCCACCAGGTTCAAAAGACAGTCATATTATCAACTTTTGCCTTCATCAGATTATTTGTAATTATTGAACGTGCAAGGCAAACTAGCAGCAGGAGCCTAAAAAATGTACAATCCACAAGCATCTATGAAAAGTGTGCCTCTAATTCTGTGAAAGTTTAAACTCATGCTTACCAAATATATTATCAGATAGCACCAATGCAACAAAATATTCCTTCATCAACATTAGGTTCACATTGCACATTTAGAAATTTAATTTAGAAGGTTTCTAAAAAAAAATTGAATGTAGTCAGTCTAATTTGAAAGTTGAAACTGGGACACACATCCAGGCGTGGGATCATATTTTTGCCTTCAAATAAAAATAGGCAATTGAAAATCTCAATTTAAACCTTCCAAGAAGTTCACACAGGCACTATCTCTCATGTCTATTTTAATACACTTCAAAATAACTTATAAGTACTATTTTAGCTGCCTCATACAATGGATCATGGAAATTTTAACTTGGAATTTCATCCAATCAAAAATAAAATAAAGCTTCACAACAAAACCATTGTAAATCATTTGGAGTCTATCTGGTGGCCACAAAGTCACAAAAACCCCAACTGCAGTAAATTTAACTTTAATTTCATTAGACCAAAGATTATACTAATAAAAATTTGAAGAAAACTTTATTTTCATATCACCCTACAAAATTATAATGGAATGATGATCCTACCACTAGCTGTGGAATGAACCCAATAATAATGCAGTATTTTTTTGTTCAAGAAGTCTCTTCAAGATTTAATAGTAAAGACTGTGGATTGCCAACAAAATTATTAAGCTTAGCAGCCCCCCAGGGCCCTTGAGGATACCCATTTATCCTGATTTGAGCCATGGAAAGTATGTTGGGATGGAATATGTGTAATGTCCAATATATTAATGTCCCAAAAAAAATGAGAGATGATTGGTAGTCTTGTTGTCTCTCACTGGTGATAGTCACATAATTATCACACTTACAAGCAGATTAAGATGTTAATTATCTCCAGACTGACTGCCATAATGCCTCTAGTAGGATTAATGTTTACACCTACCTACACATGCTTTGGCAACTGATTATGGTTTCCAATCACAAAATAAAATGAATGATAAATGGTTCTTTCATTGCAAAGTCAGTAAAATCCACAAATAAGAATCTAGTAGAAACTGCCACTCCATGGCAACGAATTGAGAGGTATAACAGGTAGAATTGAATTTATTATCACTATCTAAGCTAACAAATTGCATCATGCAATTGTATTCAAATATTTGTGAAAATGATCATTTGTATTTTGAGGCTTCAGAAGGTTCAGGTAATTGAATATTTCATTGGGATCCATAAATGGTGATGATTACCCAGAAATTAAAAACAAAAAGGATAAACCAGAATATTAAAAATGAAGATTTGTGTTGAACAGTAATACAAAATTGATAGAGATGAGAAAGGATCATTTTTGCCCTGGCAGAGACTCAAAACTGAGATAAGGCATTGAGAATGATACATATTATCCTTTGATTTATGGATCCTGATTCCTCACCATGAAAGCTGGTTTGATGACCACAGTGAGGAACTTGTGTGTATTGGTCTAATAATTTTGTTTAGGTGGAGAAAGAGATGTTAATTTTATCAAGATTTACCAGTGAATTCTGACCCTTGCTTGTTCAAGTGGGCCAATTTTCCTCCATTTTTCTTGTAATTTTCTTCCTATAAGATCCCAACCATCAGATGTTGATGAAGCAAAATCTAACTTTTGATGGATATTATTTGTGTTATAATTTAAACAAAAAACTCATTCTCAACCTGTTGTACAGATCCAGAGGCGTCAAGCCATCTGGTGTTCTCATCTTGATACTATTCCAGCTCTAACTGACACTAACCATCAACAAGGAATTTATGATATGAAATAGGAATGGACCATTTTCAATCTCATGTGTGGGGACAGCAGCCAATGATAATGATGGTGAATGCTTAACAGGTGGAACCATCATGACATAAATCTTGGTTTTCTGAAGGGGGGGGGACCTAGTGAGAGTATAATGAGTAGTGTTGGAATAACTTGGGTTTGTTTTGATCAGCAGTGATTGAAAACTTTTTCAAAAAAGATAGCATGAACTGAGACACCAGGCCTTCATAGAGTATGAGAGTACACAACTGGATAGATCTTTGGAAGATTGTTTGTCAAGTCACGTGAAAGATTCTGGAAGAAGGTTCCACTGGTAAAGTGTTGTTGCAATACAGTAAAAATGAATATGACTGAATTAATTTTGTGAAGACATACAAGCATTGATTATTCGCTGGGAAATAAATTCTGTGAGAATCTGACAGAAATGAATGGAACCATGAATGTAAGCTTTCATTTAAGTTATTAATGTTTTGTTTGGGATACTTCCCTTGCTAAAGTTCAAGGTAAAATGGTATGGTTCAAGGTAAATGTGGGAATTATGCTATACCATGGTGACAATGTGAAGATTAGAGATGTAGGGTTGGGCAGGCTTGTGATTTAAGTGAATGATTTACTTCTTGAAAGCTCATGTGAAACATATTGTAGTTATGATAGAAACCCGCCAGATGTGATTCATCATGCAAAGATGAAAGACTAGAAAACCTTCACACAACAAAACATTGCCATTCAGTTTTGGAAAGGGTAGGAGAATTGCAGATGACTGGTGGAGAGAAATTTTCAACATGAAAGGAAAGCAAAAAAAGAGTGATGTTTGTTTCATGGGTGCATTTGCTTGTGTGTTGAGTGTCTGCGTGGCTGGATTTGAGGAATGTAATTTAGGTATCCTTGTTACTGGTTGGGGTTTACAGCAGGTGGTTGGGCCGGCTCACACGTGTTGAGAGTCAAGGTCACGGTTCAACCTGAGATCACATCTCTGTCACACAGATGTCACTCAATGCTCTTCCCTCCCAATCTTTCCTCTAGTCCGTCAAATAATTTCTGCTCATCTTCCCTCAATTAGTCCGGATCGGTCCCACCAATTCATCCTTGGTCTCACCAATTCGTCTTGCCCGGTCTCACTTAGCCAATTCGCTCATTGTCTCTCACCAGCAAGCTTCAACTCCCTTCGACATATTTAACACACTCGACTTCTCACTCTTTCCTTTCTCTTTCCTCGGGGAACTCACTCGACATCTCAATTCTATAGTCTCAATAAAAACTCTCTCTGACTATCTAGTTCCTCCAGAAGACAATCATCAAGACTTGTCTTCAAAATCTCTCAAGATCTTCAAATCTCTCCCTCACTCAATTCTCTCATTGGTCATATGTTGTGCTCTCTTTTTCTTCTCTCATAGTGCCCCTGATTGACATTGTTCTTTTCAGTCTGCTCTTTCTTTCTCTCTCTCATTGTTCATCATTCTCCTTTGTCGTGCTCTTCTTTGTCGTGTTTGCCTTCAGGTACCTCTTTTGTTCTTTTCTATCTTCAATCTCTTTGTTTGTTGTTTTTCATCATCTAATCTTTGCAGTTATCTTCAGTTTGATTTCTAACAGATTTACAGTCTCGCGCTCGGAACCCACACGCTCAAATCAAACACAATCAAGGCAACCTTTTGACATGTCCAACTCAGACGGAGTGGACAACATCAGCCGACAAAACATTCCCCTGCTCAACGGCGATAACTACGCCCATTGGAGCAATAGAATGATGATCTACCTAAGAGGAAGAAAGCTTTACGATATCTGCAAAAATGAAATCTATAAAGACGCAGATGAAGACTCTAAGACCTCCCTTATAGAAGAAAAAAACCTGGCTATCTCACTAATCACGGCAAGGCTCGAAGAAAAATGCTTCAACAAGGTTGTCAACTCAGAAACACGAGATAGCGCTGCTCGTCTTTGGTCAAAAATTGCTGATTCTTACGCCTCTCAGTCAATCATCAATTGAGGACACGTATTCATGAAGTGGTCCGCCATAAAATATACTGGTGATCTCCAACTCTTCATAGACACCATAAGGAAACAGCTCCGCGAGATCGAACTGGTTGAGAAGAAGATGCCTGACGATGTCCTCTCATACGAGATTCTTGGAAAACTCATGGGCAACAAAGAAGTTGATTTAATTGTCGACAAGATAGCTCTCTCCGAGGAAGCCGTTAACTCATGGGCAACAAAGAAGTTGATTTAATCGTCAACAAGATAGCTCTCTCTGAGGAAGCCGTTGCGACTCCCTACAGCTGTCTTGATTCCCTTCGATTGTTCAGAACTCACTCCCTGTCCAAAGCGATGCATCAGGATCCAGGAAAACAAAGCGCCTCCGCCCTGGTCACTTCTGCCCTGTCAAAATTCCAGCAGAAAATAGTCCATCTTTGTGGAGGAAATGAACACAATCCGCTCTCTACCTCTCATCCCAAAAACAGATGCTACCAGAAATATCCTCATCTTCGAAACCAGAAGCCAAAGAATGCCAGCGCGTCTCTCGCTCAAGCCTCTTCCTTCGTTGCTTCCGCATCAGGAAATCTTTCCGACAAGACTCTCGTCATGGATACCGCTGCGACTCACCACATGCTCAGTGATAAAAAACTTTTCCACAAATTAACGATGGAAGACATCACAATCACCACTGGGAACCCTGATGATTCTCTCCTTGCAAAAGGCCACGGTTCAGCCAAGAACTTCTCCAATGGAAAACTCCTGGAACTCTCTGATTGCCTCTTTGTTCCATCAATTTCTCAACAATTGATTTCTCTCGGCCTCCTCTTTCCCGATACTCTTGTCATTCAGAAACAGGCTGGATCTTTCTCAGTTTCCGATGGAAACCAAATCTTCTTCACCAGGAAAATTGTCAATGGATTGCTTCACTCTCAATACTCGGCCCCAACCTCTCTTCTCACCCAAGCCACTACTGCCTCCAACATATGGCACTATCGACTTGGCCATCCAAGTAATCAAGTCTTGAAAACCATGCGATTATCCTCATCAAACTCAAACAACTCCTGCCAAGTGTGTCTTTGTTCCAAAATGACCCATCTCCCCTTTTCCAATCATTTTTCCCCAGCACAATTTCCTCTTCATCGCCTTCATATTGATCTAGTTGGACTCATCACTCCTTCCACACTTTCTGGATATAAATATTTTATGACAGTTGTTGACCAATTTTCATCTTTTAAATTCGTGCGATTTCTCAAGGCGAAATCTGAGGCTCTCGATTCTCTTAAGGCTCTCATTGCCGCCGTCGAAAACATCCAAGAACAACGCGTGAAGGAGATTTTCTCAGACACTGGAGGGGAGTTTGTCAACCAGGCCTTTGAGGATTTCACTTCGAAAAAAGGAATCTCGCATCTCTTTTCTCCACCATACACCCCTGAGCTTAATGGCTTTGCTGAAAGAGCTAACAGAACTATCCTTGACAAGGCAAGATGCCTCTTGTACACCAGCAATCTACCAAAGTTGTACTGGGGAGAAGCTGTGAATACCACAACTTTCCTTTCAAACCTACTTCCCACTCAATCTTGATCAAATGAATCTCCCTACGAGATATGGACAAACTCTGATGCTCCACTACGACAAGTGAAGACCTTTGGTTGCCTAGTCACCATCGCTATTCCAAAACACCAAAGGTCCTGGAAACTCTCAAGCACCGGTGAAATCGGCATCCTCGTTGGTTTTGAAAACGACGGCTCTGTTTACAGGGTTGTCAGAATCAGTGACGGAAAACTCATTCGCACCAAGCATGCGTTATTCAACAAGTCCACTTTTCCTTCGCTCTCTTCACTCAAACGCATTCCTGAGACTCTCAATGACCCCTCCATCATCAATGACACGCCAGCACTAATCTTTGATCCTTTCCAAGACGATGAAGAATTTCACGACTGTTCAGAAGAACCTTCCTCGCGACTTGAAGAAGATGATCCTGAAAGCTCTCACTCTGAATCATTGGACGAAGATCCCTCAGAAACTTCCGACACCTCCTCGCTCAAAGATCTCATTCCTGAACCAGATCCAGCTCAAACATCGAGTATTATCCATGGCAATATCACCTCTGAAAATATTCTTCACCATCCTAGACGCCCACAAGCTTTTATCATGGATGCGACTAATTGGATCCCAAAGCACTTCCATCAAGCCATCAACTGCCACGAAGCCAAGCAATGGATTGCTGCAATAAAAAAGGAACTTGACGCCATGGATACTCTCAAAGTATGGTCCATTGTCAAAATCATCCCTGGCGTAAAACTTGTTGGTACTACTTGGGTGTTCCGAAAGAAAAAGGATGGATCAAGCTCAGTCAAATTCAAAGCTCGCTTATGTGCGCAAGGCTTTTCTCAAACTTATGGTGTTGACTTCTCAAAGACCTTCGCACCCACCGGTTGTCTAAACTCGCTCCGGGTACTCATATCATTCGCGGCAGCGATGAACTGGGACATTCAGCAGCTCGATGTGAAGACTGCATTCCTAAATGCCGACTTAGAAGAATTGGTTTATCTCTCAATTCCTCAAGGTATCACTGCTGATAAGAAGACTCTCTGCCTGAAACTCCACAAAGCTATCTACGGCCTTAAACAAGCCCCACTGGCATGGTATAATTGCCTATCAACTTGGCTCATCAGCACTGGGTTTTCCTGTGCTGTCTCTGATCCATGTGTATTTTATCGACTTGTGCCCAATCCCATCTATCTCTTCGTCCACATAGATGACATCGCTGTCTTTGGCCCCAAGGTTGAGCCCTTCAAGATTGCAATCAAAAAGGAGTTCAACATGAAGGATCTCGGCAAGGCGGATCTCCTACTTGGAATCAAGATCCTTCATCAACAAAACACCATTGTTCTGACTCAACAACACTATGTCAATTCTGTCCTCAATCTTTATGGGATGAAGTCCTGTAGACCAACCGCAACTCCTCTTGTTCCCAACTCTCACCTCGACAAAGCCTCTCAAACAGAAACTGATGAGGTCCTTGCTCTTGGGGAAAGCTATCGGAGCGCAATTGGAGCACTTAGTTATCTCAGCACCGCAACTTGTCCCAACATTGCATATGCCGTAAGTCACCTATCTCAATTTCTAGAATCCCCAGGCATCCACCACTGGAATGCCTTCAAGCATGTGCTTTGATATCTCAGCAGAACTCCAGACTACGGCCTAGTATACACTTGTTGCTCTCCCTCTCCTCTGAGTGGCTTCACCAACGCCGACTGGGGAAACTGTCCAGTAACCCAAAGATCAGTCACTGGCTTTCTTGCCTTGGTCAACACTCACCTGGTTTGTTGGCAAACCAAGAAACAACCGGTTGTATCTCTCTCCTGATGCGAAGCCAAGTATTGAGCTCTCACCAATTTCTCATGCAAACTCCTCTGGCTTCGACAACTTTGCATCGAGCTTCATCTCTCGGAAATCGACAAACCAACCGTTGTTCATGAGGAAAACCAAGGATGCATCGCCGTCGCCAACTTTGAAGCCAACACAAACTCAAAGAAAATGAAACACGTCGAGATTCAAATTCATTTCATTCGCGACGTCATCAAGGCTTCAAAAATCATCCTTCATACACCCCAACAATTGAAATGCTTGCTGATTTTCTCACAAAATCAGTTCCTCAACCTGCCCTCGTGAAATCGCTCTCTTCAATTGGACTTTTACGACTAGAGGAAAGGGATGGTGTTGAGAGTCAAGGTCGCGCTTCAACCTGAGATCACATCTCTATCACACAGATGTCACTCAATGCTCTTTCCTCTAGTCCGTCAAATACTTTCCGCTCATCTTCCCTCAATTAGTCCGGATCGGTCCCACCAATTCATCCTTGGTCTCACCAATTCGTCTCGCCCGGTCTCACTTAGCCAATTTGCTCATTGTCTCTCACCAGAAAGCTTCAACTCCCTTCGACATATTTAACACACTCGACTTCTCACTCTTTCCTTTCTCTTTCCTCGGGGAACTCACTCGACATCTCAATTCTATAGTCTCAATAAAAACTCTCTCTGACTATCTAGTTCCTCCAGAAGACAATCATCAAGACTTGTCTTCAAAATCTCTCAAGATCTTCAAATCTCTCCCTCACTCAATTCTCTCATTGGTCATATGTTGTGCTCTCTTTTTCTTCTCTCATAGTGCCCCTGATTGACATTGTTCTTTTCAGTCTGCTCTTTCTTTCTCTCTCTCATTGTTCATCATTCTCCTTTGTCGTGCTCTTCTTTGTTGTGTTTGCCTTCAGGTACCTCTTTTGTTCTTTTCTATCTTCAATCTCTTTTTTTATTGTTTTTCATCATCTAATCTTTGCAATTATCTTCAGTTTTATTTCTAACAACACGCACTTTGGGTGTAAATATATTGTTTATATACTGTGAATTTTTTCAGCCACAAAGAATCCAAAAAGAATATTTCCAGCAACCCAGAATCAACAATATGTACCTTGAGGCATATTGAACTGGGGGATCAAAAGGAATCCAAGTTCAAAAAACAATGAGAGATGTCATTGAATTTTATTTTAAAAATGTAGATGGGATTATGTGCATATACATCAGATTTGTAGAGTGTTTCTAGGTTTCAGTTGGATGTAAAGGATAATATATGAATGTAATCAACTATGGATAAACACATACATGAATATATGTATGTGATATTGATATTCAATAATATAAGTACAAGAGGATATAAAATTGATGTGTGAATATATGTCATATACATCTGGATGTATATATATCTATAAACACACGGCCATATGATCCTATATCCACATCAATGTATGTAGAGATATACAGATATATAGATATAAATATAAGGAAAAATATATATGTACGTATATATATGTATATATATATATATATATATATATATATATATATATATATATATATATATATATCTCCATTGTCTGTCTACCTATCCATAGATATATATATGTATGGGGATTGATATACATTGAAATAAATATGGATATCAATTACAATATATAGTATGAATATGGGTCATGCTTGCCAGATGAATGGATATAGTCAATATGGTGATTGAGTTAAAGAGAATAATGTTGCATTATTACACAAAATTATAACAGGTTTGTTTAGAGATGAGTAGACCAAATTGGGCAATCCCTGGTCAAAGAAAATTCTCAGATCGGTGAACATGGCTCTGAATGACATAATATGATATTGCATTTAAACTGAAAGCTCTAAAGCATTGAGATTGATGAGTGGAAGGTGCCATGATTATGAAACAAATTTACTGTTTCCAGGCCAATGATTCCTCCCAATCTGTCTAGAAATTGTAAGAGAGCTTAATTCATTGGAAAGCAGCATTAATCCAATATGATTTATTGTGAGAGAAAGAAAAGTTGTGACATACCCGGGAACCTTGTGTGACAAGTCTTGTACATAGTCTAGTTCGAGCTCTGTTGTTAGATTTTCTCTTTTCTTTTTCTCATCCTGTTTTCTCCCAAATCCTCCCATCAAAAGGTTTTACCTACTGCTCCCGCCCCCCAATCCTACCCTCGCTGACACCAATCACACCGTATGGTGTTTAAAGGTCATTCTCTTTTCTTATTGTCTTTTCTTTCTCCTTTTTCTTTCCACTTCTTATTCTTCACATGAAATTCATCAATAATCCCGTTTTCTCCCAAATCCTCCCATCAAAAGGTTCAACCTACTGCTCCCGCCCCCCAATCCTACCCTCGCTGACACCAATCACACCGTATGGTGTTTAAAGGTTCCACCTACTGCTCCCGCCCCCCAATCCTACCCTTGCTGACACCAATCACACCGTATGGTGTTTAAAGATTGTTTTCTCTTTTCTCACATTTATTTGACTTGGTTGAAGATTGGCTGTTACAGTCATGAATCAAATTGATCTGTAATTGGATTGGAAATATTGGGAAATAATGAGCAATGTGATTTCTCCAATGATGTGTTACCAGGAATTGAGCCCAGGCTGTGGTATGCTTCAGAATTGTGGGGAGTTGGTGGAGTATGAGAAAAGGTTACCTGATTTCCATGCACTTGAAAATATGATACAATATTATGGCTTCCATGTGAGTGAACATTGGCCATTGGCTGTAAAAGTGAAGAATTATAATGGGGAGAGTTTGGGGATAGTAGCTTGTGGAAATGAGGCAGGTATTCTGTTTGGAATTTAGGGTCTATTGTATGAAAGATGATTTGATTATGGTGGTTGGCCAAAAAAAGGCATGTTGATGATCAGTTGGATTAGCTAAGTAAAAAAAAATACTTGAATAAAAAAGAGCCACTGTTACCTGGGGCAAACCATGATAAACATATAAGAGCAGTATGAACTATGTGACCCTAATAGCAGGGGGGACTGGAATGAGCCCTCATTCCTGGGACCCCCGGGACCCTTTGGAGTAGGGGGGTCCCATGGGTCCCAGGAATGAGGGTAGAGACACAAAAAGGGGTTCAAGAAACATAGTTTCATTATGTTTTGCATGGCCAGCAGAGTGGACTAATTGAATCAATAAGAAAGAAAGAAATTACAACAGCTACATGTCTTCAGAGTCAGAGGAAAATATCTGATGAACCAATTGGTCATACTCTTCCTCTCTGTGGAGGAGCTGGTCCAGCTCCCCCCTGGTATCAGCCAGGGCCCTGGAGAGCTGGGTGATGGTGGTGTGGAGCCTCTCAATGGTCCTGAAGATGGTTGCAAGGAGAACATTGTCTGTAGCAGGATGGAATGAAGCAAGGGTGAGTCAGCAAGCCCAAGATGTACATGGTATATGAAAGAGAGAAAACAGCTTACCACTTGGCCATTGGCACAACATGCCATGCTGTACACAAGTCCTACAAGTCCTTGTGTTTTCCAGCACCTCACAGTTGCCAGAGTCTGCAGCATCCCTGCAGTGGCAGCATCCCCACTGCATGATAGTGGAAGAGATATTGAGTCAGCCTGATTGAGGGGACTTGGGAGAGACAGGGATGGTGACACTTACTCCTCTAGACCCAATTCTGTTTCTGGTGGAGTTGGTGTTGTTGTGACCCACATGTCTTGGCATGGTGACTGGATTTGAGGATTGAGGTGGTTGGGGAGTTGGTGTTGAGGGGTGTGGTTGAGTGTGGGGGAATTGGGGGTTGTTGGTGTGTGTGTGGTTGAGTGTGGGGGAATTGGGGGGAGTTGGTGTGTGTAGCTGGTGAAGGGAGTGAGTGGATGGAGGTGGTTGGATGGGGGAGAGAAGAGGGGAAAGTGGGAGGGGGAATGTCCTTTTATAATACATATCCCCCTCCTGAATGTTGAAACTCAGGGGGACTGAGTATACAGTTTCTTCAGTCCAGCCTTCAGGCTGGACTGAAGAACCTGAAGCTTCAGGCAGTTCCCTGATATACAGGGAACTGCCTGAAGGTCTGGTAGATCGATCGATCGATCGATCGATCGACCTACAGGCCCCTGTACAGCCCCTGAGGCTGCACAGGGACATCAGCGGTCCCACCCCCCAGGTTGCGCGCGCAACCTGGGGGGCTCAGCCCGCTGAAGTCCCCTGCAGCAGCAGGGGACTAAAGGGAGGGTAGATCGTTTAGGAGGGAGAACGATCTACCCTCCGGGTCTCTGTGCAGCACTGAGGCTGCACAGAGACCAAGCGAGGACTACTCAAGTCCCCTGCTCCGCAGGGGACTTGAGCTCGCCCCCTGTAGATCGTTCTCAGGAACGATCTACAGGGAACTGTCCCTGTGCAGCACTGAGGCTGCACAGGGACGAACGAGGGCTGAGCCCCCCAGGTTGCGCGCGCAACCTGGGGGGGTGGGAGTACTCAAGTCCCCTGCTCAGCAGGGGACTTGAGATCGCCCCTTGTAGATTGTTCTCAGGAACGATCTACAGGAAGCTGTCCCTGTGCAGCCCTGAGGCTGCACAAGGACGAACGGCAGCCGAGCCCCCCAGGTTGCGCGCGCAACCTGGGGGGGTGGGAGCCGCCAAGTCCCCTGACCGATCAGGGGACTTGGCGGCATGGGAACGATCCCAGTGGATCGTTCTCATGAACGATCCACTGGGATCAGCCCCTGTGCAGCCCGCGGGCTGCACAGGGACTTCGGTGGGCCGAGCCCCCAGGTTGCGCGCGCAACCTGGGGGGGTGGGAGCCGCCAAGTCCCCTGACGGATCAGGGGACTTGGCGGCCTGGGAACGATCCCAGTGGATCGTTC
The DNA here is from genome assembly GCA_007896445.1 of Puccinia hordei. Classification (NCBI taxonomy): domain Eukaryota; kingdom Fungi; phylum Basidiomycota; class Pucciniomycetes; order Pucciniales; family Pucciniaceae; genus Puccinia; species Puccinia hordei. The sequence continues at coordinate 7,883 of RDRW01000430.1, read as the reverse complement.
CATAGAACGATCCACTGGGAGAAGTCCCTGTGCGGGCTCAGCCCCGCACAGGGACTTCAGCGGGCCGAGCCCCCCAGGTTGCGCGCGCAACCTGGGGGGGTGGGCGTCTTCAAGTCCCCTGCTCAGCAGGGGACTTGAGAGTGCTCCCTGTAGATCGTTCTCAGGAACGATCTACAGGGAACTGTCCCTGTGCAGCCCTGAGGCTGCACAGGGACTTCAGTGGGCCGAGCCCCCCAGGTTGCGCGCGCAACCTGGGGGGGTGGGCGTACTCAAGTCCCCTGCTCAGCAGGGGACTTGAGAGTGCTCCCTGTAGATCGTTCTCAGGAACGATCTACAGGGAACTGTCCCTGTGCAGCCCGCGGGCTGCACAGGGACTTCGGTGGGCCGAGCCCCCCAGGTTGCGCGCGCAACCTGGGGGGGTGGGAGCCGCCAAGTCCCCTGACCGATCAGGGGGCTTGATGGGTGGACATTCCACATGAAGATTGTGACTGAACACAATCTACATGGTGGGGATCTCATGCAGCCCTGAGAATGCAGTAGAACTTCAGCAGGCTGAGTGGTCAGCTGGCAGCCCCCTGCATGAAATGTGTACAGGGGGCCTGGGAATATGGTTACAGCTCATATCACCTGTTCCCCCCTGAGTTTTTTGGGGGACCTCAGGTGGTGACTTCCCACTCCCCAGCCCCCCCTCTTGCCTATAAAAGGAGGGCCTCCTGGGGTCTCTTGGGAAAGAATAATCCCCCTTCCCCACATTCATTCCCCTCATCCACTTACATACTAGTCCCAAATAAATTCACTTACTTACTACAACCTACATACATCTACGCTATATAACTTACTATATACAACATAACTATGTCTTCTGAACAAGTTGCTTACTCAGGAGATGACTCCTTCAGCTCTGAAGAACATGCTGCTCCAACATCTGCCCAGCAACCTCCCCCCTCCACCATGCCCAGCCAACCATCTCCTCCTCAGACTCCAGCTCCAGCACCTGCCACAAAGAAGATGAGGGCTTCTGTACCAGAGGGGCAGCTTGTGTCCAAGAAGGGGCCAATCCCAACTGGCAGAGTCTCTCTGCCAAACCTGCACAGAACCAATTCTGGCAAGGAAATCAAGCTTGTAGCCCTCAAGGCTTTACAAGAAAAATGTATTTATCCCTCTCTCTGTCCCGCCACACTTGCACACTTGACTGACCTGCTTTCCACCCCTATATCATTCAGATAAACTGTTCAAAGCCTCCCTCAGCTCACTCATGGAGGAAGTCACCTCTACGCTGGGAGATGCTCCTGCTTCTGTGGGAGGGGATCTCTTCTCCAGAGTGGGTGAAGTCTGTGACAAGACCGTGGAGGACTGGGAAGTGAAGATCCAACAAGGAGTGACATCTAACTCTGATGTAGTCATCCTGGACTCTGAGGTGGAAGTCCTCTATGCTGGTCCATCAAGAAAGAGACCTGCCAAGGACGCCCCCGCCACAACTCCAGCTTCCAAATCAAAAAAAGCCAACACCCAGCAAACCCCTTTGGGTATCCCATCATCAACTCTCTCCACCCTCAGCTTCAAGAAGAACCCCCCCGCTCCCAGATCTGACGATATGTTTGGAAGTGACAAGGCATCTGACAATGAACTAGCAGCTGCTGCTGAAGAACTGGAGATCTCAATGCAGCAAGATGGAACATCGGCGAACAGGTTGGACAAGGGGAAGGGAAAGGAAAGGGATGATGCAAGGAATGGGAGTGGAGGCTCCCAACCTGCAGGGTTGATCAAGGCTGCTGTTTCTGCCATAGGTATGTCTACTCTTTCATCTGGCTCATCATCATGGATTAATGCTGACACATTTGTATTCCCCCCACAGACATTTGCTTGAAGCTGGGAGCCAGTGATAAGTTCATCTACGGTCAACAGCTGGCTGTCTGTGAGGGAAAGAATGGAGCAAGGGTTGGTGTGGAATTCCCAGCACTCTCCTGTGCCATGATCCATAGATTCTTGGATTGGATTGGGGCTACCATGGAGAATGTCCAGTCTCCCCCCCTGAACATGGCCCAGAGGCTGGACCACAAGCTGATGAGAGCTCCCTCTCACAAGGGATTCTTTGATCTGCTCAAGACTGGTGAGCTTTCATCCTTACTTCACATGTTCCTCAGACTCAAACTAACATCACTTGCATTTCCATCCTGTAGCTCCTGCCCTTTTCCAAGTATCCTTTCCAGACCCTTTCTGGAATAAGGAAATAGTGGACTTTGACAAGATCGTGGCGGCAGCAAAAGAAGATCCCGATACTCCTGTAGGCAGCTGGACTGCTCTCTTGGTCATGTTTGCCAGAGCTCCTGGTGACACCACCCCTCACTACACCCCTCACGTCGCCAGGAGAAAGCATGTCCATGCTGCCTTTGAAAGGGTCTGCCAGGTGGCCAAGGATTCTGTGGCTGCAGTCTCCCTCTCCATGACTCCAGCCACCAAATCTCCAACTGCACCACGCAAAACTGATCTGGACGGCGTGAGGGATGCTGGGGCTTTCTGGTACACCAAGGTCCAGGGAATGGGGGGAACTCCTGGTGGAAAGGCTGCCACCAAGGACACTCATGAAGGAATGGCATTCTTCCTCAGAAGGATTTTCGAAATGATCTTGGGCTTGGCGTTGGCGGCTGAATCGGCTGGAGTGGCAGCCAAAGTCAAGGAGTATGAGACTGCTGGTGGATTCAGCGCAAAGGAGCTCAAATCCCACAAATCAGAACTTCAAGCTGTCTCCATCTTTCGTTGCGGTCCCCCTGGAGTCTCCACCAAGCAATGGGCTCTGTCCCGAAAGGAGGCTTATGCTTCCCTCTCCATATTCATCACCTTTGGAGCTGTTGGTTGGTTTGTGTGCTTTGCCAACTACAGAAAGTATAACCTTGCCGACTGCTATGGCATCCTCACCCTTGGCGATCAGCGCATAAAGGCCCTCATGGAGCTCCCCCATGAGGGAATCGACTCAACTCACCCTCTGGTCTCTGGCGGCTGGAAATTTGTCAACGGTTACCTTCTCTCCCTCCTCAGCAAATTCAAGATCAAAACCGCCAACACTGATGAATGGGACAGAGCAACATCCTATTGGGCTGAAAAGATCACCCCAGCAATCATTGGGGACTTGATCTTGGCAGACATCATGTCTGAAATAGCTGCTCCAATGCTCTCAATTTCCACCGCCGGCACTCCCTCTCCCCACCCCGTCCTGGACGCCAACACTCAAGGAAACAGAGACATGGTCATGAAGCTCCTCAAGTCTTCAGTCCCAGAAATGGTCAAGAATGGCCCCCCCTTGGACAACCCTGAAGATCAACACCAAATAGGGAATGAAGATGAAGAAACTGAAGAGGAACAGGATGAAGATGATGAGGAGGAGGATAAGGATGAGGAGGAGGAGGAGGAGGAGGAACATCCTCCAGATAAAAGCAAGAGGTGGGCCGAGGCAAGGAAAAAAAAGGTTACTGACCAATACTTGGATCTAATGGCAGATGAGTATAATGAATGATCTGCTGATTTTGTATTTTTTCTACCCACTGTTTCCCCTTGTTGTTCTCATGTCTTGTTGTTTTTTGTTGGCTCAGCCTATTTGTCTTGTGTCCTTGTTGAGATTGTTGTGGGAGCTTGCACATTTAATACACACTTCATTGCCTATGATTTGCATCAGTTTGCATCCAGGGGTGCCTGGGCTCCCCATGGGGGCTCACTTGTCTATAAATAGAGGGCCTTTTTTCACCAAAGAGACTGCTTCACAGCTTTTCATCCCTTGGCCATTTATTTCACTCCATCACACTCAATCACAATGTCAACTTTTGAATGCTCTCAGTGTGAACTGTCCTTTGACACCTTTTCTGCTCGCAAAAGACATGTCAGAGATGTTCATCAAACTGTCATCCATACTAAAGATGCACTACACAACACAATCACCATCCCCAGATCAGCCAACAACCTCTTCTACTGTCCATCCACAGCTTGCTCTTACACTGCCACCAAGGCTACCTTGATGCAGTCTCACTATGCCCACTGCCGTCACAAGATCAGACAGCCTCCACCACCACGCACAACATTTACTGTCCAGTGTAGAATATCCCCACCAGGTGATAGTGCACAAGGTCAGTCTTCTCCTTACCAATGTCATCCCTCACACACTAATCCCTTTTGCCCTTGACAGTCTTGGATGACCTAGAGGACTATGGTGTATACTACCACAGAGAGGCAAGATTGCTGCTTTGCATCAACAATACCTGCCACACCTGCGTCAGGGTTGAGGAGCTGGCTGCTCACTTGCAGGCTCAGCATCACATCAAGCTCCCTCGCCATACACAGATCAATATTATCCAAGATCCTCCTCAAGATATCTACAGCCTGCCTGATGCCCTCCCCCCATTTCGCGGAATCAGACAGTTCATGGGAATGGTCTGTAAAGTGTGCTTTTACGCATGCCTCAAGCTGGAAACCATGCGCAAGCACTTTGTGGATAACCACTGGGGGCCAGGTGAGTTATCTGTCAGTTGCTCATGGTCCATAGTCAAATACTCACACATCTATACCAGACCTCCACAATGGCGCTTGGAAACATAGCACTCTGCAAGCCTGGGTGCAGACTCTGCTCAATCACAAAACACAGGCGCTTCTTCCACGTCATGCCTGTTCACCCAGACGATCTCAACCCTCCTCCACCACCCAACCCAGAACCTCTTCTCACCACCAACCAGGCCAATCGGCTCCTTGCTCAGATTCCACCACCCATCACCTTACAGTCCTTAATCTCCCATGACCCCACTATGGCCACTCGCAACAGCCCCGCTTGGTTGATACAAACTGGAATCCTCACTTTTGTCCAAGAGGCTGCTGCTGCTGGCATCACCCATCCCCAGCTGGCCCATCTCCTCTATGATTCCTACCCTCATGTTGGCATTCTCCAGGAATGTGTTGAAGCTTGGTTAACAAATGGGTCCAAGAGGCTAGTCAAGATGTCCACCCATGTAAGACGAAGAGTCCTCTCCACTAAGATGTACGTCTGTTCTCTCTCTTGCTTGTCCACCCTGGTATCCTCAGCTGATGGCTACTCCCTTTCAAGTGATGAACTTGGTAACAAGCCTATGGGTCCTTTAGCATCACAAGCAACAGTCAGCAAATATGCCACATTGTGTTGCATGTTGATTGTCTTCTGCCTTCTGGTCTCTCAAAACACTCACCCAGGACTCCCAGAGTGCATCATCAACCCTGTTGCTTTGGAAATCTTGGCCCAGATCCACTCCTTGCTTGAGGCGGATGAACAAGTCCCTGGCCAGTTAATCACTCAACTCTTTGTTGCTCTCTTGTGTCAGACCAACCCCTGTGGCCGCCCAGATACTTCTTGCCATATTCTTCAGTTTGTTGCCATCACCATGGTCAAAGAAGATGGCTCTTTCCACAGCCACAGTCTAGTCACCAGGCTCCTATCTCCTATCCAGTATTGTCTCCGGCTGGCTCTTGTATATTTCTATCAGCAAATCTCAGAACTCAACGGATCCCCTCCACCAACAGACACCTACCTGCCCTTGATTCTCAACTCCTGCCTGGACGGAAGTCTCAACAATGTATGGAAATATATCACCGAACGCCCAGATATGATCACCCCATTCTCCGCCCTCCGATCCTGGATGCACCTCATGACCACTGTGACTCTCACTGAAGGCCTTCCTGAAACCACCCATTGGGTTGATTCAGCCTGCACCAAACTCAATGTTCAAAACCTAACTGTTTCCATCCACAACATCAAGATGACAATCCAGAAAACTTTTCGAGAGGTCGGGGAACTGCTTGCTGTGCTCACTCAGGGGGCTCACCTGCCTGCATTTGATCGGGTGGCTTATCGCGATGTACCATACGTAACTGATGTGGGATTCAACTACTTGGTGGCTTCTGACCTTTATCACAAGCGGTACTCTTCAAGGCATCTGCTCGAGTCATGGCTGGAGAACGGTGACGCTTGGGGCTTCTCCAATCACGGGCAGGGCTGGAGCCATTCAACCATCCAAAAATGGCTTGACATCTCCAATGAGCTCACCAAGGCTTTGTATTTCTGCGTTCATTGCGGCTGCGGCCAGCCTGCAAGAGGAACTGAAGAAATGTCCATCAAGATTGTCAATACTCCAGAAGGTGTTCGGAATATCTTTTGGCGGACAGGGGTGTTTATGATTCAGACCACCTACCATAAGGGCCAATCTATGACAGGACGAGGAAAGAACAGAGTGGTGTTTCTCCCTGGATTGCTTTCTCAGCACTTGCATCACTACTTGGCTTTCATCCGCCCAACCCAAATGTAAGCTTGATCAGGATTATATACTACACAAACCATTTGACTGATATGTTTGTTTTTCAGAACCCTGTTACAGCTCTTGGGTCAGGAGGAGCACTTTGAGACCTTGCTCACTCATCTCTGGGTTGATACCACCACTGGCTTAATGACCACTCCTCGTTTGACCTCTGTGCTCCACCAAATCTTCCTCAAGAACAAGGTCGCTCCACTGGGAATAGCCACTTGGAGACATGTCTGTGTGGCCATTTGTGATCAGTGGCTCAAAGAACATCCTAGAATAGACCTGGGGGAAGATGAGGAGGATGATGAAACCCCAAATCATGTGCTGGATATTCAACGCAATCATTCCAGCCGAACTGCCAATCACATCTACGCAGGCACCACTGGACACAGTATGGATCGACAGGCCGAAGGACGATTTCGAGAAGCTTCAAAACTTGTGGCAAGATTTCTGGGAGGTAAGCATAATCTGCAGTTAGACTTATTGTGTTATAAATGTTGAAATTTGACTAATAGATACGCTGGGATTATAGTCACACATCACTTGAACATCCCATGGATCCAATGGTCAATCTCTCTCCTGATCAAGTGGCCATGCAAGCTCTACAAACATTTACCCGCAACCCCTCACATCTTGGAAATCTCCTTTCAACAAAGCTGGATCTCTGCAGTCTTGGAAGCAAAGAGGATCTTCTTGTAGTGGCCAAAACTGGAGGAGGGAAATCCTTTGCTTACTTACTACCGCCCTTGGTTGAACCTAATCATATCACAGTGGTCATTCAGCCCCTCAAGGCTCTTGGCCAGGAAACTATGGGAATCTTGGCCAACCATCATATCCAGGCATACTATGTGGATAGCACACAAGATATACAATAACCTTCAAGACTCAAGTGGTTGTAGCTTCAGTTGAGGCAGCATCTCAGATTGCTTTCTTTACGGCTATCCGCATGCTCAATCCCAAACGATTCATCATTGACGAGGCCCATCAATATCTGGATGATGTAACCTATCGGCACTACATGGCTGGCGTGGCTCGGCTCAGGGAAATCACTGGCCAGTTTGTCTTTATGACTGGATCATTTCCTCCTGCAAAGCACAATCATCTACTGCGGGACATATTCAATCTGGTGCAAGTCAAGACCTTCCGGGAATCAACTGTTCGGCCTGACGCCAATGGCAAGTGCTGGATAAACAGATGAAATATTTAGCAGGACTATCGCCACTGGTGCGGATGGAATGGGAACAAGGCTGCACAGAAGACAAATCTCGGCAATGGTCTTTATTCAACACAAGGATCTGGTTGAGGGCTTTTATAACCAGTTGCAAAGACAGAAACTGCCCTGTGCATTTTTCCATGCTTCTCTGGATAAAGATGAAGCCAAGGTACAAGCCAACAAGTGGAGTCAAACAAGCCGATGCAAAGCATGGTAGCAACATGTGCATTTGGAACAGGCATCAACTATGCTCACGTACGGCGGGTAGTGAGTGTTGGTGTTCCCAACCTTGACACATCAACCAAGTGTTTCAAGAAATGGACGGGCAGGACGAGATGGCCAACCAGCTAAAATCATCTTGA